>OX451210.1:3573666-3626150 GCA_949628255.1 Macrophya alboannulata | reverse complement strand
CGTTATCGTCGAAGGCGAGTTCAAGGCCGTCCCAAGGACAGCCTATGCAGAACGGAAGGATCCTTAGGGAACATCATCACCGAGTATCGCAGGGCGTTTCGTGCTAGCAGCGAGGACATCACCAAGGTACGCATAATGACTACGATTTTTTGAAATTCATTAGTCAAATATTAGAGTATCAAATTTGTTTTTTTTTTTTTGTGTTTTTTTCATAGCAATAATAATAACAATGATAATAATATAAAGAGAAAAAAAAATTATCCATAAGTCTGTGGTAGTAGATAAATTATTATACCTATACGATCAATCACGCGCGAACAGTTCGAAATTTCAACCGTATTATTGCAAAGCTTATACATAGATATTATTGTAGCTACGCCATAGCGTGACTAACAATAAGAAAGTAGGATCTAAGATTCGTGCATTCAAAATGAGAAACGTTTTGCCCTAGAAATTATTTATGTATGTAATCAGACATAGACATGAATATATATTTAACAACAACAACAATAAACAGTAATGAATAAACTGGAAACTAAAAATTGCAAAACTATAAAATTACGAAACCAGAACGATAAAAAGAAACTCAAAACTTCTACGAAGAAAAAAATTCGCTTCAGTCGTGAAGAAACATTCCAATGGTTTGTATTTAAGGGATTGGATCCTTCGTCGTCGTTTGGTACCGCTGCTCTTCTCGGTGAAGAACAGAGTGGAGCGTTTAAAATTGAACCAGGAATTGTGAAGGTTCCCATAAAGAGGAAGGGACCAGCTTGCAACCTGACGGTTGCAGATGCCCAAGAAGTTATGGAAACCAGAACCGAGAGTTCGCGGTTCATACCACATCTCAATGCCGGTGGACGTCCGCCGCAATTGCGAAGGTATAGGTACACTGTATTAATAATATTTACGTTCGTGAGATATCAACGGAAAATACCATCTCCGTATACTTTTATCGTATCTCATTCATCCCTTAAACAAGCCTCTTCATGTCGTTTAAATAAATCGATCTAAACTCTCCCGAGACGTGAGCTCGTGCCTTGCACGGAATCCCCATCTATCTCTCAGAAAACCATTCGAATTATGAATTTCGCCTCACAAGTCATTCCCGCAGCATTCAAGAGCGTTTATAAGCAATTTATATACGGGGATTCCCCGATTCCTGGTTCGCAATAATTCAAAACTTCTGGTTCTTTCCATTCCTTTCCTTTCCTCCTTTTTATTCTTGAAAAGGGGTACGAGCCTGAAACGCGAGGGAAAATTCAGCAGCGATACGGAACAGTCTTGTTACATTGCTCACGAGGGGAATCACCGAGCTGAATTAGCACGACGGCCAACTTCCCTAAAGATGGAAGGGGACATGGCTACTACCTCGGAAAATTGCGATAAATTTATTGAATGGCTTAACGTCAGTAGACCCGAACTTGCTAGACTTCCAACGCACCTTAAACTCGAAGGTGACATCGAAACGTCGACTGAAAACCATGAGAAATATGTTCCATTCGTTGGAGCAAGAAGACCGGAAATACTTCGGCAAAACGCTAATTTAAGGATGGAGGGCGAGTCTAGATACGTACCTGAATATACCGAGGTTTTTAAGGGACACAACGTGAGAGGTATAGACTTGATTAATTTATTTGAAGAAAAAATTAAAAAATTAGGCATAAGATCATCCTCAATCAACTGAATTATAGATACAAATTTTTGCATCTATCTATATAGAATATGCGATAATGAATTATTTTTACAGGAAGACGGACTCTTAAGAAGCCTGAGACCCATTTAAGAACAGAAGGTAATTTTTACAACACGACTGAGACCTCGGAACAGTTTGTCAATCCGAGATCAATGCTCGAGATGAGCGTAGACAGAGATGTAGAAAAATTAGATACTGAGGACGAGGATGAAGATGAAGATTTGCAAGAAAATACAGGCACAAGGGACACTGACAAAAAAATTGATCGCCTAATTGGAACGGATATCAACAATCTGAAAGGTCCACCTCTCGAAATTCCAGAGTACAGGGATGCTTTTAAGGTAAAAAGAACGAAACTATGCTCCTATATTTTTCATGTTCGAAATCGATAAATGATATAAAATGTGTAATTTATTTTCTAGTACCTAATTGCAATTTTTTAAAATCTGGAATTAAATTTAAAAAAGTAAAGAAACTGAAATATTTTCTGGGGCAGTTTCTCCTAAAATACATTTTAACATCTAGGACTTTCCAAGGGAACGTCCAAAGTTGATGAAACCAGGTGACGAGATCGGAAGGTCTGATGGTTCTAAGATCTCATCGTCACCAACACGGTCAAAATTTAATACAAAAATCGACATGGATCCAGAATACAAATCAAAATTTTTAGACCTTTCAAAGGATTCACCGGTTTACCGAAAACCACCATTAGCATTGCGACCTTCGGCGGTACCATCCGGTAGCCTGGATAGAATGCGTCGAAATTTAAACGGGGGGAGTCCCCCGCGAGGCCAACGGTCATCGGTTAATACTGGACCAAATGATCACGGGAATATATCGAGGTTTGACGACGGAGTTAGGCAGCGATTATTCGAAGCGACCAGCGAAGTAAGGTCGCAGTATGTCCCTTACGGTAACATCCCGAGAGTAGAGTCCATAAAAATGCCAGCAAATTTACAACTCGAAGGAAACATCGATTTGCAACCAGAGTACAGAAACGCTTATTGCACAAAAAGGAATTACCATATTCCTTCGGGTGAACCGAGGATGCATCGGAGAAGGGAACGAAGTTCTAGCGAATCTAGACGAAGAGATAATTACTGGACTAATAACAATAATGGAGAAAATTTTGGAAGAGTTAACGCCAACGAGGATCAGGACGCTTTTCAACTTCTCCATACCAGGGTTCATGAGGATAGCGTCGTTGGGAAACCACCGTCTGGTAGTAGACGGTAATATCTCTTCTATTTTCTCCGTTTGAATTTAACCAAATCTGCTTCGTTAATTTTGGGACAATAAAATGCTTCCAAAAAATTCTACGACTATTTATCTCTTTTCTTTTTACTCTAGTGGATCGCTGGTCCATCGCCCAACTAGCCACGTCGATACAACGGATCCAGCATCACTGCGAAAACGATCGCCAAGTCCAACGTATCGTTTGCATGTTTGTAACGTGGATGATGAACCGAGGGGTTTTGGTCGGCAAAAACAATCGATAGAATCCGCAACTACTGGCTCGCGATTAATAAACGATTCTAGAATCTCACAAACTGATAATAACAACGTTAATATTAATAATTATCCGAGGAGATCTTACTCGCCAAGTTTTGGTAGGGGAGATTCAGCCGCGAAATCATTCGTCGTACTTCAGGATAATCACGTGAAGAATAAAAACGGACGGGAATCAGCTACCAGATACAGGGCACCCCCGGAATATCGAGGGAGGAATCGACCAGCAGTAAATATAAACTGCGAAAATCCAAGCAACGAAAGTACGAGGGATCAATTTAGATCGAGCAATAAAACTCCAAACTGGATGAGACCCTGGTACGATAACGGTGCAGGTAATTAATCATTAATCCGATTACCCATTTCTTCGTTTTTTTCAGTTCTTTTAACATTATATGCGATCGTGTAATACGTATTTTATAGATACAGGGTATTTTCGTGGTAAGTCCTTGTTCATACGAGCCCGTTCCACGAAAATGCTCTAGCAATATACTTAGGTATGTATACATATTTACTATCAATATGTATAGATATATAGACAAAAGAAGGAAAAAAAAACACTTTGTAGCATTCTTGAACAGACTTAGCGTTTTTAATCCAGTATACCTGTAATGGGAGTTATAAGTAGTTTAAAAATAGAAGAAAAGACAAAATCAAACGACAACACGCTTATATTATACGTGTAGTGATTTTAGAGGCATTTATAGTTGATAGATAATTGTTTTATAGTATATAAAAAAAAAAAAAAAAAAAAAAATATATATATATATATATATATATATATATATATATATATATATATATATATATATATATATATATATATATATATATATATATATATATATATATATATATATATATATATATATATATATATATATACATTATATACTGAGACAAAGCACGTATCATGAAATAATTAGCCTTCCATGTATACATATGATTATATTAACAATTATATAGGTATAGGTATAAGTAGTAATTCGTTGAAAGGTTTAAAGAAGATCATTATAATATGTATACATATAGCGTACTCAGGTATCGACTGGATTCGAAACCATAAAATACATATAACTGATAACTATATACCTATACTGCCAATTTTTATTACATAAATTAAAACAATAAAGAATAAATAAGACCTATAGTAATATTCATATAATCGTTCATTATAATTCAAGTTAGTTCGTTATCAAAATTATATTCAATAACAATAATATACTATTACTTTATTAATACACATAGGTATTAGTTATAAACTTATTATCATACAAATATACCAATAATTATATTATACAATCACATGTATAGTTGCAGAGCTTGTTCTTATAATACGGAATTATAATAATCCTATATTGGAATATAATGTTATCTGATAATATAATTGTTGTGAAAAATAAAATTATAGATTAGTTGTATACAATCATTTTATTATTGTTAATATTATTCTTTACATCAATACTACACCTACATCTATAATACCCTTATTTTAATCGCGTCATCGACTTTAGAGCGTTTCAAATTTATAGTTGAGATCGCGCCAGTTACGAGAGCTGCTCTTTAGTAATAAAGAGCAACAAGTGTTGCAACTTAAGTTGCCAATAGTCAGGCGTGTGCCCACTATTCTGATATGTTTGTATACCTATGCATTGATATTACCATATCTACATATTTACTTTCAAAAAAAGCAGAAATGAAATAAAGTATAATAGTTTATTCACGATTTGTACTGCTGAGAATTTTTTAAATAATTAATAAAAGAAAATTTTCAAAAATTACTAAGACGCCTTAAAGTACGTCCGCTACTGAATCACGACACCCCCTCCTTGCCGGTCTCTTTAAGAGGCGACGTTTATTAAACGAGTCAGATTGTTGTGCGGATCTCGAATCGTTTGCTCGATTGATATATCCCATACATACATTTACGAGTTAAGAAAGAGCACGACCAACGACCGACCCAACCATCTCGTGATATAATACATAGTTTCTACAAATATCCATCATCCGTAGACTGATATAAATAATATTAAATAAATTAAGAGGTGAGTAAACAAAAGCAATAAACTATTCTACAAAATATACTATAACATATTTATTAATATTAGAATATTATTATAACAAAATTATACCCACATATACATATATACGTACATGTATGTATACAATACGTTTTATATTTACACTTTTTCAACCCATCGCGACTTTGTAATATACGCTTAACCTTATACGTACTAAATGGTAGATCTGTACATATGTATGTATATGGATATCATGGACGTAGGATACATGTGTGTATGTATATGTATGTATGTATGTCGATGTCTGCTATACTGTATCAGCTCCTTAATGTTTGCCAAAAATTGTTTGTTCACATTGCTACCTTGAAACTTGTTAGGAAATGGATCCAGGTATTTGACATTGAAAAACAAAATAAAAATTGAAATAAATAAATAAACAATAATATAAGATATAGCTTTTTATACTGCACACATCACGAGTCTAATAATTATTAATATAATTACATAATTTTAAATATCTTGACAGCACGTTATACTCATTATTAATCTGATTACAAAAATTTGTTCAATTGTGATAAATTCTTTTGTAATCTCCAAAACAACAATACTAAATTATCGTAAATAAATAATAACGAAAAAAAAAAAAAACCAAACAAATCTCACTATTTTGAAATTATTATTTTTTTTCTTCTTTCTTTGGTTTTTACCGAAATAATAATTTGCCATTTTGATGAAAAACTGTTTTCAAAATTTCCAAAATTTTGAATTGATTTTTTGTTTTTGTCGTCCAGAAAACGTCGGTACCGAAGCATTAGTTCGTGTTACGCATTGGCTGCGTGGAATTTGGGAAATGCGACGCCGGGGTGGTCCGGTACAACAATGGGTTGACTCTATTCCATCATACGGTAACCCGACGTCAACGTCAACTTCATCCCCATCATTTGATACCAAAACAGGAGAATCTACTAGCGAGACACGATCAGATGTTGAGACAAAACATTCAACTACTAAGGATAAACCGTTTATTAAAGATAAACAGTTACTAAGGATAACAGAAGACATGACCGCCTCTGCACCTATTACTATTCCTAACTCTCCGGCTATCACTATGACTTGTCCGGTTAGGTAAGAATTATACAACAGGATACAAGATTATTCAGAACAAAATTGAATAACTACTACAAATGTTCACTTCAATCATCAATTTCCGATATTTGAAACACAAAAAATCAGTCTTGTATTTGTAAAACGGAAAACTTAATTTCTTTCATCAATTTTGTATTTTGAAAACGTATAATCTCATTTTTATGATCAATTTTCTATTTTTCTACATGTTTTTTCAACATAATTACATAAATAAACGAAAAACTTGATTTCATTCGTCAATTTTGCATTTTTAAAACATAAAAGTACTATTTTATCATCAATTTCTTATATGTCTTAATGTTTATTCAACAAAATTGTAAATGAAAATGAAAAACTTGATTTTTGGTATCAATTTTATATTCTTCAATGAAACAACCTAATTTTCCTAATAAATATACTTTTTTTAAATATTTATCTCGTCTTTAGCTCCGTCCCACACAACAGGCTCGTTAGAGATCCGAGTTTTCAATCTGACAGTAGCCACTGTAGCAGTGTAGAGAGTCTTTTGGAATGGCGAAAGGCGGACCCTGAAGCAATTTTGCTAGGTCTTGGTTTTGGGTATCCCAGTAGTCCGCAAGAAAATGGATCGATGGCTAGAATACCTAGAAGATTTTTACAGCCTTCCAAACTCAAGGGAATAGCCGTTGACGATTTTCTAAAACAGCAACAGGAGAGCAACGAATCACTGGACTCAGCGTCCCTCGGATATAGAGGCCTTACGGGTAAAAAATACAATTTTACAATCAAGATTGGAAAGATTTCTTAAAATTTGTTCACATTTTGGCAATCGGAATCGCGTTTAATAGCCAATGTCTTTAAAGAAGCAGAATATTCCTTGAAAAATCATTTTTAAATGAGGATTTCATACTTCTCAGACATTTTCCAAGTCAAGATTAGTACTTTGCGATCTTGGGGCGTAGAAACACTGCATAATATCATGAATTTCGTTTTTTTATAATGGTTATAGGGAGCGATAGCACGCTATGCGTGCCTCCGTGTTATCCAAGGCGTAGGCACTCTGGGCCAAGCGATTTAGTAAGTGTTATTCTTACGACGACGTCGCTATAAGAAAAATCTTATTCTCTGTGTGTCGTAATTCGTTATTTTTGTTTCAGTTTGTTATTTGCTTCATTCATACGAATTTACAATTGAGTAATTTAGCATTTAACTATATTTCGTTATGGTCAAGCATGTTTATTGTATTCATAATCACTGAATTGCTTGTATAATTAATATATCCAAGAATTTTTAAACTTATTATTTAATGCAGCGTTTTTTTTTTCTAAACTCAATTATTGCTGTTTATTCTTTTATACTTGCTTATTTTCAATATCTTACTTAGTTAATACAATAACAATTCTTCAACTAAACGAGAAAACAACCAGACAATAATTATTCGTACTTAAAATTATTCACGTCAAATTTTAAACTGCAATCATTTCTGAATAGAAATATGAATATTCAGCTAATTGCTAGATGATTAAAAACAGTAACAGAAACTCTACTCTTCAGATTTTCTAATCTTCGTGGTGCACGTTAGGAATGTCTTTAACTACAGGCGTTTCTATTCTCTCATGTTCACAATAAACTCTTAATTCTGTTCTGTAGTTGATTTTTGATGACATCTTTTAAAATTATTTTGCATGTTTGGCAGACAAGAGAGTAGCTAGACAAGTGTGTTATATTTTATCAATTAGTAGATTAGTTCTAAAGTTTTTTTTAATACTCTTAAAAGATTTAACTACCGCTTTATCAATCAAGGCTCGATTTCACTTCGGAATTTAAACTTTATTATAATTCGGTGGCTTACCTATTTAGCTTATGAATCTTTGGCATATTTGGAATAAATAATAGCTTCTATAAAATAGAGGCAATAATTCCGAACCGACCGAGAAGGTGAACCAGAACTTACATAACACATTATCATAAATTTGCATATCAGGAGAATTGTTTGGATTGAGAATTTCTATGTTTCTGATAAAATGCGTTGATTTATATTTGGGTATGATTTAAGTGGAATTTATTCTATTTAAATTAAGATTTTGCGATCAGTTTTACGTTCAACCTTATCATTCCGGTAAACTCTTAAGTTTCTTTGTCTATTTTCTCAGGCTCGCCGTATGTAGCTCCTTCAGAGATCGTACAGAAGATTATGGAGCGTCTCAGAGAACATGAAAGTCACGAAGTTGATTCTTTCACAAATACAAACAGCAGTAGCGATCTATTCGGTTCTATGCAGCAGGACGGACGTCTATCAGTTCTATCACCTGATAACAGACAGTACCTGGAAAGACCGCGATCAAAGAGCCCCGATATGCGTAACAAAAGAATGATTATAGGTAAATATAGAATCTCTTGGATCAAGGCTCGACTTTCAAATTCAAGATCATTTTCTAACTAACAATAATTCAATACTAGGTGAAAAATCATTCGCTTTTGGGTACAACGGAGACCTGATTGAAATTGAGTCATTAAATACAGGAGAGCCAAATTACGTTGGTAATTTAGACGACTATCAATATAAGTCCAACGAGCCGATGATAAACTTGGAATTGGAGATCAGTGCCTCATCTGAATCCCAAAAACTGGAAGAAAATGAAAATACAAAAACCGAAAAACTCTCTGCTAGAAGATTAGCCAAGCAGTTATCGTTTGACGAAGATAATTCAAAGTACGATTCAAGAGATACTTTGTACACTATAGATCGAGAAGAAGACCCAATGTTAGTAGATCAAAGAATAAACGAGGAGCAGAGAGATTCTTTGGTGACTGTTGTTTCCAGATGGTCAGAGAGCAATGAGACCTGCAATGAGAAGTTGGAATCGATTGTTCAAGACTGTATCGAGGAGGCGAGTTCAAGTCCGATCTCAAGGCGGGCGAGTGATGGACTCTGCGATTTAAAACAGAAAAAAAACAACCTGACACTAATCGAAGGAAGAAGAATGAGTGACGGCGAGATGCAGACTAAAGTAGAAATATTTAGCATGCCGAGTTCTTCTGGAGAAAAGAAAAAGAATACAAAACCAGGGCTGAAAAGACAGGCAAGAATAAGTTACGACGAGGATAAGATTGATTGCGAGGATTTTATATCTTGTCAGAAATTATCTGCGCTTGATGAAATCGATGATTACGTTTCTAAGGATGAAATTCTTTCCAAAGATGATGTTGAGTCTAATAGTTCAAGACTTCTGAAGACTTGGAACTTTGATGAAAGCATAGATAAGGACGATGAGGTAGTTGCATCGAATTTAGATCAAAAAGAAGATCTTGAGGCCTGCAGTTCCGAGGAGAAAGATGAATGCTGTAAAAACAACGAATCGAATCATGTATGCGACCACAAAGAAAGTTCTACAGACTGTTCTTGTCACATGAGTAGTTTTGAATGTAGAAGAAAGATTTCTAAAATAATGAAAGAGAAACAGGAGTTAGGAGATGAGGTAGCTAAACTTAGGGAAATGTTAAACAGCGTTATGTCGGTAAGAACAGAGCCAGGATTTTGAGATATAAGCGTTGATTCAACTCGAAATAACAATTTCAATTTAAAAATGAACGAAGAGAAAGGTTTATCATACGTTGGAAATAGAGCATATACAATACGATAAGAATCGTGGCGAATCTTAAAAACTCTTGAGAATATTTAATCAGTTGAACATATTAAATATTCGTCTTAATTAGCTCTATTAATTTTTTATTCCTTTCTTTTGTTTTTCCATATTTACATACATAAAAGTTTGCCATAGATTTATTTATAACATGTGATATTATTACATTCCAGAAAAGTTTACTTATTTAATATTATTTCCATTTTTATTACTGTTATTATTATTATCATTATCATTATTATTATTATTATTGTTACACTGTATGTGATAGAAGCAGAGTGATATAATACTGGAGTATGAATATGTTTGTGAATAGTTAAGATGGGAACAAAATATATATACAATATATATTATAGGTATACCTATACATCAGGTAATAAGATATTCATTGAAGAATATATCTTGCCATTAATATTTTGATTCAATTTATTATACATGCATATGAAAAGAGATCGATATTAAAAAAAAAAAAAAAAAAAAAAACATTCCATTATTCGTTGTAATAATAGCTTTAATTTTAAGTATATTTTATGTAATTCTTTCAATATTTCTACTCATTGTAGGTATGTTTCCATTTTACTCTTTACAATATAGTATATTCGTTATCAATTATGCAAAATGAAAAAAAAAAATGATTCGATATTTGAACTATGTGTAAATTTTTGGATTTTGGAATGTATTTTCTATTTATACCATAGTATATAGTAATATGGTGTACGCTATACTCGGGATTCTTTACGAGTTTTTTAATCATATGATCTGATATTCGATCTAAGAAAGACTAATTCGAAAGTGAAATATTATACAAATGTTTAAAGTCTTTTTTTTTCATCTTTCTAAATTAATATGAGTATAAATGAAAAATGTAATTATAATGAACTGAGGACGTATGTATAACTAATTATAAGAACTGTAGATAACGAGAATTTTATTCTTTGTAGATATAAAAATCTAGGAATTGTTTAAATAATAAATACAATTGTTAATAAAAAAAATTAAAAAAATGGCTTTACATATTCTTTCTCAATTGGTTAATAAACTATTTTTATTTTCAGGACGATTCCGCAGATGCTAATTCAATATAGGTATACATATTTTAATTAAGACATTGTATGACGGGTAGAAGGTGCAAAAGATTGAATATCAATAAATAAATTTTCGAATAACTCGCTGGTAAACTTTATTATTTTTCCTAATTTGGCTAACAAACCTTTAAATAACCCGTAAATTTACCTCTAACATAGCGGAAACGTCACACTATATTGTGAATGTATTTGGTAATATGTAATATCAATGCGCTTTATTACATGGTGGTTTATGTTTATTTTTTTTTTTTGTCCTATGGCTTATAACCTTCCGGTAAGTAGCCAGTAATGGTTTATGTTTATATTATGTAGGTATGCATCTCTAGTCTAGATATTACAAGAATGTTATGCGAGTTGCATTCCAGAGAACCCACATTATAGTCAGGAGGTGGTGCCTCGGCTATCTTGGTGTTGAATTGATGAACTACTCTTGCTATTCTAGTAGCGCAAAATCTATTATTGTTTAAAAAGTGATTTGACAGATGACATTGTGACTTTAATAAAGAAGTGTCAATTCTGAAAATATATCTGTCGTGTATTGCCAATAAAAATCCTTAAACTTATCAAATGCTATACAACACGGATTTAATAAACAATTCGAAAAATGACAGATGAGCGTAATTTCCGATCATCGTACTATGAAAAGGTTATAAAATCAGATAAAGAATTTCCCAAACACAAATATTGCTGAACAAGGAAAAAAAAAACAACAGAGACAAAATCGTTCTAAATTTATATCACCAAATTCAAACAACTCTCTCACAAATTAATGTATTATTGTTATTTTTATAAAAATAAAAGTACAAATAAGTATGATAACAGGTCGGCTTTCGCAGCGTGGAGGAGAAGAAATCGCTAGAAATATTACTGAAAGAAAGACCACTGGACAAATCAAAGCTGAAACAATTCTGTCTAAGATTTACAGTACCTGCTATATACAGGAATTTACTATGGAAAATAATCCTAGGAGTAATACCGGTCTACACAGAGAGTCACAAATTTGTAACTGCTCAGAGAAAGACAGAATTTGACGACCTAAGACGTGCCTTATGCGCGATTAAAACTGTCGATGAAAACTGCAAAAATCATCAACTATTTCTCACTATGTGGACTCTGCGCTCTGGGCGTGTGAGCTTAGACATTAACGCCTTTTTAGACACGCCGCTACTTAGGTAGATTGTTGTTCCTTTCAGGGTGCACACAAGGCTCTGATAAAAAGAAATATTCTAATCTAATCTACTTATTTTTATATATTATTTTTCATCCCTTTATTTCTATCAGAGCCATGAGTCAGCTGGCGGAGAGCGTGACGCAAATAATAGACGCGAATCAGGAGCCTGTTGATACTTTTTGGGTACTTGGAGGACTGCTTGATATTGTACAAAAGATTCATGGAGATGTGAGCAGATTGCAAGAGTGTACTTGCTCTTTGTTGGAACGAGAGGATCCCGAATTACAAAAACATCTCTTAAATATAAAAGCCTTACAGTTTCTTCCTTTTGAAATGTGGTTCTGCTCTTGCTTTGCTGGGACTATCAGCGATAGTTCATTACCAAAGTATAAATTTTATGAAATTATGAGTAAAGAGATAAGATATAATAAGTAAATAAAAATCTCCTATGAGAAATGATCGATGATTTCAAATCTTAATTCTTTATTCGCTGCAGAATATGGGACAAGATAGTAGCTGGTTCTTATAAAATCCTGGTTTTTGTTGCTGCGGTAACTCTGACCACTTTAAGAAGGCTTTTACTACGCTGCGAAGGAGTAGACTATATCCTAGACTGCATTAATAATGTAAGCAGAAGTTATTTTCGAGGGTTAAATAAACGGAGTACAAGTCGATTATTCAAAGATTATACAATACAGTTTTGTATATGAATGTAAATTAATTTTTTACACAACTAATCTGAAAAATTATTCATTGATTAAAGATATCTGAGGAGACTGCGGAGATGATAGTGAACAAGGCGATCGAACTGTGGCAACAGAGTGGATCAGCTCTGGCATCTATGTCTCAAATAGCTGTTAATTCGGTACAAAATATCTGATTTTGAGAAGAATTTTTCTCTGATTGAATAAATATCGTAAAGATAAGATTGGATTCATGAGAGTTTTCAAATTTGAGAATAATGTCGTATGTACTGCAACTATTGAATGAATAAATAGATAAGTTAATAAATATTGTAAATTATGAAAAATAGCTAGATAGAAAGATATAATAAATATAACTGAAAACATATTTTACTTTATCTTAAAAATAATTGATTTTTATTGACGCATTCATTATATCGTACATTTATAGATATACTTAACTTCATTAAAAGCTAAAACTATGATAATCTATATTTATAACTTATATTGATTTTTAAATGTATCTTTTATTTATTTATTATTATATCAATAATGATAATAATAATATTGTTTATATCTATGGTGCAGCAGCAGTGTATGTATGTATGTACGCGTCCCCTGAGCTGCTTGCTTTAAAAATACATAAATTAACAGGATTCTATCATTACGATAAAGAAAGAAAATCGAATTTAATTATACAATAGACTACACATTGCAAACTTGTCAAGAATACTGCCGATCCAAAATATTTATGTTTTTCATCTTCATGTTCATTTAATTGATACGACGTTTGAAATAAGATTTAAAAACGATTAGTTAAATTCATTCTAGAATCAATAAAATCTATTATCTACTACTCAGTTAGGATTTCTGACGTCATACAGGAAAGAAAAAAAATTAAAAGAAAAACAATTGTTTGAGATTTTTTTTTTTACGAGATTTGAAACCCTCAATGTGAATAAAAATCGTTGTATATGACTAACTGAAAATCGAATTTATGATTAGTTTTTTTTTTTTTTCTTCATATACATATATTATTATGGATTGTAAAAAGCCAAAAGTTGTTGATAAAGTATCAAAATATTCAATATAATACGGTACATGCGGGATTGTTCATTAAACCATGTATTAATTAATCTTTAAATTATGCAACAATTTTATTATTTAAAATTAACTTTTTCATACAACGTTAGACAACTAATGGCAATGCTTGGTTGACTTATATACGGATATGGAATTTTAGTTGTTATGTTTTCTTTATCATTGTTTTTTTTTCTTTTTCGTTTTTTTTTTAACAGTATTCTTTCAAACATGCATAATCTATCTCTTCTTTTCTTCTTAATCGTGATATATTGTTAGTTTCACTCAACTTCTCTCCTAACTTGAATCGCCGTTACATACCTGGTAGCTTATTAATTATATGTATTTTAAAACAGAAAAAAATATAAATTTTTCATTAATTACTCAATCTTTGGCTTCCAGGGAGGTCGGTTATCCATTTCCCTCCTTTTTGTGAGTTTTTTTTTTTTTATTATTTGTTTATTTTTTATTTTTTTTTATTTATTTGTTATCATACTACGACTACTGAATTAATTATGCGTTCGTTCGTACATACAAGCCCCCCCCCCAACCCAAACTAACGGCAAGAATAACGCAAGATCTCTAGGAATGTGAAGGTTCTCAAAAAATCTCCATAATCTCCAATGTTTCAGCAAACTTTGTCACACAATTAAAACATTTCGAGACTCCAAAAAGAGTTTTTCAATTCTACATTCATCGGCAATATTCAAATTCAAGTTAAAACGCTTGAGTCGCAGACATTGAAACTCCAAAGTTGATTTCAAGGTGTTCCGATAATTGTAAATGGAAGAATTTCACTCTTCTTAGGCTCTAGAAAATTTTTAAATATTCAAAAATCTATTAAAATCATGGATTTGAATCAAACGCTGACGAGTATGTGAATCAAATGGCTGAATATTAATAAGGGTACGAAGCTTGTGCACCAGGCAGTAATTAGCGTCTGAATTCTATGTATCTCTGCGATTATTTAATAATCATCATTTGTAATTATGAGCAATAATTCTAAAATTAGCAGCCATTAATAAGTATATTTGTATTGCATATCTTGACTCAAACACTCGTGTTTTGCGCTTCTACATACAGCAATTGGAATAATTCTGTCCAGCAAATGCAGAGTACAGATACATAATATTGCATGTTTTAGTTGAACAGAATTTAACATCCTACAAAAGAGCCCTTGCTTTTATTATTTTGATGTCAATAATAATACCTGAAAGGAAAAAACGTAAATATGTATGATATTGAGCAGTTCGCTGAAGTATGATGTCTGGAAATGTTTTATTTCTAAGAAAAATAATAGAAAAAAAAGCATGGGCCTTTTGGTAATAGATTTGTATAATAGGTATATCCATGATGATTGATGAAAAGGAGACTGTGAGCTCATAATTTTGAGAACCCTCGACTGAAATGAATCGAACATTTCCATCTTAGGATGAAAAATTAATGGGGTGATAATAGTAGTCACTTTGATGGAGCAGTAAATGCAGTTAGAAAAAAAAATATATATATATACACTAATAAAATTTCTACGCTGGGACTCAAAATCTTTAATCAGATATTACCAGAGAGCCTATCGTTTATTTGATTTTTTTTTTTCCTTTTTTAATCGATGACTTTTTTTTAATTAAACTTATATTAAGTTATTAAGTTATTTTCAGTTCCAGCTAGTGTACGAAATAAATCTACGCATTTATCACATAAATTATTCGTATGTGCCTAGGAGCTGATTTTTATTTATGTATAGGTATATTTTTGTTTTTTCTATTAGGCTCTCCATAATAAGGAAAACTGAAAATTTATAGTTAAAACAGGATTCTGATTCTGATTGTAGTAGTTGGGTGGATAATAAATAAATATTTAAGTTAGGATCTTAACAAAAATACTGATTCGCAATATGTATTATTTCTTCATTACGATCTGATAGAAGTTTTTTGCGCCTTTAGTCACAAAGCTAAATAATCATTTCGTTACTTTATTGTTTGTTGTTTGTTTGTTTTTTTTTTTTTTACTTATCTCTTTTTCTTTTCTTTCCTTTTCTTCAATTTACTTTTATATATCTTAATGACTAAGCGTATAGTATGTAACAGGAAAAGCATTGTACGTCAGCTAGTATTCCTGCCAAATATGTAAGTAGTTATTATAATAATATTGATTTTGTACAATAACTAAGAGCAATAACACATGCTTGGTTCCCAAATTTATAATATATCTAATTAATCGGAGTTTCAAATTAATTAAATAGAATAAAAACTGTAAACCGGTATTTTAAACGGCTCTCTGTTCAGCATTATTACTTTTTTCTTTTGTGGTTTTATTTATTTGTTTGTTTTTTCTTCAGAAATGAATAAAATAGCGTTACCCTGAACTCGGTATGTCATTACTTAAAGAATTTAGCAAAATAGTAAAAGAGAGAAAAAAAAAGAAAAATAAAAATAAAAAGAAACATCATAACAAAACAAAATATTTAATAAGACGTATTTATATTCTATTTTATAATTGGCTTCCAGCACGCTACGTCTTCACCAGAATATTGGCTCATGGCGAATCTCACAACCAAACGTATTCTAGATCAAATGTATTGAAAATTACCCTTCTAAGCAAGTAGTAGTAGTTAAATAAGAAAAAAAATCAACTCATTTAAATAAAAAAAAAAAAAAAAATATAAACATTTCTCATTCATCTAATATTCTCTTTTATCAACGTTCTTTGCGTAGTAGGGTAAGACGACGACGACAAAACATAAGCGGATTTTAACTTCATGTTAAAACCACACCCCATGTATTTTTTAATCTTTTTTATATTCAACGCTGCTCGCCTAAGATATGGGATTTGTTATAGAGCAGCTGAGTTTGAACTGTCTACCAGCGGTGACAATGGTCCAACTTTCCCTCTACCGCCAGTAACTCTTTCCGTCTCGTAATGAACGTCCATCGAGAGACCTAGAAGAGAATAATAAATAAACAAACAAGAATATCTGGAAGAAAGAAAATTCATTCCTTCTAAGAGAAAAAAAAATTTCAACAACAAGAAAATCTTGCAGGTTTAACGAAAAACGTACAATTTAATTCATGCCGTCAGCTTCAGAGGAAAATTGGGGATTGGGATGTTTTTAAGCGTCGAATTCAGGGATCAGAAGCCAATTGTGTTAACTTTGCAGTAATCTAAGGATCCAGCAGAACAGAAGGTGTTTGAAACAAAAAATATACACAAAAATAGCAGCAGTATTTAGGAAATAGTGTTTAGATGTGTTCAGGGAATTATTATTGCTCGAAAGCTAGAGTAATGACCACCACCACCGCAACAAACTTATCAGCGATTGAATCCAGGGCCGAAAGCGTCCATCGGTAGTAGTAGTTTTTACCTAATAACGTACATTTTTGATATGCGTATTTACCGGAGGGCCTCCGGGATCCGGATGAGTGTGTAGATCCGAATGTCGCAGTGCCTGATTCTGGTATAAACGCTGCGACTAGAAGTGCGCATATTACCAGAAAGGCTCCAAAGACAAAAGGAGGTCCAGGAACGAGCTGAAGAATGAGGAAAAATATGTTTGTTAGCTTGAAACTTTTTTCCAAGTATTTTGAGGAAATTTCTAAAAAAATTTCTTCCACTCGCCTGTGGCATAACATTCAGATGCGTATTTGTGACTGATGTTCTATTATCGTCTAGCGATTCCTTCGCGTTCTGCTTCGTTGAAATTCCGGATGTATGAGAATCGTCGTTCAAATCGACGTGAAATAGGGAAAATATTACGCCAAACATTGCCGGGCCAAGACCATTGCATAGGCCTCTCATTCCTGTAACCATTCCCTGGACAAGACCTTGCTTATCCGCATCTGAATGCATTGATACAAATGCTGAAATTGCTGGATACGTTATGCTGGAAATAGAAGCCAGCACTCCAGCGGCCCACATCATCCTGCAATAGTTAAAAATTTATGTACAGCTGATTGTTGTTGGAAGAAATTTACGCTAGAATTAAATTTTTTGTTTTTTTTGTTTATGCAGAATGGGATTATTACCATGTTTGGGAGCCGAACCCGTACCACATGAGCTGTAGCATTTCGAACAAAAGTCCCAACATTATGGTATGTTTACTTCCAAGAGTCCTCATCAAAGGCCCAAGTATTATTTGTGCACCAACACTTAAGATTCCAATTACTGCTATAAATACTGCAACCATGGTAGCAGAAAAGCCCATAACTAATTTAAGGTAGACAAATATACAGCTATATTGGCCTGCTTCAGGCAAATAACTCAGGAATACCGTGACGCATAGCATCAAAATAGTGTGATCCTTGCCCACCTAGAATATCAGAAAAAGATTTTAAGACGAAAATATCTAAGAATAAAGAGTCCAACTATTTCAGACTAATTTAGATCAATGTAAAGCACATTATTATCAAGATTGAGGGGGCTTTCTAATAACTTTGTGAAAAAACCGTGGTACTATTGTGCTTCTTTTACATTCTATAAACGTGTTCTCTAACATTATTGAATCTTTCAAACAATTTTCACAAACTTTCCGGACCTTAAAATCAAAGAACGTTATACAACTGATAAAAAGAATGATATCTCTCGCTTCTTTCGGCTGTTAAGTTATCCGCTATTATCGAGAGAATATTTTCTATTTTTGATTTTGTGTGTTCGAAGTACTGAGGCCAAGTCAGGACAGAAAGATCTTAGAAACATGTTTTTCTTTGTTGAAATTATTGAATAACTAATACGATATATCTTTAACTTGAGTCAATATTTGCACAGCTTTGAACAGTTTTATTAAACAAACGTTTGGGCGTTCTCAAGCCTTTAGAACTTATTATATATATATATTACTAACTGCCGTATATTTTCCATTTTATTCTCTTTCAATCCTGACTCTAAATTATTGAAAATATTTTATAATCATATATTTGCTGACCTTTCCTAAGGCAGCAAATGGATCTGCCTGTTCCCATGAAATGGGTGCTGGAGGACGAGCTTTTTCAGGCAAGCTCTCTGGCACGGCAACTAATATGAAAAAAACATCTAATATAGCGATGGCAGTAGCCAATGCGACAGGTAAATTTTGCCCGTAAACATCCATTGCATATGAACCGAGCGCAGGGCTGATCACCATGCTCGCTGCAAATGTTGCGGACACCTAAGAAATGGAAAAAATTTTTCTACTTTACAATGAATTCAATCTGATAAGATAATAACAAATTAAAGAAGAAAAATGTATCAAAGATTTTTAAATATAATAAATAAAGGAACGATTGAACGAGTTCCTGATGACGAAACATAGAAGGCGTTTATAAAATAGTATAAAAATTTTCGTTAATATAATACGTAAAGCGAAACAGCATCTGCAAATATTGTTTTTTTTTTTTTTTCTTAATCTAATCACTAAAGTGGCCGTAATCTAATCTGTATAATCTTTGTCCTCGTTATTGCGAGTAGATTCGGAAATTGGTGAAATATATCAGAATGATTAGTCGATATTTATGACTCAATTATAATTGTTATAGTCCCTGTGGCTGCCGATCAATGAAAATTTTTGCTATAGATTACGAAGTTGAAACCAGTGATTCAACTTAACAGTGAATAAGAAACTGAAAAAAAAAGGGAGAAAAGAATCCATATCAAACAACGACTTACCAATCCATAGGCAAGGGATCGCTGACTCTCCTCGGTGACATCAGCGACGTAAGCAAAAACTACAGAAAATGTACAAGCGAAAACTCCGCTGATTGATATCATGGCGAAGAACCACCATGTGTTAATGCTCATGAGAGGTATAGGCGCACAAGTGAAAGCTACTGTGATGAGCAGGAAAAACTTCCTTCCCCAAACGTCTGATAATGCTCCAATCAACGGAGCCGAAAGAAATGAAAGTATCCCTTTGATTCCCATTATCAAACCGTTCATCAAGAAGGTATGATCAGGAAATGTTTCATTCAGAACGGCTATTATCGGCATCGTCAATAAACCCCAGGCAAAAAATTCGAGGAATATTACTACCAGGGCGTGATAAACGCTCGCTTCTCCAACACCGGAGCTCTGAAACATAAAGAAAAACGAAAAAAAAAAATTTTTTTAAAGAAAAAAAGGGGAATAAATTTATATCTGGACATAACTTCTCCAACGTTTTTTTTGTTTTTTTCTTTTAGCTCTTTTTTTTGTTCGAAATTATCAAACGAATCGAACATTCAAAACAACTTCATCCGCATTGAATGACCAAATTTCAGGCTGACCTTGAGATGTCTGTAGCATCGTTGTATCGGTGATAAAAAAGGTGGTTCCTTAGTCAAAGCATGTTCCTGACCGTTGTGGGCTTCGGAACAAGAAGGACCCTCCGAACCACCGTCTGCGCCAGGGGGCATTTCCTCGCTGAGCCCCCAAAATGGCCTATATTCTATCTACACGCACGCATCTTCTCATTTCTTTATCTTTACCATCTAATTTACTTAGCTATAAATAAGCCTCGTTGGAAGTCCCACCTTTCAAGAAAAACACTCCCCTCTTTGTCTATAATATTTAGGCTCTTTTTTTTTTTTTTAACAGATTTAAAAAAAAAGTCTTGCTTAATTCTCGTTGCAGACTTAGTTTTAATTTTAATTTTGATTTTCTTTTTGTTTTTCTTCTTTCTTATCAAAATATTTAGTTTATCGTATCATTTTTTTTTTTCATCTCGTCTCAATTTTTGTCACGAAAACACAGAGAATTCTTCCGTTCTCAAAATAAAAAATATTGAATATACGAATAATAATAATGTTGATAATAAAAATGTTGGATTTCTAACGAATTGATTAAAAATAATAACAATGATAATAATGATCGTGTTTTTTATTTACTTGTTCACTTTTTTTTTCTTTTTTTTTTTGCTCTCATTTGATTTTTCGGAAAAAATTTTTGAAATACGTGTGACGGATATTGTTTGCGACTTTAGTTGGATGGAATCTATCAATGAAGTTAAATGTGTAATATTTCGACACGATATGTTAGTCAAATTGAGTAGCACAGAGGAGAGAAGAGAAGAGAGTTGCTATAAATACACACGCGGTTTATTGGCATATAGCCTGTTAATAAATTCTGATCTTCGTAACCATAGCGTATATTATAATAAATGTTACGTGCATATGTATATAGAAATTCTTTGAAAAACAAATAAATAAAAAAAATAGAAATATATTTCGAAGGTGTCACAATTTGTTAATTCAATTAAATGACACACGAAACGTCTTTTCAGTCAAATTTTCGTTGTTTTTTCTTTTCTATTCTGTTCGTTTTTTTTTTCTTTCTTGTTTTTCTTGATCACTCAAAACTCGGCGGTTTGAAGATGATCGTATTCATCGAGAGGCCAAAATTCTTGAGTTTACGATTAATGTATGTGTGTGTCGCTCGAAGGAGGAAAAAAACTTCCTGACGCATAGGTAGATATATAGTTTCGTTTTCCTTTTATTATTAGATTTCAAAACTGACAGATGTCATGACGTGTAGTTCTGATTACTGTTCGACGATAAGATAAAATTGACTTTTGTCTGCGTTTTTTTTTTTTTATATTGAGCAAGTGTACATTATTTATTTTCCTTTTGTCACGTTTGGTTGATTTAAAAAAAAGAAGAAGAAGAAGAAGAAGAAGAAGAAGAAGAAGAAGGAGAAGAATAAGGTGATGATGATGACGAAAAATAAAACGAAGACATACACGCACACGCACACTGCCTTGAATTTTCAGATTTTAGGGACGAAATATCGGGAAATTTTTTTTTTTCCCTTTACATACACATACATATACACAGGATATTATACGCAAGAGCACAACTACTGCGGTATACCTAAACCCCCCCCGAACGGACACGATTTTAAACCCACCACCGCAAACCCCGACGACGACTACCAGCGGGTAGGTCGTAGTTGGGTAGTTAGGTAGCTCTATCCTAGCGGGATTTTTCGCACGCGCACGATCTCTCCATCCCATATAGGTATGTATGTAGGTATGTATCTACGTTATAGTCTGTTCGACGTAGTCCCATCGAGGTAAAGTTAAGTCGATTAGAGTAGAGTATTTCAGTATTTTTCGGGGAAAAAATATTTCTACCCAAAATCCCTAGTAGCAACAAAATTCCGGGAATTTAGTTTTTTTTTTTTTATACATACATAATGTTTAATAATAATAATAATATTAATTTAATATGTAACGCGTAATGTAGACACTTGAGAAATTTTCCTTATTGAAGAAGGAAGAAAAGTCAAGAAAAAAAAAAAAAAAAAAAACAAAAGAACATAATCGAAGCGAATAAAAGTAACGTCATCGTTGCAAGGTTATGCCGTAGAGCTTAGTGTCGTATTATTTCAGCTACTAAAAACTATGGCAACAGGTAAACTCGCTTGTCAATAAAGATATCGGTTATTATAATCGTTATGTCATGATATTAAAATTGGATATAACATATGATGAGGTATTGGCTACCGAATGAAAAATAATAATGTAGAGATAAGGCTATAAGTATACGTGTATTTGTTTCGATTGTGGATATTGACCATGAGATCTATCATGGCTACGTATTTGGTATTGAGTATGCCATAAGTGGTTAGTTTATTCCAGAATATCGTTACCAGATTTTGTCATTTAGAGAAAAATTTATTGCTTAATCATGAAGAATGTTTTTTTTTTTAATATAGACCGAATTTATTTAGGTGTTAAAAAATAAAGAAAATGGTAAATACATACCGTGATCACACCGTCCTTCATGATGGATTTTCGACTTCTAATTATCATCCCAACAACCTTTTTTGACACCTTAGCGGGCATACTAAACCACTGCACGCACCAGCTCTTTCGCTTTTTCAATTTCATCAAAATATTTAACAATTATTCACCACGTTTTTAGCCATTTTTTTTTTTTTTTTATTTATTTATTTGTCGGGTGGATGTATGTGCCAAGTCTTAACCCGACCTATCAGCTCAATCCACTCGCATCGCGGTTTATACACTTCACACGCAACTACCAGACCGCGCATTTCATGATAAAAACCAGACAGACACCTCGCGGGATTATCTGATACTAGTATAGAATGCATCTCACCGGCCATAGATTGTGCCAGACTAGAAATAAAACTCGAACTAGATTTCGCAACTGTCTTCTCGTGTTCGTAAAATTCAGCCTTCGCTTTTTTTTTTTTTTTTATTCCTCTTTATAGCCCAAATAAATCAGAAACGGAGATTAAAGATTCAAATAATTGAAATTGTTTATATTTCTTACCATCGACGGATTCATTTATTGATTTTAGTCTGACTTGTCCAGAAGAACTTGTCCATACTTGCTTTTTTTTTCTTGCTTACGATCAGCTGTTTAAAAGCAAAAACAACAATGGCGGCAAATAAGAGTGTCATCGTGCTCGTGCCTAACGGTCGTCGACAAAATGTTAAAGTTACAGCAAACACGACGATATTACAGGTAGGTAATAATAATTAGTAACAAACATGTTACACTTCATCGAATAAATAAACAAACTTGGATCAATTTTATTAAATGACTACTGTATCGCAGGTTTTGGAAGAGGTGTGTCAAAAGCATGGTTATAAAACCGAAGACTACGACATCAAGTGCGTAATTAACAATGTTTATAAATTCCATGAATGTTCACTATTGCTGTTAATATTATAAAAATAATTTTTTTCATTTTTGTTTCTTATCTGTTCTCTAATAAGACACTATAATCGTGTCCTCGATGCTAATGCCATCTTCCGATTTACCGGACTGCCAAACAATGCTCAGCTCGAAATGGTACCGTGTACCAAAAAGAGACAAGAATCTAACGTTACTATTGGTGTACAAACCGAAAACGGCGAAAGAGTCACAGGAGAATTTTTCCCTGGAGATTCGCTTGGTCAAGTTATGAAGCAGTTATGTCCGGAAGAAATTTTACCCACCGCTGTACTCATCTATATGCATCGAGAGGTTCTTCATTTTCATATATTTATAAATAATATTTCGTATTTAGAAAAAAAAATTCATGTTATTTTGGCTATTTTTTTCTTTTACAAAATTCAACTCTCCAGTTCGTTTATTTTAAGCCAAAAAAAGCCATATAAATTTAAGTAAAGTTATCTTAAAATTTACATATTTTTACATCATGATGATAATTTTCGTTTGATTTTTCAAACCCTGATTATTTTTATTGGTTCAGTTTATCCAAAAGCATTCATTTATTCCTACAACATTGAAATTAATAAACTGCTACTTCCACTATCTAACATTCATACAAAAGTTTTTTTTTTTTTTATGGTCAAGTTTGTCTTCAAATTTCAGATCTGTGGTCCAGACTCGTTTGAACAGACGAGCTTGAGATCTTTGGGATTGAATTGCGGCCGAGCAATGCTGAGACTAATTCACCGTGACCCTGAGGCACCAAAAACACAAGCGCATGTATCGACTCCATTAGCAGCAAGACCATCCCAAGAAAGTATAGACTTGGCACTGCGTATGGCTGTGCCTAATCGACACATGGGAGCGTCTTTTAAAGGGAGCCAAAAACCCATCGATCCGATATCCGTTTTGAAGTCGGAAAAAGTGGAGCAGAAAGAAACTGAGAATTCAGAATCGGAAAAGATCCCCCGGTCTTGTTCTAAAATTGACGAAAAAATGAAATCCCCTCATGAAACTGATCCTCAAACGCCAATGGAGACTTCGGAGACTGAGCCGGAGGAAATCAAAGTCGAATTTGTAAGCCAGAGCCTTTAGTTCAGCATTGGTTTCGATATTATGTTCCTTTTTAATTTTTCAAACACTCAAGGTTTTAAAACTCTTTATTTTCAGTTGGGAGAGAGAAATGCTTTAGTTTTCAACCAAGCCGGAGCAGAAGCATTGCCTAAAAATGAATTACCAGACAATTTCTTTGACCTCACAGTCGAAGATGCTAAGCATTTGCTCAGAGATGCAACCCGATTAAGAGCAGAATTGGACGAAGCTCCTCTCCAGACTCTAGCCCAAAGACAGTTAGACGAAAATAAAAGAATCCTTCATCATTTACACAAGTATAAAAGAACTGTGATCAGGATTCAGTTCCCAGACCAATTAGTACTTCAAGGATTATTCGGACCGCTTGAAACAGTACAAAATATAAAAGATTTTGTTCGAATTTACTTGCAAGATGAAAACGCAGAGTTTATGCTTTGTTAGTATTTCATTAATTCTTTATTTTTCTTGGATTTATTAAAAAAAAAAAATTCCACTCGTCCCAAAATCTGAATTTATGTTCTCTTTTAACCAGATACGACTCCTCCAAGGACAGTACTAAGTCCCGAAGCTAGATTGATCGATGTTAATCTAGTCCCATCAGCTATACTTCATTATTCTGGCCAATCTGGATTGAAATCAGATCTGCAAAGTAAATTAACAGACCCAAGGGCTGCTGGTATCCAAGCAGTAAAGTCTAGGTGAGATAATTCCGTCACGGGGGATTCCATACTTTTTTTTCCTCTAAAACTGAAATTTCTTTTTTCAAATAATGAATCATGATACATTATCAATAACAATCATCTTTAGAATGGCCATGACTCGACAAGATTTAATGGATATGGCAAGCGAGGTAGAAGAAAGGGTGGAAAGAGGGGCTGAAGGACCAAGAGAAGTTGAACCTCGGGCTGGACCGAGTAGCTTTAATTCTGGAGGCACAACGAAATCGGATATGCCTAAGTGGTTCAAAAAACCGTTTAAATAAGTTTTTTTTTTTTTCTTAATTTTTATCAAAATGTGTCCACTTTGTATCTAATATTTTATTAAACGATACAAAGAGAAATCGGATTATTACGATCTTCGAATATTGTTACCTATTAATCTTAAGATAAAAGATCCAATAAATGAAAATAAATAAATAAATAAATGTAAAAGGAAGAAATTTTACTGTAATCTAGATGGGATTATTTCATCATTATTTTTAGTAAATTTTTTATCACTATTAAGAAGAAAACATGTTGAACAGTTGTATTTGTGCGATAATAAAGAAATTCGTGAAAAAAAAAATCACGAGTGATTGTTTTGTTAGTAAAATAGAAAAAATTGCTTTGTGGTGTTAAAATTGGGTAGAATCGATCGAAAACTCTAATTTTAAGTTCCTTTGTTATTGAAATTAATATTTTTCTCGATTCCTTAATTATTTATTTATCTAGTATAACTAAAATTCAAAAATCTGTAGTATAGTTAATTCTTCATCCCCTATTTAAACCTATAATAATAATAATAATAATATTAGTCTAAGTTGATGATTAAAAAGAATTATTTATTCGTTTTGTATTAAAGAGACAGACTCTTCGTTGTTCAAATTTGGTAAAAATTATCTACAAAATAAAATTCTACACATTTAATACGAAATTAACGAATAGCTGAAAAATTCATTCCATGTGAATAAAAACCTACACACACACATACATGTCACGTGGATTTGACAGCTGCATAGGCTCTAGTCCCACGTGACGTATGGCGTGGTCTCTGATTGGTGGAATCCTTCCGATCTTCCTTATCGATGCAGCGTGTCTCCCCTAGCTGGTGCATCGTAACAACCAATAGAATCCATCCTGAAATGGACGAATGGTAGCTCGCACATACATGCCTACTCATGCCTACTCGAGGCTCGAAGAAAAAGAAGAGAGAAAAAGAAAAAAAAGAACTTGTGTGTGTGTAGAGAGAAAAATGAAGAGTCGCTGCGGCTGACGACGGAGGAGGCCATATTGTTTTACTGCAGTGTTTGTTTTGGTGCTGCGGTGGACAGAAGTAAAATCCATTGAAATCAGGGCGGAACTGAAACCAAACTACGATCCAATATCCTAAAACTAGTGTTAAATATCTCGGTATAATAACTCCGGGTATATTTCCCGTCTCTGAAACACCGCGGCATATATTTTCCAAACTTTTTATTATCAGTCTACCGCGAGATCGTGAAGAGTTAAAATGGCCTGCGCCACCCTGAAACGATCTCTCGAATTCGACCCGGTTCATAGCCACGTAAGACCATCAAAAAGACGAAGATGCGTCCCGATGTGCATGTCCCCGAATACACCACCGCCAAGAAATCAAAATCCATCAGCATTCGGCGAAGTTGCACAAAAATTGACGCCTGGTAATTATTTTCGGCCATTTTTTTTTCCTTTTCTTGTCTTTTCTTCACTTTTCTTTTTTTTCTCTTCTTTATATCTATAGAGTTAAAGGGGGAAGCTATAGCGATTTAAAACCCGTATCTGCACAAGGGGCCTAAGGAAAGGGACCAAATCATATGGCGACAGAGCGATCGTTGCATGCACACACACATATACTTTTTTCACCTTGTAATTTTTTTTTCTTATTTTCATTACTATAAAATATTTCCCTAGGCTTTATTATCTTACGCATTTTATTTTTCTCCGCTTGACCGATAATTGTTTTCAAAGTCGCTCCTTTGTCAATTTCAAAAGACACATACTGTTTATGTTTATGAAAAATTACAGAAAACTTATTATTATTATTATCATTATTATTATTGCAACGAATAGTTGTGGTTTTTTTCTGACCGATGAAACGTCTCCGATGTTCTGCTTCTACTCCTTTTTTTTTTTTTTTTTTTTCTTTTTCTTTATTATTTGGTTAATTGTAATCTTTTGTTTAACTTAATTTTTTTCTGTTTCAAATTTATTTATTTATTCTTTTATCTTGTCCAAACAGAAAAGATGGCCGCTAATATCAGAGAAGAGATCCGCAGGCTCCATCGACGCAAGCAGCTTCATTTTAATCCGCAAAATAACGGCGGTGATTCTTCAGACACAGAAGGACCTGCGAGTCCTTCGACAAGTGGGCCTAATGCTTACAGTCACAGCCCTAGCGGCAAGGAGAAACCATTGTTTACATTTAGACAGGTAGAAAAATAAGTTTTTTTTTTTTTTGTTTAGCTTAATTTGATCATTTTTCACCAAATTGATAATTAAACGAAAAAATATAATAATAATAATAATAATAATAATCTTTCTCTTTCTATTAGGTGGGATTGATCTGCGAGCGAATGTTGAAGGAACAGGAGACCCAGATCCGAGAAGAATATGACCAGATTCTCAACATGAAACTCTCGGAGCAGTATGACGCTTTCGTTAAATTTACCTACGACCAAATTCAGAAGAGATTTGAGTCTGCGGCTGCACCGAGTTGTAAGTTGGAACAATTTTTTTTTTTTCGAGTTTATATTTGTTTTTCTTTATTTTTTTGTCAATTTGATTTAGCCAGAATTCAGCCAAAGATTTAATCATACGAATTATAATAGTTGCTGAATTTGTTCGATTTTTCGCAAAGAATACAAAAGAAAATTAAAAAAAAAACTGGAATTTTTAATATTTTAAGGCAATCTGTTGATTTTTTTTTCTTTAAGCTTTGAGTATCTTTTCCTTTCATTTTGCAATAAAAAACAAAACGAAATTCTATGGGCAAAATTTGTCAGTTTATCGAAATTCAAATCTCGTTTTGAAGCAACTTATTTATGTGTTTTTCAAATTTTCACAGATTTATCCTAAAGAAGAGTCGTCGCTTCTACGGATGTGTTTCTTTAAAGAACGTTAGGTAATGGTAATATACATCTTGAACATGTAAAATATGTTTAATTAACTGAACACAAAACGATATCGCTACACATTATTAAAATAAAATAATGAAGTCAATTAATTGTTCACAGATTTCTACGATATAAGTGAGAGAGAGGGGGAAAAGAGAATTCTTTGTTTTTTTTATTATTATTTTTTTTTGCTTCGGAAGGAAGTTTTGAGGGAGTCGACGCGCAGTGATATACACACACAAACACACATCTATTCTTGTGAGCGATTGAGCGTTAAGGGAAAAATGAATGAATTAAAAAAGAAAATGAAAAATAAAAAAAAAAACCTTGATTAATTAATTTAAAAAAAAAAAAAAAAAATTGATAAGTAATTTGATTTGAAGTAAATAAAGAAGAAGAAGTTAGAAGAAGAAGAAGATTACGAAGAAAATTAAATAAAATGAAAATAAAAATAAACTTATAAAAAAAAACCAGTAAAAAAAAAAGTAAAAACAAAAAAAAAATAACTTCCCTCTTGCTAAAGCGGGAAGTTGAAAAAAAAAAAAAAAAAAAAAAAAAAAAACATTTAGCTAAGTAAGTTGATAGGAGTAGGGGTTTGCTTGCAGAAAAGAATTTTGCAATCAGACTACGAAGAAAAATAAATCGACAACGTATACTACTAAACTAACACAATATTTGTACTACTATTACTACTACTATTACTACTACTACTCCATACTACTCCGGTTTTTCAAAGTACGCTGTTATCAGGGAATCAACAAATAGAACGTTTAAAGAATGAAAAGAAAGATAAATAAAGACTTGTAATAATTTAAATTAAAGTTGAACGGACGAAATCAGACTTCGAAAAATTTACCTAAGCGACATTTTTTTTTTCGTTTCTTGCCTCTTACTTTGTAAATGTAAATAAAGTCTGTAAAATTCAGAAAAAAAAAAAAATAGTATTTTTTCGTACGTAAATAAATAATCTTGGTACATTAATTACAATATATATACCTATATATATTTATATATACCTTCGATTTATCTGAAATGATGCCAATTTATTATTCTTAGTATGAACAAATAACTAATTAAGGAGTTTTTTCTATTTTGTATTTATTTATTTTTTTTCCAAGATTATACTAACGAATTTTTATAATCAAATTATAGTAAGAGATATTAAATAAACTCAACTGACTGACAACAGTTATTATAAAAATTTTTTAGTGAACATCGGTGTTGCAGGTATACACTTTAGTTATCAAATTACGAAAGGAACAAGGATTTGAGGACGTATCTATTGATTTTATGATTTCCTGAAAGTCTGGACAGCATTCACTTTATTTTTTATTTTATTTAATATATATGTATTTTTTTTTGAACATCTTTATAATTTTTCTGGATGGATAACAAATATTAATACAAATTTTCCTTAGATATTTTTATTTTCATTTTATATTATTTTAGTTCTTCTATTCTTTGAATTCTGGCCTACAAATAAGTAATGTAAGAAATTAAAAATTGAAAAAAGAAGACAAAAATAATCGGTATATTTTAACATCTATTCCCTGATCACAGAAAATTGCATTAATTATTGTATAACTTATGATAATAATAACAATATGGGTTTTAATTTGTCATTTGGATTTTCGTCGGCTCCGAAAAGACTTCTTAGTATATTTTTTCTTAGTTTACTTTATTCGTGTTTTTTTTTTTTTTATATACAATCAAACGCAGCAGCATTTATACAATGTATATTACCTATATTTTAGAAAAGAATATTCAGAATGAATACATCTAATTTAAGAATTGATATAATTCTGATCAGATTCGAATTGATATTGACATTACTTTTTCCCTGAGAACAGCAGCTTTTTTTTGTTTTGTTTACGCCATAGCATAATAAAATTAAAATGCCGAATAATGAATTATAATACCTAATATACCCATACATTTACTGTGCCTATTATTAGACATATTTATTACATTATTACCCAACACTGCTATAATTATTACTTATATTAATATTCATCGTAATTATTATTATTATTATTATTATTAATTAGTTAATTAATTAATTAAAGAAAATCATTTAGTTTGTAATTATTCTACCTAAACACGATATGTTTGGAAATTCTTTTCTTTTCCTTTTTTTTTCTTTTTTTTTTTATATAAAAATAAATAGGTATACATATTATTATTATATACACATAAATGAAGCATACATAAACATTTTCAAGATATATAAAAAAAAGAAAAAAAAAAAAAAATGCAAACGAGAATTACTCTTGCTTAATAATTCAATACCCCCATAATATAGATATGTGTATTTCTTTGCTATTTTATGAATGTTCTCTCCGTATATCATTTAGTTTAATTTAATATAATATAATTTAATTTAACGAGAAACTAATTCCTAGTATCAAAGAAAGATCTTCTTGGCGGATGAAATGTTTTTTTTTTTTTTTTTTCTATTTTTATTATTATTAATTCTTTAAGTAGAAAAAAAAATGTCTTAAGAGATCAAGTTCCCTTATCTTTCAGGTTCAGAGAAAAAATAATCAAAAATTCGTTTCTTAATTGGTATTCGATTTTTCTGGATTATCATTCTAATCGTTATTTCGATTTAAATTTGGGGCAAAAATTATACCAATTCTTATTTACTTGTTCGTGTCTTTAGTTGGTGATGATGTGTACAATAACTTTTGCTTATTTAAAACATAATGAAATTACTTACTGGTAAAATTAATACCGAGAGATTGAAAGTGATCTAAGTTTACTATCTCAAGGGAAATCAATAATCATAAGCGAAATAAGAAATACAAAAAAAAAGCAGAAGTTATTGTGTACTGTGTGTAACGATGGATAATTTTAATATTATGTATTTAAATTAAGAAAGAGGATTGAAAAATAAAATTGTTCACAAAATTAATTAACGACAAAGCGCGAAGCATAAATGTATCCTATAAAAAGAAAGAAAAAACAAAAAAATAAAATAAAGTAAATGAAATATTAAGAGCGATGTATAGAAAATGAGAGAAGGAAGAAGAAGAAGAAAACCAGAAAAAGAAACAAAAAAATAAATAAATAATTAATAGAAAAAATTACAAATGAATTTAGTTAGTAAATAATAAATAATACCTAAACACTAATGATTAATAATAATTGATTATATTAATAAGCAACGATGATTTAAATACAGCTAAGGTAATTGATGAATTCCTTGTTGGGTGGAAATCATGAGAGGATTTGATTTCAATGATTCAAAAATACCTCCATATTAATATTATGTAAGCACTTATTATTGAAAATAAATATAAACCTTAAGACTGATCGATTAGTTTCTTGATAATATTTATTATAAATTCCACATCGCATATTCATTAGTTAGAAACTTACTATATCCTTACAAGAATATTAAAATAATGATTAATGATATTGAATATAAAAGGTACTCCGCGGTCAGACCTTCACGTTCTTCCAACTTACTCTGAGACTCTGAACGTCTAAATGAAAATAAGAAACAATAATGCAGCAAGAACTTCTACATACTAAGACGTCACTAACAGAGCCAATTTCTTCGAAGAGCTATACATACTATGATCCTGTTAGAAGCATTATTTAACAGTATAATGGTATTAGTTACTCCATATGGCTTCTCTCCAAGAAGCCCCAATGGACCTATAAAAACCGACGACAAACAGTGGGTAGTCGTCACTTCTGGGCGGGAAACAACGCTCGGCTATACAGTTTCTTTTTAGAGTCCAATACTACCAGTCAAATGTTTCCTCTCCTGTTCTTGGCCTATGTCGTGGCCGTTAAGGTGTACAAGAAGCAAACACCAAATGGTAGGCAATTAATAATAGAAACAATACGAGTGTTAAAAACTATTTTCTAACAAATATCTAAATTCATTATCAACAGGCAAAGTCACAGTATATCTTGGTAAGAGAGACTTCATCGATCATCTAGAATACGTGGACCCAATCGATGGAATTGTAGTTATTGAAAATGACTACCTTCAAGGAAGAAAGGTCTTCGGACAGGTACACAAGCTGGATACTTCCTATAGACAACACATCTGAGAATTCAAACTCTCTAAAAAATGGTATAGAATCTTATACTTCAATAATTATCAGGTCACAACAACTTACCGCTATGGTCGCGAAGAAGATGAAGTCATGGGGGTGAAATTCAGCAAGGAATTGGTCGTCGCCCGAGAACAAATCTTCCCAGTGAAGAAGGAAAAGCAAGAAACTACCCCCATCCAAGAGCGTCTTCTCAAGAGACTGGGACCCAATGCATATCCATTCACCTTCCACTTCCCCCAGAACTCTCCGAGCTCAGTAACCCTCCAGCCCGGTGATGATGATGCTGGCAAACCCCTTGGAGTTGACTACTCCGTCAAGATCTTCGTCGGTGAGAACGAGGAAGACAAGGTAAAGTAGTTTGGTGATCAGGTGAAGAATATGAACGATTTTCATGTGCCTCATTTTTTTCTTCATCCACAGGGACACAAGCGATCTTCCGTTGCTCTGGCCATCAAGAAGCTGCAGTTTGCTCCCGCAGTAAGAGGTCGTCGTCTACCCAGCTCCCTTGTATCGAAGGGATTTACCTTCTCTCAAGGAAAACTGAATCTGGAGGTGACACTGGACAAGGAGATCTACTACCATGGAGAAAAAGTCTCTGCAAATGTAATAATTACCAACAATTCGAGGAAGGCAGTGAAGAACATCAAGGTAGATGACAAAATCTGTAAAATTATTGGTCCAAGTACATCGAAAGAATCTTCTCACACTGCTTGTCTTCTTTTTTCATAGATTTTTGTGGTCCAACACTGTGAGGTGACAATGGTCAATGCTCAATTCTCCCGACATGTTGCTAGTTTAGAAACCCGAGAAGGCTGCCCCATCACACCTGGTGCTTCTTTCACAAAGCAGTTCTATCTTGTTCCATTGGCCAGCAGCAACAAGGACCGCCGTGGAATTGCTCTCGATGGACATCTTAAGGCAAGCTTCAACCTTCAGCCATTGTAACATCTGTGATTATTGGCTCTTGATGCTCTGTCTAGCAAGTAATTGATTTATTTTTCCTCTAGGAGGACGACGTCAACTTAGCTTCTTCCACTCTGGTCGCCGAGGGAAAATGCCCTGCCGAAGCAATGGGTATCATCATTTCCTACTCCGTACGCGTCAAGCTGAACTGCGGTACTCTGGGAGGTGAACTGGTGACAGATGTTCCACTGAAGCTGATGCACCCTGCTCCTGGTTAGTTTTGAAACTGTGATTCAATGGAAAGGAAATACAGGGAAGATTCTTCATGGTTAAATTGTTTCTTTTTACTGTTTATCAGGTGCGCTGGAGAAAGAAAAAGCCGTTTTGAAGAAGGGAAAGAGCATCGACCGTGCACGCTATGAGAATTCGTGCTATGCCAATGACGACGATGACAACATCGTTTTCGAGGACTTTGCTCGCCTGCGTCTTAACGAGCCAGAATAAAAATCTGTCAAACCACAGGAGAGAATCGCGACGCCTATTATGAAAAGAATTTGACTTTGTACATTTGGGAATGGAGAATCAGCAGGTGAATTATTGGTAATTGAAATTTCGATTGATGAAAAGTTGAATTTGTTTTTAATGTTTACAAAATTATTAATTCTGGGTCTCGTTAAAAATTGGGAAGAAGAGAAAAAAACAAATTACAAATAACTAATATAGGGAGTGAAAAAATGTTCCAATTTTCAGAGATAATGAACACTTGTAGAATCTGAACTAGATTTTTCAAATGTTACTATCGATGATCTGAGATAATACAACGTTTTTTAGCTCTCTAAAATTTTTGCTGAATGATATGTAAAAACGGGAAATCGATAAACGAAATGTTACAAAGTTGGAATTCTTTTCAAAGTACTTATGCAAATGGTGAAATCGTAGTTGATTAAAAAAAAAAAAAAAATTAGTGATAATATTGAATATCATAATACAAGTTATTATGTAAATATAAATTACCAAGAAGAGTTGCCTTATTAAAATGACTTGTTATTATATAAACTATGAGAAATACAAAAAGAAAAGAAAATGCTAAAAAAAAAAACAGAAAAATGTGTGAAAAAAAGTTGTTCTATCGTCCAAGAGAAGAAAATACAAAATTTCGGTTCGATGGTGGTGGTCGAGCCGAAATTTTATTAATTAGGGATGAGAAAAAAAAAAAAAAAATATGTTTTTAAGTATGTTTTAATAATTATTCGTTGACTGTTTAAAAGTTAGATGATTAAAAAAAAAAAAAACAATTATTAACATTTCCCGTTCTCACCAGAAGTGACATGTATCTTATTAATTTTAATTAATTTGTTATTATTATTATTATTATTATTATTATTATTATTATTGCTATAGTTAGTAGCGTTATAAAAATTATCAATTAATATTCTTTTGTTGTGATCAATGTATCGTGATTTCCAGGTATTGTTCAGTTGCTATTATTGTATAGTAGAAATGAAACTGTAATAAAATTCTTAAATTTGACGAATTTCTCGTGGCTATTATTAATTATTAATCATAAATCATAAAACCACATACTTACTATTACCACAAATAAATCCAAGAATATTCTCCTCTTCCTCCTTACTTTTCTCTATTATTTAGTCACATCAATAATAATTCTCACTGCGATAAAAATTTTAAAAAAGTCTATTAAAAATAATCGTACGATTTATAAAATGAGATCGGAACTTCCAAAAAAAGTCTGAGCAGCGATTTCATTTCCATAATTAATACAAAATACAAATTGTAATATTAATAGTAATATTATTATTATTCTCGTATTCCAAATATTCACAGTCTGGCATATAGAATAATTTCATTTAGAAAATATAGTCTTCATCATATCTTTTCTACTTTTAATCATACATATGTGAATAATATTCTTGATAAGTTTGAATATAAGCTTCTTTTTCCGCTGGTGTCATCTCAGCTATTAACGTATCGTTTATATCTGTAATAGAGACTGTCTTTCCACCGACACTGACAGTAGGCAACAAATCATCCTCTTCAGAATCCATCGTCTCAACATCGCCTGAAAAAACAGTATTAAAAAAAAAGGGATAATTAAACTTCGAATAAGTAAAGATTATTTGATATTATTCCTCTCCCTCGCAGCCTACCTGTATCCGTTGCTTGAATCTCTGTAATATCGTCATTATCGCTGCTGTCGCTAGATTCCTGAGGTATAACGGCTTTAACTGCATTAACTGCATTGGCACCTCCTTTTTTCTCATGCGCAAGAAGAACGGACATGATATCGTCACCCTGTTTATTTGTCGCGTTTGTAGCATTCGTCGCGTTAGTTGCTGCTTTATCAAGAATACTGTCCTGTCCTCCGGCTGCGTCAGGCTAAATGTAAAGAGAAGAGATTTTTTGTAAAATGTTTTTCATCTAGAATTAAAAGATTTTGAAAAGATTTCTCCCTCTTTAAGGAACAAGAGTAAAATTCCTGTACCTGAGAGCCATCCGCATTTAAAACTGTGCTCTCCATCATCCAAATGGGTCTCTCCTTTCTACGATTGGCTGCGTTATCGCCAGCAGATTCATCGCCAATAGTAACATCGACTCTTGTATCCTCTACGGCAAAACCAGACGATCTTGTAGCTTCGCCTGACCATTGTTCACCCGGCGCACGGAGCCCCATTTGCTTCCTTGTGTCTATGCTGCATAAATTAATAAAGGTTTATGACTCGTTGATTACTTCTTCAAGGTTTGAAGCCTCGCGAAGTATGAGAGTGAATGAAACGAACGAAAATAGGCTTAAAACCGAAGATTTTTAAGCAACTGACCCTCGAATAGTGTTGATATCCACCGGTTCAGGCTCCAGAATTTCAGGTGCTAATTTAATGCCCTCTACTTCTCGTAAAAGAATGTATAACGGCTCTAACTGTTCGTTGAACTTTGCTAGCAATAGTCTAGAGTCTTTTTTAGGAAGTGCTGATTGGTCCTCTTCTACAATTTCGCGACAGTATGTACAGCGGAATTCGTCTGTTGTCATATCAAAGAGTTGGTCTGCCTGTGTTCAAAATTTTACCAAATAGATGAAACGGAGAATAAAAAAAGAGATGTTCTGCTTGCGGTAAAAGAGCGATGGAGTTCATTCCTGCTCTTTGAGTAACAAAGAATGAGAAAAATGATTGCTGAATGGCTACGTGTTGATATACAGGGTGGCTCAATTTAATAAATCCAGGCTAATATTTTCGAAACTTAACAAGACACAGGAAAATACTTTTACAGGTGGACGTTTGATAATGCCATGGGTTTTGAACTTTTATAAGGTTTTATAGGGTTTTTATGAGGTAACTTTTGTTTTTTGAATAGGAATGCCTATTTTTTAGTACAGATTCATAATCTACAGACAAAAATACATTACTTTTGTAGTAAACATTTTTTTCTAAGAGTTTGAATTGATTAATAAAATGAACCACTTTGTATTTTTTTTCAAATCTAGATTCTTCAAGTTTTTAGTTAGTTTGAAGTGAAATCTTTTATTATTTCGGTTTTAAATGGCAAATTTTATTGACCGGAGAAAGAATTTCAATGAAATTTGATAAGATTATAGTAAAATTTCACCCAGAGTATTAAATTGTGATCTATTAAATCTACTGAGTTTAAAAAAAATTGGATCAGCTAAAACACTGCCAGTAGTTTTCTGGGAATTCAGCTTCCTTATAGGATTTTGTGTTTACATTTTTTGATACTAGACAATTTAGAATCTCAATTATTACTTTTGGTTTAAAAATTGTCGAAAAATTAAGCAGTTGCTGTATTTCTCTCTTTCTTTCTTTACTTTGTAAATAAAAATTTGATCAATCGGTAAGACATTAAAGAAATATTTTTCTCTTCTTTTCTATTCTTTTCTTTTCTCACTCTTTTTCTTAATGTGACCTGAAATTTACCTCAAGATCTGTAAAAGTCTTGAGACAATTAGTGCATTTAAAGCTAGCTCTGCTGGTAGCGTCTCTTTCCTCGGTTTCCATCCTTTTTCTCATTAAATCCAATTTGTATTTAACAACATTGACGAAAGTCTGTAACAAAATAGAAAAATGAGATTAAGTTGAAGAAGAACTAATACATTAAACTTAATAAATTTCTTGTACGTTATTCAGCGATGAATCGTCTCCTGAAATAAAATACCATACCTTGTAGTTAATAAAATAGTAATTAACTTTCTGCGCTTTTCCATCAGATCCAGTTTCCATCTTAAGTCTAACTTGAATAAACTTGTCGTTTCTCAGCGTAGATATTCTCGCTCTAAGCATCTTTCTCTCAAATTTAAGAAGTTCGCATATATCGTCTTCTTTCATGCCTAAAAATAACGATTTTTTTTTTCTTAATTTGTTTTTTTCATCTTTATTTGGCAATAATGTATCTATATTTTGGGATTTTTACTCACATGGATTCCTGACCAACATATCAACGATTAAGGCATCTTCAATGGTGTAAAAACCGCGAACAACAAGCCGTGCCAATTGCTTCAAAGTGCTAGGCACTTCGGTAACGAACCTCTCCTCCGCGCTCATGACGATGTAATATTAATAAAACTTGTTTAAAATGTTTATTAAGCTCGTTAACTCAATCATTTGAACTATATTTCACACTGTTTATCCGATATTTACCACGCAAGATGATTCTAACCTAAAAACCGAAACACTTTACCTTAATTTTTTTTACTTTATTATCATTGAATATATTCATTCTGTTATTGATTTAAGATAGATTATTACATCGTTTACATATTTGAATTATAGCCATAAGTTAATAACCAATAATAATCTAGTTTAATCATCTTCGATAGAAAGAATCTAATCGCCGCTTCGGCGATGGACTAATCTGTTGATTTTAGGTTATGTATAACAACACACACATACACATGACTCATTCGAAGGTCAGAATTGTCAGAATAGGACTAACCTATAAACTGGATAAATATATCTGTTATTTGAAAAATAAAAAAATAAAATAGAATAAAAAAATAGTCAATGGCAGCGATAGATAAAGTGAAAATAATAGTCGTTGGAGATTCTGGTGAGAATTTTTCAGTCCATTTATTAATATTTCGTTAAATTTATTTTCGAATTTTTACACGTCGCTGATTTCAAGAAATTAAAACAAATTCAAAATCCTTGAATACGATATAAAACAGATTCAAGAGTTGAAATATCAATTCATCTGATAGAATTGAGTTTGAAATTTTAGTGCCGTATTCATTTATTTTTTTTTTTTTTTTCAATTTTATCTAATTTTTTTCTACAAAACCGAAAATATAATTCATGTCCTTTTTCTTTCGACCTTTGATTGTTAAGGTGTAGGAAAGACATCGTTGACTCATTTAATATGCCAGCAACAAACCATAGGCAATCCTTCTTGGACTATAGGTTGTTCAGTCGATGTAAAACTTCACGAATATAAAGAAGGCACACCAAATCAGCGGAGATATTTTATAGAATTGTGGGATATAGGTGGTAGTCAAAACCACCAAAACACAAGATCCGTTTTTTACAATCCTACTAATGGTGAAAAAAAAATTTTTTCAATATTTTAAATCTAAAATTCCTTTTTTTTTTTCATATTGAATTTTTTTTGTTATCTCAGGTATAATCCTCGTTCACGATTTAACGAATAGAAAATCACAACAGAATTTGCAGAAGTGGCTTCAGGAGGTTTTGAATAAAGATGGAAATCAGTCCAAATCTAAATCCTTCGACGATTTCGATCCTGAACAATTTGTTGGATCGACGCAAGTAATGATTAGGTGTTAATTGACTATTGTATGATTTGTATTTTCAGTTTGTTCAGCTGTTAGGAAAGGATTTTAAGTATACAACTCAAATGAAACTAAACATCGATCATTTATTTGAAAAAATTCATTTTCAGATACCCATTTTGGTAATTGGAACAAAGTTTGACCTTGCCGCTGAAGTCAGATCCAGTTTACATCGGAGATCTTCTACTATAGCCGAAGAGTGTGGAGCTGATGAAATATTTTTGGTGATTGGAATTTAATTCTCGATTTGAAATAAATGAATAAACAGAATTTAGCATGCTTGGAAACCAGAAATCGTGTAAATCAAACATATTTCTCCATACCTATATATCGTTCGTTTTTTAACGGTATAAATTTGATTCGTAATTCATTTCTAATTACAGAATGAGATTTTCTTACATTTGTACAAATTGCTTATAATTTGAGGACTAAAAAATTAACTGTTTTTTTTTTTTATATATTACAGGACACTCCATGAATGTAACTTTTTTTTTTGTAACAATCTTCTAATTTTTGCTACACAGGATTGTCATCAAGTAAGATCTTTGGCAGCTGGTTCAAGTTCTTCTGTTAAATTGAGCAGATTTTTTGACAAAGTTATTGAAAGACGTTACTATGCGAACAGAGAAGGTATCAGCCCTGACAAGAGAAGATTGCCTGTATATTCCTCGCAATATAGTCCAAAATTTTATCACAATGATTGAATAAATTGCGTATACCAAATCGGTTATAAACAAAATTTATATGATCAATCTATTTTTACCTAGTTAGGTAAAATTTATATCATGATGATGTTAATTTATCAATTTATAAATTATAATAATACATAATATGTATACATACATTTCTATTGAATACAAAAATTGAGTTTCTCATTATTTTATTTATTCATTTATTTTGAATAATGCATTATATTCTACGATATACAATTTTCTAATAAAAAGTTTATATTTAATTAGGAATCTATGCGTATTTATTTACAGAATCCGAATTTTAATACTGATCGAAGCTTCGATAATTTTAAGGCGCGAATTTTACCAAAATCAAATTATAATAAACGTTGCTAAGGAAATAAGTCGAAACAATCAATTTCTATCAATTGAATTAATTTTCTTTATTTATCATATATTTATTTCTTCATTCATTTATTTACCTATTATTTATATTACGAGAAAAGGCAATTGTCGAAAGAATAAAATTCGAAACTATAATAAAATATAATACATAGATTAGTGTTTCTTACGGACAAAATAATTTTCTCATAGTTATTTCTATAAATAGATAAATATACATAATTTATTGAATCTTATATCTTATTGCCAAATTGAGAATGTCTTTGATTTTTTCCCTTTTTTTACAATTAATTAATTAATCAATTAATTAAAGAGTTTCGGTATAAATTTAATGGAACAACAGTTATGACATACTTTTCTGTTTTCTTTTCTTTTCCTTTCAACCATTATATACATCATTTATACTACATTTATGCGTTCATCCTTAACCACGGAATGTTCGATGTACAAAAAAAGAATAATTATTTATTCTATAAAATGAAAGGTCATTTATTCATTTATTCATTCATTCATTCATTTATTAGGCCCGTCCTCAGCTCCCCAGTCATTCAAATCATCCCCCCATGCGTCATCTCCGTCCTCATCATCAACCGCTACATTAACTGCTCTAACATCGAACATACTTTTAGAAACTGTAGCAGCTTCTTCAATGTGTAAAATTTGGGTCTTTTGAATAACCGGTTCCATATCCGTAAAGAAGTCAATCTCCTCTTTTGATATTTTCATTGGTTTAGAATTTTTTATATCTAATTCAGAAATATCAGAAATAACTGATTTTTTTAAATACTTTGGGGTCTCAGCTTTCACAATTGTCGTAAAATCATTCGTTTGTCTAATCGCAGAATCTTCTATCATAGCAGTTGTAAATTCCCCATCTTCTTCCGGCAGTCTAAGCTCTGAAGATTCCGTTACTACAGTCAATGATTCTTGCGCGTCCCAATCAGACCAGTTTCCTTCTTCCTCAGGAGGTATCGAAGTTAAATCAGTTCTATCCTCTCCTCCATCAGGAGAAGGTCTCTCCGGTAATTCCAGCACCGGTGTTTTAACCGGCTGCGGAACATTGGGACCATTCTTTACCCTATCAGTGGCTAATATTTTCGCCTTAGTTTCTTTAATTCTAGGTGCCTTGTTCGGTCTACCGTCAGTAAACAATTTTCCTCTACTTCCACCAATCACAGTAGCTGCACCCAAAAAAGGTATCAAATCTGCTAATGCTCGTAACGTCGTGCTGACTAAATGATCATTTGTATCCTTAATCCCTACTAATAATTCCGGTAAAACATGCAGTTTTAGATCATCAAGTTGAAAAGCATCGACGAATGAATTGAAATGTGAGAGAAGTAGCAGCCTGATTTGTGCGTCGTGGACGCAAAACATTTGCAATAATTTTGGTACCAAATATTTCTTGAACGTTGATAACGTGAAGAGAAAATCCGACTCGACGTTATCTTCTGCAAATAGAAGAAGTAAGAAAATTAAAATTCAATTATCCAATTCTTAAATCTTAAATTTTGCGCTATTTTTGTTTCTTCATTCAGTTCTTGTTACCTTTCGGAGTTAAAATGAACGGCAGGAGTTTAGACTGAGCAGTTGAATCGAGAAGAACCATTCTAGAGAGCAGTAATCCACCCAATTGTTCGGCGACAATTTTTTCGGGAAATTTGTTCAATTGAACGACTAGATTTCTGTGGAAAGAGAAAGCTGGTTATGTAATGCATTGAAAACCGTTTTTTTTCCTCATAACCCTGAGAAGAATTATGAATGTAACTTCTGAAAAGAATACTTTCAAGGGATAAAACCTAATAAACTTACGAGAAGAAATCCTGTTTTTCAGCCTCATTCTTCAGCGGTAATTCCATAAGGAAGCTATGTATCCTGATAAATTCGTGCGTAAAGAATGGATGAACAAGAACTGAGGATAATTTAGTCCTCAAAGTCGGATCTACATTCTGTAAATGTTTTTTAGATAATTCTTTGAAATCAGCGATGGAAGGGACATCATCTGTGGAAAATAATTAGAAGAAATGTGAAGTTAACTAGATTGTTTCGAGTTTAAGCTTAAAATGTTATTCATATATCTCTAATTACCATCGTTTTTCAATCCCAAAACCTCCTCTGCAAGTACGCCGAAAGCGAATTGATCGATGGCAGATGGTTCCATAAGTACGGCAGACCTTCCGCCATCCTCTTCAGGGGATATGGCTTTTTCATATCTGTAATTTCTAGTCCTTTGTAAATAAGCAGGAGTGAGTTCGGTAAATCTGCAAAGATACTCTAATCCGCCAAGTTTCCAAAATCCATCGGGAGTTACGTATATTGCGCTATTGCACACGTTGTTATGAGAAGCTAGGGCCTTTTCGTGAAGGAATATCAAAGCTCTTAAAATATTATGCAGACCGATACAAATTTGTAGGGTTGTTTGCATACCGATGACCTGGACAAGCGGCTTAACTTCTTCTGTTGCTAAATAAAATTTACTACCTTTATGCCAAGATGATATATACTTCAGTATACAAGGGTGACGGTGCAGCATCAAGTGCTAAAAAATGTTAAAAAAATTAGAAAAAAAAAAGATATTGACAATTACATGCATATATTTCTCTGATTCTTTCTTTCAATATGGACAACAAACATCCTCGTTTATATTGGAGATTTTTTGTCACATTTAAACGCTGGAAAAAGACAAAAATGTACTCTTTGATTTTTGTTACCTTAGCAGTTCTCTCGAGGGGTGATGGTTTCCCGAAATTAGCACCCGAATGAAGTGACGGTTCGCTTACGAATACAGATAAAGTTTGAGGGCTTGAAGCACCGTTTAAACTCGCTCTATGGTGTAACCAAAAATCCGTAATCTCAATCGCCTTTTCATCTATCTCTAGCCCGCCTAGAGCACTTTTCTCGTTACCCATCGATAAATTTTTTATAACTACTCGTGAATCCAGTCTGATTTATTTTCTTTGTTTTATTGTTATCACCCGCGGGCAAAGACGAACTATATGTATGTATGTATGTATGTACAGTTTAGGTTAATTTAGGTTGAAGTGAGGTTAGGTTATACTGAGTTGTTTTCATCGCCGTACAATACACAGATACAATACTTGACACTTGGAATCGCGATCGCTATTTATTGGCTGGCTTATCAGACAATCTTTGCATTTGTCTATCTACATTATTCTACGTAGTCAATGCGTGGCGTGAATAAAAGCGATTTCTTTCTATCAAACTTGAGATTTTGATTATATGAATGGTGACATCGGTGAACAATAAGAATTATGTCGTTCCCACCACTTTGGCCAAATCTTCAACCCAGATCAATAGATCCGTTATGGTTTGACGCTGACAAACCATGCGATGACGAGAGCGAAGTTATGGCATTAGAAAAGGAACATCAGGCCTGGGTAAGACATGTATCGATAATATTTAGTTTTTGTTCAACCTAACCTAACCTAATCTGATCTTATTTTGATTGAAATTTTTGATCTTGTCTTGTTTTTCAGATGGACAGTATACAGGCGGAACGTTACGATCAAATACCGATCGGAAAGTCAGCGAGCGATGTAAAATAAAATGAATTAATCTAACCTAGAATAATACAACCCAATCTCTTCTGTTTTATTTATTTTTTTCTTCATGCACTTTATTTCGCATTCAAGTTTCGCGGCTCTGAGGGCGAGGAGGAAGAAGAGGAGGAAGAGGAGGGGGAAGGGGAAGAAGAGGAGGAATCTGATACCCACGAAGAAGAGGAAGAAGAATTAGACGAGATTGATATGGAAGTTAGTTTCACGGATCAGCAACAAAGAGCTCGTCCTGGACCCAGTCCAGATACCCAAGCAAATCCAGTTTCCATTAGAATGGTCAATGCAAGAGCACTTAGCTATACTTAAACCCGAAAATTATAATATAAATAACTGAGCATATCCTACACCCTATCAATTAAGTTTTTTATTTTTACAAAGAAATAACTATTAAATATTTATATACATTTTTTTTACTTTCAATTCACTGATTTACCTTAAACGATCGGTCGGTAAAGCAGCCAGCTGTCTTGACCAAAATCTCGTAACATTTATTTTTCCCTACCTACTTTCTCTCAATCGAATCGTTTGGACAGAATTTTCAGATCTTCGAATACTCAGATTTTGTGTTATTTACAAGTTTATACTGATAAATTGTTCTAATAAGATTATGAGTTTGAATATTTTATATTGATATGAAGTGATCTGATTTGTATATCATAAAAGCGAAATTAAACCAGGAGTGTAATTAACATCCTTTAATGAATTGTTATAGGCTTATTCAGCTTATCTCTTTAGTATTTAAATAAAGAAAAATTATTTCTACAAATATATAATCAATGATCGTCTACATCTACCGACCGGACTCCCGCAATTTTACTTCCAACTCAACTCGTCGCCGAACCAATCGGTGGTAACCGAGGCCAGTGCGAGAACTCGTGAGCTTGAGCTTATACTAGCTCGCGAAACATACCTGCCTTAGTGGGTGTTAAAACAGTTATCCGAGCACCTCAGATTACGCAACTGGTCTAACGGGCGGAGGTCACGACCCCGCTGACCCAGTCATATAGCTATATAACAATGAGAAAAATTAATTAACTAAAAAAATAATAAAAAAAAAAAAAAATTACAAATAGAGAGATAGGCACAAGAATATTATCTCATGAAATAAATAAATAAATAAATATCGACGTTTTTTTTTTAGATATTTTTTTTTTTTTTTTAGACCGTGTCAAGTTGTTCGGAATCATCAACGAAACCGCAAGAATAATTACCAATAAAAAAAAAAAAAAAAAGAAAAATCCGATAAAATCTGAAAAACGAAATGCATTGACATATACATTAACTGCATCGTGTAAATATGGATATTAGGGATAAAGCGATGCCTTTGGTTCGAGTGGAATATATAGAAAAGTGTAGTATGTGAGCTAGCTGACGAGGAGTTTATATAGGTGCCTCTACCTGCCTGCCTAACTAACTAACTTTCGTAGACAGCAACATCAGTGAGTATCAAGCAAGCGGCAGCAGCAGTAACAACAACAATAGCAGCAGCAGCAGCAGCAGCATCAAGTAGTAATATAAGCGAAGTAAAGCTAAAGCCAGGTTGGTGCCCCCGCCAGGGTGAACGAACGCCAACACACAACCGACGGGAGTAACACACAGCGCAAAATGAACGAACGGGGCAACGCAACGTAGCGGGCATGGCGCGAGCGAGGTAGCGAGAGAGCGAGGAAGGAATCGACGCCGGGCTTCTCCTCAAAGGAACACGTACCTCAGTCTGTACGCGTATAGGTACAGTCGATGACGGCGTGGAGAAAATTGACTAACGTGAAATTTCGTTACGAACGAAGAGAACTTCGAAAAATGATAAGAATAAGGAGCTATAAAAAAAAAAATTGCAAAGAACTCTCGCGCTACCTACTACTACTCTTTGGTATCGCAGGGTTTTCGCCCATGCTTTCAAGATCGAGTTTTAAAGCATACATACATGTGCATGTAGATATAACTTGAAACTTGAGTACTTCTAGTATTCCTCGCTCTCGCTGAGGAGGTGGGGTGGGCTTCGGATGGGAATAATAAGGGATGTTTACGAAATAATATATCTTACGCGATTAACGAGACAACTTAATAGTATATACCTATATATACGTATATATACATGTATATATATCCGGAAGAGGGAGTATATGGTATATTATATTATATAGTCGAAAAAGATCTATTAATAGAACTGACACAGGAATTGGGACAAAAAATTAAAAGAAAAAAAAATTATATGCATGGAAGACACAAACATACCGAAAAAAAAAAATTGAAAAATAAACAACACCAAAACAAGTTATAATATAATATTGTATGTATAGGTATACATATAGTAACGGAAGAAGTTTGTCGAACAATTCTTTTTGCCATGAAATATAGTATACATATATGTATAATGTATGTATGTATAATAAGCGAATGGGTAGATATAAATAATTACGTAACTCGGAACCGTATATACGATAATTCATCACCGTTGTTCTAAAAGAATGAATATGCACAGCACCATTAAGTATGCTAATGTTTCGTTTCGTTGAAAAAAAAATAAAAATAAAAAAGAGAAGATAACAAAATGAGAATAAAAATAAAATAAGAAAATAAAAGTAAAAAAAAAATGAACAGAGAAAAATAATATTTACGATCGAGTAGCGCGACTCAATATACGAGCACCTACTCACTTGCCTATACCTATGTGTCGAAAAACCTGGCAGTAGTAGTATTCCGAGTAAGGTCAGACAATGTAAAGAATTCAAGCTTTGCTTCGGCGCTCGCTGACCGGACCTAGGTACAGCCTGGCGGCTAGTTTTCTCCTCCGCAGTTGGTATGGACATAAAATAATATTTATTATACTTATGTATAATAGACGAGATTGTATATAATTAAAATATTGCATCGTAAATCAAATTTGATTACAAAAATCGCGATCCATGAAGAAAAAAAAAACAAATAGTTATTTCATATAGTACAAAAAATCAAGCATCCTTGCAAATGACAAAAAAAAAAATAAAATAAATAAACGACCTAAGCCGTTAGAATTATATACATAGATATTATATATTATATACAGTAAATATACGAAAAGAAACGCGAGAGCACGTTTCTACCATATAGTATAACCGTCAACGCGAGATACCTACACTGATCTCAACGAGGCTAATACTAGGCTCCCTAACCTGCCTCAAAAGAAGTTACTGGCTAAGAGAAGAGGGATAATAAATCAAGAGGGCTAGAGGAGTTGCTGCTGCTGCTGCTGCTGCTGCTGCTGCTGCTGCTGCTGCTGCTGCTGCTGCTGCTGTTGGAATGACGGGGGAAAGTATATAGGATGAGAATTTAGAGATGGAATAAAGAGAGTGTACTTTTACCGTGTGCGTATAAATTTATTTTTATGTATATGCATATACCTATATATACCATGTATATACCTATATACATATTTACGACGTATATGTAATACATACACCCACGCGGTTGGGTGAAAAAAAAACCAAAGGGTGCGTAATACCGTGGGTGAGTAAAATGAGGGGAGGGTAAAAGGAAGCGAAGAAGGGATGGTGGGTGGGATTATACGATGCTTTGGAACCGTAGTGGAGGGAGAGAGACAAAAGACTCTACTCGACGTACGAGGGACGGGAAGAGTAAAGAGAGAATTTACTGTACGGGGATGGGTGGAGAGAACTGGGAAGCGAAACCTGGGCCACCGTTCGTTCGTTCGCTCGCTCGCTCGCTCGTTCGTTCGTTCGTTCGTTCGTTCGTTCGTCCGTTCGTTCGTTCGTTCGTTCGTCCGTTCGTTCGTTCGTTCGTCCGTCCGTTCGTTCGCGTTCGAGTAGTAGTCAGTCGCGCGCGGGCAACGAAACCAGCGCGTATTCGCTAGTCTACGGGGTAGGTGCTACACCACGTGGGTCAAACTTCGTTAATCTACCTGCGATAATATATTCTTTTCCGCCTATCTAGTCTCTGTCTAAATTAATAACTATATAAACATATTATATCTATCCATCTATATCTATCGATTTATCTATCTGTCTATCCGTCGATGTTTTATCAAAATTTATCATCGATATTTCATTCGTGAATCATCGTCTATACACATCGTCGATTAGTACCCTACATGTATAACGGAGTTCAAAATTATACATAGGTATAATATAAATTTGCTTTTTTAATCTATATAAATGAAATTTCACACGTTACATATTAAAACTATACAAATTATATACGATAGTTAATTAAATTAATTCAATTTATAAGAATTGAATAATTCGTTAATTCGTTAACTTTAAAAACGTAAATGATTTATTTCATACCTCAAAAAAAAACATGTGCGTACTAATATATGTATAATATATTTATAACGATACATTATCACGATTTACGGTATATATAGTTTACGTGCGACGAGGTTAAATAAATAAATAAATAAATAAATGAATACAAATTAAAAATCTACTAATTATCGTATGTATACTTATACATATATAGAGTATATAAAAAAAAAAAAATTTAACAAATTTTGAAAATATTACAGAAATTGTTAATAGTAATAATAATAATAATCGTCGTGTTTGGTGATACAGCTGAAGTTATTAAAGTGAGTGACAGTGAATACATATAATAATTAATAGATACATCTGCGTAATATATTTATTTTATTTCATTTTTTTTCCTTTTTTTGAAAACTGTTCCGCGTTGATTATATAAAAAATATAAAAAAAAAAAAAAAAATAATAAAAATACGTACATATATAACGTATAATAATTTTGTTTATATTTCGTTGATGGATTTCACCGATTCTTGGATATAGATATATTTATTACGCCGTTCGGGTAAGTTTATATTATCAAACAATTAACAATTCGAATAATTTTTGTATATTATATATATATACAATATATGTATATATTATAGTTGTCTATACAAATATAAGAAAAAAACGAAAGATTCGTTCGTAATATCACAAATTCATATCGTTTTAACACCAGTTTCCCGCCAAAAATTCCTCTTCCGTCTATACTTTAACGTTTGTATTTTTTTTTTTTTTTCAATTTTTTTGACAATTCTTATAATTCATTTACTTAACGAGACTCTGTAAATAATTTCGATGCGTGCCCTATACATAATAAATGAATTTTTTTATTTTTTTTTTTATTTTTCTTGTATATATATTTGTCGATACGGTAGACGGGAAATGACGCCACCTGGCTAAAAACTGAATGAATCGAGAGAGAAAAGTGAGAGAGAGTGAAAGAAATAAAAATAGCACCACTATGAAATTAGGGGAGACAGAAAGAAAAGAGAAAAAAAAAAAAAACTGAAACACACTGTTGATTAATTAACGGACATTGAGAAAGAGAAGAAAAAAAAAAAAACAACAAAAAAGAACCGATACTCTTGACCAAATAATACAAATTAATATTCAATATTCGTATTCAATGAATAATTTGTCAATTTAAACCACGGGCCTATTATTTCCCTAGTCTTATCTTCTCTTCTTTTTCTTCCTACTCCTGCTCCTCCTTTTCCTCCTACTCCCTAAATATAAATCGACGTACGCGTTGAAAGTGGGTCGCGCGTTCTTATTCGCTATATACCAACCTAATAGCGACTACTACTACTACTACTACTACTACTACTACTACTACTACTACTACTACTACTACTACTACTACTACTACTACTACTACTACTACTACTACTACTACTACTACTACTACTACTACTACTACTACTACTACTACTACTACTACTACTACTACTACTACTACTACTACTACTACTACTACTACTACTACTACTACTACTACTACTACTACCACACCTCTATACGCCCTCTCTTCGCGACGCCTTCCTTCTCTTCTCTCCTACAGAGATTGTCGGAGCTGAAGGGGTTGCAACTTACATATACCTACGTATAAGACACATATATAATATATATATATATACATATACTTATGTATATAACTGGCATCGAACATACCTGTAAAACATTTACATATATAACGATATACATATATATATATATATATATATATATATATATACGGTATATACCTATATATGTAGATATATAGATATGTCTATATTGTGTATTGTCCCCCCCCCCCCCTCCCCTTCCCCCCTCGCTCTCTCTTCTTTCCCTCTTTCTCTTTCTTTCGTTTTATTTGCCTCTCTCGAGTCCGCGGCAGAATAGAGCCGGTCAGGTTCGCTCTGCAGTATATAGAAACGGGCTTCCCTCGCCGTTAGCGACGGCCCTGCTACATGCAGCAGCAGCAGCAGCAACAGCAGCAGCAAAGCAAAGCAAAGCAACGCAACGCAACGCAACGAACGAGCAGCGGAGGTCTCTGACCGGCGAGCTACTTGCCCCCCACCCTAAAGCAAGTTCTCAACTGAACTGAACTCTGTCGAGACTCGACTAAAACTCAAGTCAACCCAAGTCAAAAGAGTTTGACTCAAGTCGATAGTCAAAGACTATAAAAAAGAATTTTAAAATTCGAAGAAAAAAAAAACCAAAAACGAAGAAATAAACAAATTTTCCGTCGATTTTCAATTCAAATATCTATTATGTACAAAATATTTATTACAATATAAAATTTTTCGAGGATTTCTGAAAGATTCGTAGCAAGATGAGAAAAAAAAAAAGATCGGAATTTCGAAAAATTTGCTAAGAAGAGAAAATTTCGTCACATATCGTATTATTATTATTGTTCTTGTTGTTGTTGTTGTTATTAGTCTACGGTGTCCCAAACGCGCACGCGACGTTGCTTTTTCGTATACATATTATTATATGTGTAGGTATATACATAGGAATATACATACGGCGGTGCGAGAAGCAGCACTGCATATCGGTCTGGTGCAATGACCGCGGGTGACCACACGTCATCAAACAGTGACGTCACAGGCTATTGCACCGGGCTATACGTCACAGCCTCCCTGGTGCCCCGGGAACGACGCGACGCTACGCTACGCGGTGTTACATAGCGGGCATGATGCAGACCCTACGTAGGTATATACCTATACCCGGCCCTCGGCCCTCTTCGCGAATAGTTATACGTATATACATATATATAGGTATGTATGTACATACGTACGTACGTACATACGAACGAGCGGGGTAACGCCCCGTGACCGAAGGTACTATATACGACGTCGTATACAACAGCTATATACACACCTATACCTATATATATATGCATGTATCTATATCTATCTACATGTACTCGAAAGGCGGGACTTTAATTAGACGCAATTTATATAAATTATAAAAATACATGCTGAGATTTTTTGGATTTTTATTTTATTTTGGTTTTTTTCAGACATGTGTGTGTACGTCTGTATAACGTTATGGTAAACTTTTTTCTAAGCATGAGAAATTCGCGATAAAATTAACAGGAAGAAATGAAATTATTAATCTTCAGAGGACGCGGTTATAATTTTTCATGAAAAAAAAAAAAAAAAAAATGGTCTTTTTCGCGCTCGGAAATTCATATCTGAGTCATCAAAAAATCAGGGACTTTTCTGGCTGGGATCGGAATCTCTGCAAAAAAAAAAAATAAAGATTTAATTTTTCCCCAGAAAATTATAGTGCTAAATAACTTCTTTTATACCCCCGTTTTCGAGGTTGTATAGAACAGACTGAAAATAGTGACGAATCTTTACCCCCGCGATTTCACTACCTAAATTTTAAAACCACCCTTTCATCGGCGTATCATGGTTATATCTTATTTCGGACGTACCAATAACCGGAATTTCGAGAATCTTTCGAGATGTATGTAGGTATGTGAAAAAAAAAGAGACAGAAACTATATACGTATTACCTGTAATTGCTACGAGTGAATGAATCTCACAATGTTTAATTTTTTAATACGATTTCGATTCATTAATTTTCTTTCGAAGGTCTTTCAGTTTCCTTTTCATATCTTTCTAATTTCTTATATATGTACATATTATGTATATACGTAGAGAAAGAGAGAGGTAGAAATGAATTGTAATATTATTTCAAGATAACAACAACAATAATAATTCTCCAAAATGAGTTGAAAAAAATAATAATCATGGATAAAATATAACTAAACAAGATAAGAATTAATTAAGAATCACAATTATTCAATATTTATACGTATAATGATAATTAAAAACAAGATAACGAATTAAAAATAAACAAATCAAAAAAAAAAAAAACAGAAATTCTCCCACGGTGTTATACGCGTGGAATAAAATTCGCGTGCCTTCTGCAGTTCACGGAGAAAAGAAAATAATGAAAAAAAAAAAAGAAAAGAAACGAAAAGAAGAAGAAAAAAAAAGTTGTGGGTAGGTACATAAGCGCCGAGAGGTCTGTTCAGGTTCGGTATATAAGGCGAGAGGTAAGGGGTAAAACGGTGACGAGAGAGGCTATAAGCGAGCGAATGCATCGGATAAATGCAGCAGCAGCAGCAGCAGCAGCAGCAATGGTATAGCAGCGGCATAGCTGCGCAGGGGAGGAGGGAAAAGAAGTCGCGCGGGTATAGGTATACACGAGAAAGTGGCTT
>OX451210.1:3479658-3573466 GCA_949628255.1 Macrophya alboannulata | reverse complement strand
CCTCGAACGGCTTGCACTGTGGGATGCTGAATTTATTCTGCCCTTTCAATGTACGTTTCAATATTAATTGCAGCAGCTATATTAATATACGAATACAAGAAATTACATATTTTACCTACCCAAGTGTAGTATGGTGTATAATAATTAATAAAGAAGGATATCTAATTGTTGTCTGAATGAACGGATGGGTTAATTAGTTTCCCGAATCTCATGTACTGAAATAAAAATTATCAGCGTCTAACCAATTGTACAACAATATCCTGGCGAACATTCCGAGTTGGTACTGGATGTATGTGGGCCTGTTCATTACGCTGGCATAACTGATCCCGCAGATGCTGACCACCGTCATAAGGTGAACAACAAAAGCCGAAGATTGAGTCATAGTGTGCAGAGCACGAGTCCAAGTTCAATATTATTGAAACAGGGTTATTACGAAATGATATAAATTACAGTTAAACAGGTATAATATGCAGCTGGATTTCACAAAGATGAAGATTTCTTATTTTTTGATCATCAACATTCTTCGAGAACCAGAGTACAATAATTTTATAGGTATAAACTGTTCCAAAATATATCCGAGTACATTCAAGTATACTCAAAATCCGATACTCTCTAAACTCAAATCTGAAGACAGGTAAAAAAAAAAAATGTAAGTCGAGCCAATTAGAAATGATTCTAAATCGTTTTATCCATTTCACTCAATCGACATCAATATTATAATATGTATAGATATGTATAGATTTCGCCAACGGTTATAACGAAACTTATTCCCAGAACTCGACTTTCAGATAATACTTTTGACGCCGTTGATATCCACAAGTTGTGAGTATGGATGTATGTACCAAGCACAGATATGTGCTTCCGCGGGGTTCAACGGTTAGCTGATACGATAAGAATAAAGCATTTACATTTATATGCGTAAATTTGCACTAATTATTCACCTTGTTAATTAATAATATATAAATATCATATACCTATATACATATCTATGGTTCTATTGTTAATCAATAAATATCAGTTCGGAGTGTTCATATTGAATTTCGTTAAAGCAACCCCCATGCGAACTCTTCAACGCCACGAGGGTCACTGACTGCGCGACTGCAGGTGCAGCTACTCACGTTCAAGGTCAGTGCTTTTCCTTGCCAACGGGGTGTGAAATGGTATTGCCATCTCGCGGTTGACGGGCGAACTAAGACGCACACTAATATTTACGGCAAAAGTAGTTCGTCACTCGACCGCGAGATGGCGATACCATTTCAGACCCCGTTGGCGGGGAAAGCAACGACCTTGAGCTTGAATAGCGGCACCTGCTCTCGCGGGGTCAGTGGCCTTTGTGCCGTCGAAGAGTTGGCATGGGGTTTACGTTAACGAGATACGACAGTCGCGATGTCATAGGCATCTCGACAGAAATTCTCCGAAAGTGGAGAGGTTGTCCGACAACCGAAAATAGGGATAGTCTGTGTATATAAAATATGAATAAACGAAATAAAAAAAAAATATGTTCCTTATATTTTCTCGTCCATTACTACAGTCCTGATAATATTTGTTTTCGCTCGAATGGAATGAACCGAACTCTGCTCGCTGAAGCCGAACACCCGAAGCTTTTATTATGCTGTAAATAACTTAGAAACGAATTGCTGCAAATATCCGATTGTCAACGAATTGTAAATCTTAATTATACCGACTGACTGACGGCAAACGTACCAGACACGACTGCGGGTTATTTTTCAAAATTTTGTATAGCAGACCAATTTAAAAAATTCACCCACCGCTGATTTGATAACTGAAATGAAAAGTCACAGAAGAGGGAGAGTGAAAAATAAACAAGTAATTATTCGTAGGTGTATCTGAAAATTTGTTGCTGCATCCAATTGTCAACGTTTATGTGCAAACAATGATTATCTTGAAAAAAATTGCCCAAACACCTTTTGAAAATATTAATAGTAGATGACTAATACATACTTGAAGTAAATAGGATATCTAACAAAGAATACTAATCATGTTCATTAGATCAACAATTGTAATACGTGATTATTTTATTTGAAATAGCTTGAGGTGCGATGGTAATATAATCATGTAACATTTGGCATTATTAGAATATCCACATTATATGCAAATTAATTTCTAAAACAAAATACGAATAGAAATACAAATGCACGATCGATGTTCAAAGAGAAATTCTTATGCGACAAATATAAAGAAAAGTGTGCGTAAATCGATTTTATATCCGTGATCGATCGACAGTACATACATGTAATGTACCTGTACGCTATGTTCATGCTTATAATAATAATCTAATCTAATCTAATATTTTAAAACTAGAGAGACGAATCGATTTGAAATTAAATCTCCTACTACAAGTATTTTCTATAAAAAGTAACAAAAGAAGTAAATATCTCTACTTTCAACGATATAAAATATATCCAATTCAAAAGTTAAGTTTTCAAGATCGAGTAAGAATTGAATTATTATTGATAATTATAACTCCTCATAATTATATTGATGTTAATATTTCTATTAACTTCATACATAATTATTCATAATTATAACTTCAATAAAATATCTGACGAGATCCGTCCTCGGAAGGTCCGATTGACGGTCCCCTTGGGCCCAGACCTCGACAGATTTGATTTACATAAAATCCCAATCGAATTACCGCGACAATTAATGATATTATAGAAAAATACAAGTATTAACAATTCAATCTCTATCTATGTATCTCTCTAAATTCTAAAATAAAATACAAATACAAATACACGATCGATAGTACGTGTAATGTACCTGTACGCTATGTTTATGCTTATTATAATAATCTTATCTAATCTAATCTAATTTTTTAAAACTAGAGAGACGAATCGATTTGAAATTAAATCTCCTAATACAAGTATTTTCTATAAAAAGTAACAAAGGAAGTAAATATCTCTACTTTTAACGATATAAAATATATCCAATTCAAAAGTTAAGTTTTCAAGATCGAGTAAGAATTGAACTATTATTGATAATTATAACTTCTCATAATTATATTGATGTTAATATTTCTATTAACTTCATACATAATTATTCATAATTATAACTTCAATAAAATATCTGACGAGATCCGTCCTCGGAAGGTCCGATTGACGGTCCCCTTGGGCCCAGACCTCGACAGATTTGATTTACATAAAATCCCAATCGAATTACCGCGACAATTAATGATATTATAGAAAAATACAAGTATTAACAATTCAATCTCTATCTATGTATCTCTCTAAATTCTAAAATAAAATACAAATACAAATACACGATCGATAGTACGTGTAATGTACCTGTACGCTATGTTTATGCTTATTATAATAATCTTATCTAATCTAATCTAATTTTTTAAAACTAGAGAGACGAATCGATTTGAAATTAAATCTCCTAATACAAGTATTTTCTATAAAAAGTAACAAAGGAAGTAAATATCTCTACTTTTAACGATATAAAATATATCCAATTCAAAAGTTAAGTTTTCAAGATCGAGTAAGAATTGAACTATTATTGATAATTATAACTTCTCATAATTATATTGATGTTAATATTTCTATTAACTTCATACATAATTATTCATAATTATAACTTCAATAAAATATCTGACGAGATCCGTCCTCGGAAGGTCCGATTGACGGTCCCCTTGGGCCCAGACCTCGACAGATTTGATTTACATAAAATCCCAATCGAATTACCGCGACAATTAATGATATTATAGAAAAATACAAGTATTAACAATTCAATCTCTATCTATGTATCTCTCTAAATTCTAAAATAAAATACAAATACAAATACACGATCGATAGTACGTGTAATGTACCTGTACGCTATGTTTATGCTTATTATAATAATCTTATCTAATCTAATCTAATTTTTTAAAACTAGAGAGACGAATCGATTTGAAATTAAATCTCCTAATACAAGTATTTTCTATAAAAAGTAACAAAGGAAGTAAATATCTCTACTTTTAACGATATAAAATATATCCAATTCAAAAGTTAAGTTTTCAAGATCGAGTAAGAATTGAACTATTATTGATAATTATAACTTCTCATAATTATATTGATGTTAATATTTCTATTAACTTCATACATAATTATTCATAATTATAACTTCAATAAAATATCTGACGAGATCCGTCCACGGAAGGTCCGATTGACGGTCCCCTTGGGCCCAGACCTCGACAGATTTGATTTACATAAAATTCCAATCGAATTACCGCGACAATTAATGATATTATAGAAAAATACAAGTATTAACAATTCAATCTCTATCTATGTATCTCTCTAAATTCTAAAATAAAATACAAATACAAATACACGATCGATAGTACGTGTAATGTACCTGTACGCTATGTTTATGCTTATTATAATAATCTTATCTAATCTAATCTAATTTTTTAAAACTAGAGAGACGAATCGATTTGAAATTAAATCTCCTAATACAAGTATTTTCTATAAAAAGTAACAAAGGAAGTAAATATCTCTACTTTTAACGATATAAAATATATCCAATTCAAAAGTTAAGTTTTCAAGATCGAGTAAGAATTGAACTATTATTGATAATTATAACTTCTCATAATTATATTGATGTTAATATTTCTATTAACTTCATACATAATTATTCATAATTATAACTTCAATAAAATATCTGACGAGATCCGTCCTCGGAAGGTCCGATTGACGGTCCCCTTGGGCCCAGACCTCGACAGATTTGATTTACATAAAATTCCAATCGAATTACCGCGACAATTAATGATATTATAGAAAAATACAAGTATTAACAATTCAATCTCTATCTATGTATCTCTCTAAATTCTAAAATAAAATACAAATACAAATACACGATCGATAGTACGTGTAATGTAATTGTACGCTATGCTTATGCTTATGATCCTATTCTAATCTTATCTATGTATCTCTCTAATTTCTTAAATAAAATACGAAGTTCGAAGATCCATTATTCCGTGCATTCCTTGCACTGCAGCTTTCTTTTTTTCTGATCCTTCGCACTTCCTGCACACCCATAGTGGTGCACCATCTGACCACGTACTCGTCTGATTGAAGACAAATTCATCACCTAACAGAAAAATTCAAATTCAATTGTAAAAATAAACTTACAAATTCCAGAGTTTACAGTTTCTCTATGGATTCACTAATTTACAATTCTTTGAAATGTTTATTCAAGACATCTGTAATCTCACCTTCTCTGGTTTTTCACACGAATAGAGTCCTTGTTTCACCTTTTTCCATCAGTATACGATAAGTTTCAGCCAAGTCATCTTCCGATCCTCTCAGTTGCTCTAATTGCCAGGATTGGCCTGCTGACACGATATCCTGTAAAATGAGATGAGAAATGAGTAAAATTGGAAATAAACTTCGTATAAATTTGATTTTGAATACATGTAGGAAGCAGTCATATATTCAAAGGAGCTTATCTGTGAGGACAATGCTTCAATTAGTCAATCGAATTTTAGGGCCATGATTATATTATACTGATTATTAGTCCATATATTTCTTGAAAAGATTATCACTCAAATTATTGCATTTTACCTGCTCCAAAGCGCTGTAAAATCAATTTTGGTTTTGGTATTTGGTCTCCCTTGGATCCCACAGTAATGTAATTGGGAGATGTTGGCGACACTCATTGCACTGCGACAAAAAAAAATTGACAAGATTTATCAATCGAATACTCGTACAATCAGTGTTGCGATATTTTCAAGATAAAACAAAAAAGCCGAACATTTATGCTGTGTAATTTGAATGAATGAATGAATACATTAAAATTACGATACGAATGAATACATTAAAAATACGATTACCGCCTTACCTTTTCTCGTTTCATCGGCGATATTTGATCTGTTCAAATCGCCCGAGAGCTGCATTCATGACCTGCTGCAGTCTGTCTCTGTAATCAAAAACATTTTTTCATCAATAAAGGTTGTCGGTACATTAAAAGTTCAGTCAAATTCTCAATACAAGTGGATAACTGTTGTCTAATTATTCTCGAATTTGGTCCAAATAACGACATTCGGTCTATGTGACCCGCTCGCTTGTCTTTACTTTATATTTTTCTCGTTGAGACTTTCTGCACATTGTATATAATTATTATACAGAGATCAATAATTCCACGGTATTATTGAATCTAAACAAGTCTTATAATAATTTTGTCAAAAGATACACAATTGTTATCTACCTACGAGTAAAAATAATATTCGAAGGCAACTGCTGAAAACAATCGGCGGCGTAACGAGTAAAAAATTTTGTCTCGAGAATGTATAGTTTTGTAAAAGGGTTTAGCGCGGAACTAAATTACATGCTCAGGCTTGAATTTTACTTCTAATGGTCGTGCAATACCGAGAGTAAACTAGTCTCGTCTGTTTTCACACGCCAACTACGGTTTTCTGGACGATAAACATAAATTCAATCGAGCAAATTAGACGCTGGCGCAATATTCAGATAAACTGTCAAAAACATTCGACGGCGCAGCGAGTGAAAAAGTTTCGTCTCGGAAATGTATGTTTTTTTTTTAAATGGTTTTGCAGTGATAAATTACATGCTCGGACTTGAATTTTACTCCTAACGATCGTGCAGTACCAAGATTAAACTACTCTTACCTTTTTTTTTCACACGTCAGCGACGGTTTTTGAGGACAAGGACATAACCTCTTCGCGAAAGTTTTGATTTTTGTTTTAAAACTTCTTTTGGTGAAAAATTTTTAAATTTTAGGTTAGCAAAGTTTGTAAGGGTTTGGATATGAAAATTTGATTTAGAAAACTTCTTCACTGCCAACTTTTTTGAGAAAATTTTGATTGAAATTACGCACCGGCGTTGTAGCGTGACTTGCAGTTTTTTTTATCCCCGGCGTCGGTTCCGGCACAGAAAAATAACTTTCTCTTTCTTTTCCTCATTGTTAATGTCCTCTGAGCTTTTGACGGAGGAAATAATTAACTTACGGAGCCACAAGCGACACCCCGACCCGCTCCGTCCCGCTACCTGACGCCGACTGACGCCGGTCGCCACGACGCCACGGACAAGTTCGTGCCTGCGCGAGCCGCCATGTTGAAAGTTCGCATGACGTCACCACCGGTCGGTTTAAATTCTGGCGGGATCAGCTATTCTAGAATCATAGATGAATATTTTTTGACTCTATTGTTTATCGCATGAAATTACATTAGAACTTGATGACAATTTCAAAACTTTCAAAATAAAAAAATCAAATAATTCGCCGAGAAAATTCCCGAAGTCTAAGAAAAATTCCCGACGTTTTCCCGATTTTTCCCGGCAAGAAAAAATTTCCGACATTTCCCCGATTTCCAGATTGTCAAAAGATACACAATTGTTAGCTACTTACGATTAGAAATAATATTTGAAGGCAACTGCCGAAAAAGAATGACGGCGCAGCGAGTGAAAAAGTTCGTCTCGGAAATGTATGTTTTTTTTTTTTGATAGTTTTGCAGAGATAAATAACATGCTCGGACTAGAATTTTACCATGATTATACTCTTACTTTTTTTTCACACGTCAGCAGAGGTTTTCAGGCCAAAGAACATAACCTTTTGGAGAAAGTTCTGATTTTTGTTTTAAAACTTTGTTTCAGTGAAAAAATATTTGGATTTTAGGTTAGAAAAGTTTGTACGAGTTTTTATAAGAAAATTTGATTTAAAAAACTTCACTGCCAACTTTTTTTTGATGTTGAAAGTTTTTTATTCTAGGTTAGAAAAATTTGTACGGGTTTGGATAAGAAAATTTGATTTAGAAAACTTCACTGCAAACTTTTTCGAGAAAATTTTGATACAAATTATACACCGGCTTTGTAGCGTCACTTGCAATTCACTCGTCAATTATTTTTTCACTCCCGGCGTCGGTTCCGGCACAGAAAAATAACTTTCTTCTTCTTTTTCTTATTGTTAATGTCCTCTGAGCTTTTGACGAAGAAAATAATTAACTTACGGAGCCACAAGCGACACCCCGACCCGCTCCGTCCCGCTGCCTGACGCCGACTGATGCCGGTCGTTACGACGCCACGGACAAGTTCGTGCCTGCGCGAGCCGCCATGTTGAAAGTCCGCATGACGTCATCATCAGTCAGTTTAAATTCTGGCGGGATCAGCTATTCTAGAATCATCGATGAATATTTTTTGACTCTCTTGTTTATCGCATGAAATTACATTATAACTTGATGTCAATTTCAACAAAATTTTTGATAATAAAAAATCGGGGAGATTTCAATTTTAAAGACCGGGCTTCCATAAAATACAGACATACACTCGCCCGCATGCGGCGTCTAAATCCACGGCAGACATACTATGTCGGCCGCATTCGGCAGACCGACTGTGTGTGTTTCTAGATGTCCCCACCGGGCTTCCGTATGACTCCGTTGGTAGTGGTATTTTCACACTCCAAAACAGAATGGCGATAGAAATTTCTTGAATATCGACACGTGCATTTAAATACCTACTAAATCGGAAAATATGTATTACGAACTATTGTCTCTTACGCAATGAGCGTATAAATCTAAATATTTTATTCGGTATCTATTTACCGCTAATATATTAACCACACACCACATGGTCGTCTCATAATGGATGATGATTACAGTCTATACAATTTAGGGGTACGTAAGAAGACATGTCTTGATATTACGAAACAACCCCAAAAATTAATATTCCTCACGTCTCTTACAACGAGAGATAATTTTGCATTATTATTGGGATAAAACTAGCTAATATTAATGTAAAACTCATTTAGTCGATGTTGCTGCACGTATTTCATCATCTGATAAAAACTAAATACCCCGATTCATAACCTAAAAAAAGCAACGGACCTATCATTTATCTAATTTCTTAATAAACCGATTATTATTTATTATTCATAGGATAATTTATCGGACTCAAACACCGACGATAACGATGATATAGACAGCGATCTAGAAGACAAATTATACGCTGCTGTATTTCACGCTAACGATGTGTCTTCTGAAAGCCAAGGCATACCTGGTTACAATAATTTCACATCTTTAACAGACGTGATTAGCTCTTGGAAAAATATACCAGACGATAACAGCGGGAAATTTCTATACAACGCGAAAAACTCTGATGAGAATAATGTGCTTGGATCAGAAACTGGGAAGGTTTCAGCCGCAAGAAATGACCAGGCAATCGATTCCGTGAACAACACTTGCCGTGATGAAAGAGGGGAAATTTATGGCCTTGGAAATCAAGAAGCTGTTGAGAATAACGAATCTTGTAATGTCCTCGATGATAAGGAGGCTGAAACGGATATTTACAGTAACAAAGATACCAGATTTGAGATGGAAACTGTTCAAGGCAAACACACGGTTGAGGATAGATCAGAAAGCGATTTTATAAATGGGAATAAATCTCCTGAAAAAAAGATTAATAAGAAACAAAAAAATTCACCTATTAAAAAGTTATCCAAGTCCAACGAATCGAGGGATGGTTATTCACCTGTTAAATATTCAAGAGGGAATAATAGTCTGGATGGCGATTATACTCGCGGTATTCTTTGTTTTAATATATTTATTAGTTGGAAATTAACAAATCAAGAGTATGGTCTTGAATGATGAGAAGGTTGTTCTTGCAAATGTTGATTTACCCATCTTTGATGAGTTTAGAAAATATTTAGAGCCTAAAAACTTGTCAAATATTCTAAAATCTATAAAATTACTTTCCTAAATTAATTCAAAAAATTTTATTTTACAGCTGGAAATGATTTGACGAACAATTCCGTACCTCAAAACATATCTGAGTCATCAGACATCACAACCAAAGAGGAAGTTGATGAAAATGTGTCGGTGGATAGAGAAAAACGAATTCTTTCGTTTGGTAATGAGAGTTGCGCGGTGGAAGAAGGCCCGGAGAGACCACCGAGCATCAAACCTGAAGAGGAAATTGAAAAGTCCCAATCCATGGGGAATGAAGTTGTAGAAAAAAGGTCCGAGGAAGTGGCGGAGGTAAAGCCTGAAGAAGAACAAGTTGAGAAAGTTAAATCTGTGGAAAACGAGGCTTTGGTTTCACCGAGCAATTCATCGTCTTCAGATTCATCGTCCGGAGATAGCTCGTCTAGTTTTGCAGAGCATAATACACAAGATACTAAAGGCTCAAAACAGAATGATAAAACTCTGCCGGTTGGAAATGTATGGAACGAAATAATAACGCTGGACGATTCTGAAGGTTCTATTTACGAAATTCCTGTACCAGCTAAACCCAGGCCTCCTACCATCAATTTAGAAGATTCTGAGAGCTCGACATCATCCGATAGCGATACTAGCACGGAAGTAATGACACCGGAAAAATTAGTGAAGAACTATAGAATGGCTTTGTCGGAATCTATGTCAAGAAACCAAAAGACAAGGGGAGAAGCGAAATCAACTGAAAATAATAAGGGAGCAGAGAGTAGCAGACGTTATAACTCAACGTCCGGTAGCGATGACAGTATGACTGAAAGCGAGGAAGAAAATTGGGGCATTATTGCAGGGAGCCACATGAATAAAGATAAACCTACTGCGAGTTCTAGTACAGATGTTAGAATGTCTGAAATCGTTGATAACTTGAGTACAAATATTCAGCAGCGAGACAGCAGCTGCCAGATTGTGGAAGACGGACATGAAAGCACGGAATTATTAGGTGTAGATAATGAAAATACGATTAGAGAATCTCGAAGAGAATCAGCAGCAGATCGTTTGGATATTACAAAGAAAACAAGCAACGAGGAGGAACAACCATTCCCAAGTCAGCAAAGACTAGCAGAAAGTAGCCAAATGGAAAAAGATCAAGAATATTATGAGAATATTTCAGAAGCTGACACGTTATTAATTAATGTAGAGAGCGATAGAAGCTTACTTGATCTTGATGCAGATAGAACACCGGAAACATCGACTAGAACCTCGGAAAACAGAAAGAGACCTATAACTGATAGCGGAAAAAGATCTAAGCTTCAAAATTCTCCAAAAAAATCTAAGAGTTCTGATGATTCAGCTGTGGCAGGTTCTTCGAGAAGTAAATCTCCAAAAGAAATTAAGGAGAATACAGATAAACAGAAAAGTTGTACTGCTGATTATTTCTTCAAACCTATGACCAACGAAATGGAAAATTATTACAACAAATCTTGGGGAGGTGAAACGTTCGATATTGATGCAATTCGAAGGCAAATGCCTAGTAAGTTGCTTTCGATCGATTTCGAGACTGATATCATCGTATTGGATTAATTTTATTTAAAGAAAACAATGACAAATGATTCCAATCTTCATTTATATACCAGCATTCTAAGTTTCTCTTTCGAGTTAATAGCCACGTTTTCGTTAATCATCTTTTTTGTGATATGAAACTTTGAAAAACAGGGGATCCCCGGCAGTGGGCTGTACTGAACGAGGATTTGCTTGGCTATCAACAACGAAGATCGAGATACTGGACCGAGAGTAAATGCAGGAACTGTAATCACACAGGTCACCATATGGCAGAGTGTCCAGAAAAGAAGAAAGTCCCAAGTTGCCACATGTGTGGTACACCAGGTCACAGGGAGCCACGTTGTCCCCATAAAATGTGTCTAGGTGTAAGTTTACACAAGAGTTATCCAACAATTTCAAGAATATTCAAACTATTGTAATGTAATATAACGTTCATATTTACAGTGCGGAAAAAAACAGAAAGTTTATATGCAAGTTTGTAACGGATGCCGCAAAGCTTGGTGCAAAGGATGCCAGTCGTATGGACATGTGGAAAACAACTGCCCAGATCTTTGGCGACGATATCATGTAACGGTAAGCTTAGACTATTCCATTTTATAATATAATCACACAATCATTAAACATATCTTTCTTTTGAACACACTCCTGGTACTTCAATAATATATTTTATTTCAAAAACAATGTTACAGACAAGTCACAGAGATGTTAATACACACCTGAATGCTGAGGATGTAATGAAGCCTCAGCGTCTCCTTAGCTGTTGTAATTGTGCAGAACGTGGTCACGACTCTACAACATGTGACAGTTATCGTTGGTCCAGACACTTTCCTACTCCATCACATGTTACGAATTATACAACAGGACCTACCTATGGTGAACATCGTATTCTTGAAGGCTTAGAGTTTCCTTCGGATGCCAGGGACCAAACTGAAACAGAAAAGAGACAGACAGATGATAGTACAGCGCATACTAGTTCATCGAACAATGAGGGAACAAAACAAAAATCAAATACTGATGAAGTAACGAAGGAAAATCCAGAGGTGGATGAATCTTTACGAAGTACAAGTGTACAGGAGATTGACAAAAATGTTGAAAAGGCAGAAGCACGATCGAAGGAACAGAAAAAATCCAACAAAGAGAAATCACAGAAGAGTGACGAACATCTTACAAAAAATTCAAATACTACAGAAAGAGAAGAAATTTTGTTCACTCTTAAATCTAAACTTATAGACACTAAATTCGAGCAAGCAGCGAATTACGGTGAATGTATAGTTCCTCTACTTGCAAGACAGTATGGAATATTGGTAAGCTCTGACTTAGGCCGTACATTTTTGCAGAATCTCACATCACAATTCCCTATGAAATTAGAAATGAGACGTTGTGAAAATGGAGGAATAGCCATATCTATTTCAAGTACTAGAGATCTTCATTATCCGATACACCTAACTATCATGGATTGGTTGAAGTGGAAACTCACAGAACAAAGTAGATTTGTGAAACTGAATCTACCAACGAAGAAAGGGGATCTTGTGAAATTATTAACAGCAAAATTGGACGAGTTAAAGCAGGACTTAGGTGATCCGTTCCAATTATTTTCAAAAATACAATCGTTGCATGGTCGACTGGCCAAAATGCAACGTCAATCAGCAGCTGGACAAAAAATGGGCACAAGTTCCAAACGGGCTCGCGTTGTTGAGGAATTAGCTAAATCACAATGCAAGCTCAACATGATTTTGTTCGGTCAAGTAAAGGTCAATGAATCAGATAAAAGTTGTAAATTTTTAAAAAATACTTTAATAGCAATGAAAAAATCTTCGAGTCCAAGTTACGTATGCGCTGCAACATACCTTCAACTTGTTCATCATTATAACATAATATTTGCGGCTTATACTCCGAAAAATTTAACTACTCTGTTAAATATTTATTTTCGAAAATATAGTGGCATGGGTTCCTGCAATTGTAAGAAAAAAATACCGTCGACTCAAGCTACTAATATAACATACGCCAATTTTATCAAAGAACTTCACAAATCAAATCAAAAACAGAATACAAACTCCTCGATATCAGAAATCCCGAATGAAGTTATTCAGCTGGATACAAACAGTGAGAGAGGAGGTAGTACCTCTGTATTTAACAGAATCTTTAATAGTGGTCAGAGAGCTGGTCGTCAGAAAAACGTACATGATTACGATGTAAAATACTTTAAGTTCTTCGAAGATCTCAACATAGTGAATCAAAATCGTAATACCAATTCGTCGATGTTGGATGACTCAAGTAGAGTTATACCACTAGATGTGAACAATGAAAGAGAGGGTAGCGGTCATGTGTCTAACAAAATCGTTAATTACGATGGCGTCGAAAGTCAATTTGTAGTTCCAGGGGAAGTTTTTAACAATACCAGCCATTCAAAATTACCCCCAGCTGAAATTCCGTCTGCATATAATCAAGACAGACGAGAAACTAATTATTACAATTCAAGATATATGTTCGGAGATAATTCTAGATCGCAAAGATACAGAGATACAGATCAGAACAACAGTTTACAGGATAATTACACAGCGTTGGACAATCGTAGCTCACAAAATGATCATTACAATGTAGAGAGGGATTTCAGCAACATTAGCTGTATTGATGTTGATAGAAAATCAAGAGGACATTACACAGAAAGAAGTACACTAAGAAATCGGATAAACGATACGATTTCAAATGGGTTTGAAAATTGTCCCGTAACTAACGTTCAAAGTAACCATTCTCCGGGAAGAAATAGGTGGCAGGAGGGCAACCTTCCAATCAATACTTCTTCGCAAGATATGTTTATTTCTGATAGACGAGCAGAGCCTTTCAAAAACGTTATCCACAATGATACGTCAGACATTTATTCGAGAACCGAAATTGATAGAAGGAATAGATACGATGTAAATGGTCCTTCAACATCTGGAATGCATAATCAGTCCAGAGTACATTATGAGAATAATGATGGTACCGGTACCAGGCAACATAGAATCGGGAGTAACAAAAAAAAAAGAAAGAAGGATAACAGAGGACCGAAGCTGCCTTTGTACCTGCAAAATCGTGCGGAAAAAAGTATCATAAAATATATGAATGTGGGAGTTCCTCGTATTAATCAAGCAGCTAAAGAACTGCAAGATAAACTTAGAAATAAAGATCTTACGTTACAATGTGTGATGAAATTTGAAGCATTAGTTAAACGTAAATTGAAGAAAACTGACCATTTGTTGTAAGAAAAAAAAAAACAAAAACAAATATGAAGCGATTAGCTACTGCTATTTTCCCAGACCTAAAATTTTCCTTCTTATTTAACGCTTTTTAATTTCATTATTCTAGTTTCTATTTTATTTTTAGTTTATTTGCACAATAAACTTCATCACATAATGACATATTAGTGTACATTATTGATAATGTATAAGTAGATAAAATATATTTAGTTTTAATATGTATGTATGTACAATATGTGTGTGTATGTTTAAAGATGTGCAAATAGTTTCTATATTATCTATCTTTACGTATATTACTTTGTTTTTCGTTTTTTTCATATATAAAACACATGAAGTTCTGTGATTGGGAATTTAGCAGTGTTATAATATCTATCTTATATATTAATTACCCTACATATTACTTTTAAGTTTAAACAAGAATATTATAGTTCATAGTATTTTTCAAACCAAAATTACTACTCTTGTAATGTATATACAATGTAATAACACATAGTTGTACTTTAGTAGGATTCTTCAATAAACGAATCATGCATTACTTGTATCAATCGCGTTTATCCTTACTCAATTCCTCTGCAACTACAGTAGAATAATAATAGTAACATTACATCATAACGTTCATTGATAACCGATTTCGCGGACGAGTATTTTTCGAAATTTTTTTCCCGCGCCGCAACTTTGAAATACAGTTTAAAAACTATACGAATCAAATCAGTATGGCCATCATTCTAAAACGTAAACTTGAACTCATCTTTCACATGGTCATCAATGTATATCATAACCTCAAACAAGAACATTTTCAAAGAATTTTTTTTTTTTTTTTCTAAATCATATGTACAAACATGCCCTATGAAGAACATGCGGATATAAATCAGGATGAAATCGTGATAATAGTAGATACTGAAAAGCCAGAACGGGGTCGGAGGCAAGAAGAAATACAAACTTTAAGGTTAAAAAAGCGAGGTAAACATTTTAGATAAAAGCACCAATAATGATATATTATCGTTTGTTGATCAATTCAAAAATATTATTCTAGCTAAAAATGATTCGCGGAATAATTCAGCCATCGAAAACTCCCGATCCATGGAGGGTAAAGCTGCAGAAAACGGGTCGAGGGAAGTGGCGGAAGCAGACCTTGAAGAAGAACAGGCTAAGAAAGTAAAATCGATGGAAAAAAATGCTTTAGTATCTTCAAGCGATTCATCATCTTCAGATTCGTCATCCGAAGATAGCTCGTCCTGTTCTGTAGAGCAAAATACACAGGTTATTAAAGGCGTGAAACATTGTAATCTCTATTCGGAACATCTGTCAATTGGAAATGAGTCGGATGAAAGGATAACGCTAGATGAGTCGGAAGATTCTATTTGTGAGATTCCCATACCACCAAAACCTGAACCTCCTACCATCGATTTAGATTATTCTGAGACCTCAACATCATCCGATAGCGATACTAGCACAGAGATAATGACAAAGGAAAAATCAGTTGAGAGCTGTAGAAAGACTATGTCTGAATCTAAGGCTAAAAATCAAAGGGCAGGGGAAAGAGAGAAATCAGTTGCAAAAAATAAGAGAGTACGAAGTAGCGGATCTATTAGCTCAAAATCTAGTAGTGATGAGAGTATAACTGAAAGCGAGAGACAAAATCGGGACGTTATTCCAGGAAACCAGATGAACAAAGATAAACCTACAACAAGTTCTTTTACAGATGTTAGAATGTCTGAATTCTCTGATAACTTGAATACAGATGGTGAGCAGCTACCGATTGATGCAGAGAGTAATAGAAGCTTACTCGATGTTGATGAAAGTAGAGCGACGGAAGCATTGACTAGAACATCTAAGAATAGAAAGCGAGCTGCAACTGTTAGCGGAAAAAAATCTAAGCATCAGAATTCTCCAAAAAAAGCTAAAAGATCTGATGAGGCAGTTGCGGCAGGTTCTTCGAGTAGTAAATCTCCTAAAGAAAATAAGGAAAATACAGATAAACAGAGAAAGTGTACCGCTGATTATTTCTTCAAACCTATGACCAACGAAATGGAAAATTATTACAACCAATCTTGGGGAGGTGAAACGTTCAATATTGATGTAATTCAAAGGCAAATGCCTAGTAAGTTGCTTTCGATCGATTTCAAGAATGATATAATATTGGATTAGTTTTATTTGAAGAAAACAATGACAAATGATTCCAATCTTCATTTATATACCAGCATTCTAAGTTTCTCTTTCGAGTTAATAGCCACGTTTTCGTTAATCATCTTTTTTGTGATATGAAACTTTGAAAAACAGGGGATCCCCGGCATTGGGCTGTTCTGAAGGAGGATTTACTTGTCCATCAACATCGAAGATCGAGATACTGGATAGAAAGCAAATGCACGAACTGTAATCACACAGGTCACCGTATGGCACAGTGTCCAGAAATGAAGAAACTCCCAAGTTGCCACATGTGCGGTGCTCCAGGTCACAGAGAGCCACGTTGTCCTCATAAAATGTGTCTAGGTGTAAGTTTACACAAGAATTTTCCAACAATTTCAAGAATTTTCAAACTATTGTAGTATAATATTGTAATATAACATCCATATCTACAGTGTGGAAAAAAACAAGAAACTTATATGCAAGTTTGTAATGGATGTCGGAGAGCTTTTTGCAATGGGTGCCAGTCGTATGGACATGTGGAAAACAACTGTCCAGATCTTTGGCGACGATATCATGTAACGGTAAGCTTAGACTATTCCATTTTATAATACCTATTATCATACTTTGATCAGAAGATTAAACATATCTGTCTTTTGAATACACTTTTTGCACTGCAATAATGTATTTTATTGTGAAAACAATGTTACAGACAAGCCACAGAAATATGAATACTCACTTGAGCATGGAGAATGTAATGAAGCCCCAGCGATTCCTTAGCTGTTGTAATTGTGCAAAACGTGGTCACGACTCTACAACATGCAACAGTTATCGTTGGTCCAGACACTTTCCTACTCCATCATACGTGACGAATTATACAACAGGACCTAGCTATGGTGAACATCGTATTCTCGAAGATATTGATTTTCCTTCCGAGGCGAGTGACCAAACTGAAACAGAAAAGAGACAGACGGATGATAGCGTAGCTCACACAAGTTCTTCGAGTAATGAGGAAATGAAAGAAAAATCAAATGCTGATAATGTAACGAGGGAAGATTCTGAGGTGGAAATGGAAGAAAAATCAAATAATGATAATGTAACGAGAGAAGATTCTGAGGTGGAAATGGGAGAAAAATCAAATGATAATGTAACGAGAGAAGATTCTGAGGTGGAAATGGGAGAAAAATCAAATGATGATAATGTAACGAGGGAAGATTCTGAGGTGGAAATAGAAGAAAAATCAAATGATGATAATGTATCGAAGGAAGATTCTGAGATGGGTGAAGTTTTACAGGATATAAGAATGGAAATTGATGAAAATGTTGAGAAAGCAGAAGAAGAATCTGAAGAACAGCGAAAATGTAGCAAAAAGAAAACCCAGAAAAGTGACAAACAAACATATTTTCGTGCTATAGAAAGCAGAGAAGTTTTGTTTACCCTTGAATCAAAACTTTTAGACACTGATTTCAAACAATCAGCAAACTACTGTGAACATAAATTTCCATTACGTGTAACACAGTATGATTCATTAGTAAAATCTGAATTTTTGCATAACATCACGTCACAATTTCCCATGAAACTGGAAATCAAACGTTCGGAGAACGAGGTAATAGCAATGTGCGTTGGAAGTGCTAGAGACCTCCAATACCCAATATTCCAGACGATCATGGATTGGCTGCAGCGGCCACCTGACGAACAAAACAGATTTTCAAAACTGAATCTACCAACAAAGAAGCAGGAACTTGTAAAATTATTGACAGAAAAATTGGACGAGTTAAAGCAGTACATAGGTGACCCCTTCAAATCATTTGCAAGAATACAAAGGTTGAAACGTCAACTGGCTAACTTGCAACATCCATCAAACGCTAAACAAAAGACGAATACGAGTTCCGAACAGGCTTCTGTTGTTGAAAAATTAGTTGTATTCCAATCTAAACTTAACATGGTTCTGTTTGGTCAAGTAAAGCTCAATAAGTCAGATAAAAGTTGCAGATTTTTGAGAAGTGCCTTACTTGACATGAAAAAAGCCCCGATGCCAGAATACGTATGCGCCGCTACGTACCTTCAAGTTGTTCATCATTATAACATAATATTTGCTGCTTATACTCCGGATAAACTGGACGATTTGCTAGATAGGTACTTTCAGAAATATAGTGGCCAGGGTCCCACTCGTAAGAAAAAAGTACCTTCGATTCACGAGACTGATGCAACATACTTCAATTTTATTGAACAACTTCACAGAGCAAACCTGAAACTAAATACCTATTCTGCAACGTTAGAAAAATCGAATGAAGTTAATGTGCTAAATATAAACGTCCCCCATCGACCCCCGCGCAATAGATCCCAGTCTACCGGTACAGAACAGGCACATGAGTCTACAACATGTGACAATAATCGTTCGTCCGGAAACGTTTCTACTCCATCATTCGTGACGAATTGTACAACTGGACCTACTGATGGTGAACATCATATTCTCGAAGATGTGGAGATTCTCTCCAAGACGAGTGACCAAACTGAAACGGAAAAGAAACAGATATATAGTACCGTAGCACATACAAGTTCGTCAAGCAATAAAGAAAGCAAGAGAAAATTAAATACTGATGAAGTAACAAAGGATGACCTGAAGATGGATGAATTTTTAGAGAGTACAAGTAAGGAGATTGATAAAAATGTTGAAAAGGCAGAAGAACAGTCGAAAAAACAGAAAATACTTAACGAAGAGGAAACAGAGAAGAGTAACAAAGTTCTTTCGACAAATTCGAGCCCTGTAAAGATGGGAAAATTTCCGTTGACCTTTAGATCTAAACTATTAGACACTGAATCCGAGCAATCAGCAAACTTTGGTAAACATAAAGTTTCATTAATTCCAAAAAATTCAAACCAACAAAACCAGTATGATAGATTAGCAGATTCTTTGAGCCATGAATTTTTTCTGAATCTCACATCACGGTTTCCTATAGAATTAGAAATTGTTCAATGTCAAGGTTGGAAAGTATTTATATACATTTCAAGTACTAGAGATCTTCATATACCGATACAACTAACCATCATGGATTGGATCAAGTGGCAACCCAATGAACGAGATAGATTCGTGAACTTGAATCTACCAATGATGAAAGACGATCTTGTGAAATTATTGACAGAAAAATTAGACGAGTTAAAACAGGACTTAGGTGACCCGGTGCAATTATATGAGAAAATAAAGCGGTTAAATCGTGAAATGTCCAATTTCAACGATCAATCACAATCAAAAGATGGAAAAAAAATCAGCACACATTTCGAACGGACTCAGATTCTTGAGGAATTGACTAAATCACAATGCAAACTCAATATGATATTGCTTGGTCAAGTAATGGGAAAGGAATCTCAGACAAGTCTTGCAGTTTTGAGAATTGCTCTACGTGATCTGCAGAGAGCCACGAGCCCAAGTCACATATGCCCCGCAACATACCTTAATCTTGTACATCATTATAATATAATATTTGCAGCTTATACTCCGAGCAGCACACTCGCTATTTTACAAAAGTACTGGCAGAAATATAGTGGCCAGGGTGCCGGTGTCAAATTCAAGAAAGGGATACCGCCGATCCGCGAGTGCAATACAGCGTACGCAAATTTCATCAGTAAATTTAGCGAAGTAAATCGAAATCGGAATACTGGTTCTCTAATGATGGATGGCTTGCATCAAATCATACCTCAAAATGTAGAAAGCACGAATTGGGAGAGTGTCAAGAGTATCCCTACAATTCCTGTGGCAGATTATAACAATACGATCCATAATCGCCAGTCAAATTTACCCTCAGCTCAAAATCCAGTTGAACACAGCTGGGGCAGACAAGAAAATAATTATTACAATTCAAGATATAATTTTGGGGAGAATTCTGGGTCGCAATGGTACAGAGGTACAGTTCAGAACAATAGTCAACAGGATAATCACACAGCGGTGGGCAGTTGTGGCTTGGAAAATGACCATTACGCTGTAGGAGGAAATTTTAGTAACATTGCCAGTAGTGATTATATTATAAATTTAGGAGGACGTTATACAGCTGAAAATAGGCTGAGGTATCATCAGAATGAAACAGTAGAAAGCGGGTTTGGAAATAGTTCCTGGACTAATGTCGAAAGTAACCCATTTCTGGGCCGGAATATATCGCAGGAGGGCTACCCTCCGTACAACACTGCTTCGCAAGATATGTTCTTTTATGACACGCGAACAGAACCGTCCCAAAACTTCCCTCGCAATGATACTTTGGACGTTTACTCAAGAACCGAAATTGAGAGTAGAAATAGATACGATATAAATGGTCCTTCAACATCTGGAATGCATAATCAGTACAGAATACATTCTGATAACAATCCTGGTACCAGTGCGAAGCAACGTAAAAGCGACAGTAATAAAAAAAAAAAGAAGAAGAAGAAGGCTATAGGATCTAATATGCCATCGTATTTGAAAGAACGAGCGGAAAAGAATATTGCCAAATACCTAGACATAAGCGATCGTTGTATTAGTCAAGCAGCTACAGCACTGCAAAGAAAACTTAAAAATAACGATGTTACTTTGCGGAACATAGCAAAATTTGAAAAATTAGTTAAACGTAAATTAAAAAAAACTGATCATTTGTTATAAAGAAAAAACGCTACCGATATTCCATATTTCATATTTATTCATTCATATATTATGTTACAGTTATCTTATATAAATATTATATATGCTCATACAAGTGAAACATGATTGCGCGTAAAATTTGATTTGATTTTATTACATACTGCCTAATTAATCGGACTACTGCTAATTTTCCAAACTTACATTTTTTCTTTATTTTTTTAACGCGTTATTAGTCATTTTCTTATTTTTTTTATTTGTTTGCATTCTTCATAATTTGAAAAAAAAAAAATTTTCTTTCCATTTCTTGCATGATAAACTTTGTCATCGCGTAGGAATGTGTTCTTACATCATCAAAGATGTATAAGTGGATAAAAGATATTTATTTAGTTTAAATATGTACGCATTTCTGTATATGTTTGAAAATGTGCAAATAGTTTCTTTTTCTATCCTTCCATTTTTTCTTTTCTTTCACAGAACACAAAGTTCTGTGATTGGAGATTTGAGCAGTGTTATCAGATTATCAGTGTATATTAATACCTTGCATATTATTTTTAAGTTTGAAGAGTAATATTATAGTTTACAGTATTTTTCAAACTAGGTACGTAGTACAATGTATATAATACATTATGTAAATGTATAGATGATTTTCTACTTTATCCTGACTCGTTAATAAACAAACTACGCATTACTGGTTCTTTCAACTTTGCTTTCCTCTGCTTCGACAGAACAAATAACGTGGGTATTAAAATTAGATATAACGTTTATACCTATAATCATTGACTGAATAACTATAATAAATAACAGAGTTCGCGGGTGAGATGTATTTGAAAATTTCCCGCCCCGCAATTTTTAAAAATCGCGGTAAAAACTACGCGAGCCAAATCAAAGTACCATGGTTCGACATGAATATAATAATATTGCATCATAACCCCAAATCACAACTCGAATGATGAGAGTTCATCTTATTGCCAGATTTCTAAAAACGTCCGAAAATGTCCAACGAAAAACCAGTGACAAAAAATCGTGAAGAAATTGTGATAACATTAGATATAAGTCCGCCAAAATGGGGTCGAAAGCAAGAAATTCGCACAGGGGCGAAAGCAGGGCCTATTGAAGTACTAGCTGAGATAATTAAGTCGATGGAAATAGAAACTTTAAAGTCTTCTAGCGATTCGTCATCTTCAGAATCGCTTTACGAAGATTGTGCGGGCAGTCCTATAGCAGATCAGAATGCACGGGATATTAACGGCGGGGAACAAACTAAGAAAATTCTGTCGAGTCGAGATCAGTGGGATGGAACAATAACGTTAGGTGATTCGGACCTGAATAATTCGGACGATTCTATTTGCGAGATTCCTGTACCGCCGAAACCTAAGCCTCCTGTCATCACTCTAGATTAATCTGGGAGCTGGACATCATCCGATAGTAAAATTAATACAGAGATAATAACAAAAAAATAATTAGTCAAGAGCTATAGAACGGCTGTGCCAGAATCTAGTCTGAAATCCAAAAGGTAGAGGGAAGAAACGAATCAGCTGGAAAGAATAGGAGAACACGGAGTAGAAAATGTATAGCTAAAAATCTGGTTGTGACAAGAGTATATTCTTCAACTGTCAATCACAATCAGAAGATAAAAAAAAAAAAATGTGCACAGGTTCTGAGCTGGTCCATATTGTTGAGAAATTAACTGTAGCAATGCAAACTTATAACAATGCGTAGCAAAATATGCTCGCACAAGTAGAACATGTCTGCAATAGTGCAAATTGATTTCATTTTATTCACTACTGCCTGTTTCATCTGGTTGATGCTAATTTCGCAGACCTACATTTTTTCTGTTTCACTTTGTATTTTTCATTTATTATAATCTTTTTTATTTTTGTATCCTATCATAAACTTTGTAATAAAGTAATCACATGTTTTTGCATTACCAAAGATATATACACATAAGTGGATGAAAGATATTTATTTAGTTTTAATATGTACGCATTTCTGTGGATGTTTTAAAATGTGCAAATAGTTTGCCTTTTTTCTTTCTCCTTCAGTCAACGCTTTCTCTTTCCATTTTTACTTTTTCTTTTTTCTCTGGGTTCCTCCTTATATTTCTCTTACTAAACACAAAGTTTTGTGATCGAGAATTCAGCAGTATTATAGGATTATCAATATATCATTATCTTACGTATTATTTTTAAGTTTCAACAACAATATTATAGTTCACAGTATTTTTCAAACTATAGGATAAAATGTATAAGACATAGATAAGTTTCTACTTAGCCGTAATTTTTTAATAAACCAATTATGCATTAATGGTTCTTTCATGTTTATTTTCCTCGCCTACGATAGAATAAACAACGCATAATAAATAACGCAATAACAAAGTTGACGGGTGAGACTCCTTCGAAAATTTCCCGCGCCGCAATATTCGAAAATATTTTATAATAATATAACTACGCGAATCAAAGCGAAGTGTTGACACACGATCCAACATCAACTTGAACTCGTCGAGCACGTGGTCAACATAGATCATAACCTCAAACCACAACGCGAATGAAAACAATTTATCCTATCGTCAGTTTTCTAAAATCGTTCAAAAATGCCCAACGAAAAACCTGTGACTAAAAACCTCGAAGAAATAGTGACAATAGTGGATATAAAAAAGCCAAAATGGGGTCGAAAGCAAGAAGAAATGAAATCTTTGAGGTTAAAAAAGCGAGGTAAATATCCGGGTAAAGCCCCGATATCAAAAGAAAAATTAGAAAAATACAGCCGAGGTGCAGGTGTTAATTTAGATCAAAAACGCGGTGGTGTAAGCACAAAGATCCACAGAGTACGTTTAAAAAAAAAGGAACGTGCAATAGAATATTCAACCGAGCAGGCAGCCCGCTCGGAATTACTCCTCACCGAAGCTCACGGATTCCTTGAGCCTGATGCGGGAGAGACAACAACCCAATTTACTCAAAAAGAAATAGCAAATAACGTGGACATAACTAGCGCTAAAAAACAGTTCAATTTAGAGCTAGATTTTGGTCCGTATCGTCTAAGGTATTCTCGGAATGGACGGCACCTTCTTTTAGGCGGTAAACTCGGTCATGTTGCCGCATTCGATTGGGTCACCAAAAAATTGGCCTGTGAAATAAACGTCATGGAGTCTGTCCACGACGTTGCATGGCTCCACGTTGAAACGATGTTTGCAGTAGCCCAGAAGGACTGGGTATACATTTACGATAATCAAGGAATAGAGCTCCACTGCATGAAGAGAATGAACGGTGTAACACGCCTAGAGTTTTTACCATATCATTTTTTACTCGCGAGTGCTTCAAGAGAGGGATTTTTGACTTGGCTGGATGTATCGATAGGTCAAATAGTATCGAGGTATAACACAAGACTTGGTAATTTGTCGGTAAGTTTATTAGCCAAAAGATAAACTCATTCAATCGCTTATTGACGACTGTGTATGATGTTCACAGGTAATGAGGATCAATAAATTTCTTGATCATGTGTTTTAGGTGATGACGCACAATCCTAGCAACGCTGTCCTCTGTGTCGGACATGCTAAAGGCGTCGTGTCTATGTGGACTCCAAACAGCAAGGAACCAGTTGCTAAAATGTTGTGCCATAAGCAGGCAGTTTCCTCTTGTGCTATCCATCCACACGGAACTTACATGGCTACTAGTTCTCCTGATCGAAGTTTGAAAGTATGGGATGTCCGTCAGTTGTCTGGGCCTTTGCACAGTCTTATATTACGATCTCCCGCACAAGAGTTGGCCTATAGTCAGAGGGGATTGTTGTCTGTTGCAACGGGCAACGTGGTTGAGATATACAGGTGAAACACTTGGGTGTAGATTCAAACTAGTAGCTGTTATAGTTGTCCAGAAACTCGTATGAGAAATGTTGAAATTTCTGTAATACTGATTGGGAATATTATTCATTCTATTGCAGGGACTGGGCTGAGGATGGAAAGCCATATTTACGTCATAAAAGTTCCTGGGGTATATCGGGTCAGCAATTTTGTCCCTATGAAGATGTTTTGGGGATCGGAACAGTCAAGGGTTTCCAATCACTTCTTGTTCCTGGTTGTGGAGAAGCCAACTTCGATGCGCTTGAAAGTAATCCGTTCCAAACTAAGAGCCAGCGTCGTGAGGCAGAAGTAAAAGCACTTCTAGACAAAATTCAGCCCGAATTAATCACCCTAGATCCGTCTGCAGTTGCGGAAGTTGATCTGCCTACAATGAGGGACAAGGTTGAAGCGAAGAAAAAACTTCTGGTAAACAGGGATTATTTTGAAGGAATTTATCTTCTAGATTTAGTCGCGAAGTTAGACGAATAATGTGGAGAGATAATGTCCAGTAATTGAAACAGCTTGCTGTTATTTGATTGTTCAATAAATGAGTAAAATTTTGAATAAACTGATGTACGATTATTTATTTTCAGCATTTGAAACCGAAGAAGATTGACTTTGAGCCACGCAAGACGAAAGCTAAGGGAAAGGGTGGAACAGCTAAAATTATCAAGACAAAGAAGATCTTGAAAGATCTGAGCCGCCGGGTATGTAAAATTTTGGGTTTTTACCCTGTTATATAATTTTTATCATTGTTTGCGAATGATTTAATGAATCATAGATAAAGCTTATCATTAGAGTCTGTTTCATGCGTCATATAATTTTAGAACTTGTATTTCAACAATGTTAGAAAATTTTACATAGCACCAACGGTTTCCTATTGTTGATCCCCCCCCTGACATTTGAACGACATAGCACCGAACACGAACAAAGTTGATTTATATCATATCTGAATTTAGAACTTGTAGAACCATTGATAAAAAAAAACGTATCTAAAATTCACAATATTCTTCTCTTTATACTAGGAGACGGTAAAAATAATTCAAGAAGATCAGTCGTCACGAAATATAGAGAATAAGTCACAGCAAGGAAGGACCCATGGTGTTCTGGATAGATTTTTACCCAAAACAAAGTAGAATAATAATTAATGTAATTCTATGACGAATTATGAATTATTACAATGTGATCCAAGTATTTGACTGCCAATTATTTCTTATTCCTAGTTACTATTTCAGACACAATATTATCTGCAATCTAGATTCAATATCTGATACAGAAAATATTTCAATCACATCACAATAATCGACAACAGCAGATTGTTTTATCAGGGAATTCCTCTCTTGATAAACCTATAGTCTTTCTCCGAATAACGTAGCCCTTCAATAATAACAGCAGAAATTAATATAGGATGAATTTGACCAATCGTATCTGTGATCAATCACTTTAGCATAATTTTGGTAATCTCTGTATAGCTGACCACAATCAGGCGTTTCAGATTGATGGTTTGAAATTCTTAGTAAAATATAGTAGCTCCTTTCTAAATATTTCAAACTCTATTCAGCTTTTATAAATGACCATTTCATTTATGCAATTAATTTGTTTTTATACTAATTAATACACGGCGTTTATATCTTGCTTCACGTTATAAGTAAGTAGGGATATGATATGGCTCATTTTTGCAAAGCCCGGTCGGAAACCACAAAAAGCTTTTAATCAGACTTTGAGATTGTCAGCATAAAAATACTGAGTAATTCTGGATCGGGTGACAGTTCATATACCATAATACGTGGCTCGAGAGTTTAATTTACGTGAATCCAGCTATTTTATTTAACTTCTGTTGACTAACGCCTTGGTTTCCTGTAATGATCGTTCTCGTAGTTTCCTGTATTTTGACGGAGTCATAAAGTGATAAAATCATTTTTCCCCTACTCGTGGATTCCATTAACAAACACCATTTTATCATATTGGAACAAAGCTTGCGTATAGGGAAAAATCTGGCACTCTATACATACGTAGTGGAGATCTGGTGCAAGCAACTGGAATAAGAAAGAACGTGCATGTCTGAGGAGTTACTAAGAATAGCTCCCAAGCAGCTAACTTTATAACAAGTAGATGAAGTCAGACTGATATTAGGTATATCTAAATCTGCCTATACATACAAATGTGTGCAAAACAATGAGTGATAAACACGGTACGTACAGCTATTATTGTATTATTGTTTTGTGTAGATACATACATACCAGCCATATGAAATTCCAATATGTTTTGAACATGATTAGATGTATTACAAAGTAAGTTATTCAAACTACTGAATGATAATCACATAAAGTTATAGAAAATTCGTTCCAATTACCAATTACACAAATGTAAAAAAACGTTCTTGATTGACTATAAAATAGGCTTTAACTGGTATCAGCTTGAGCAATCAGAATTACTTCTTAGTATTGGCAGACATTATTAATTCTACTGTGATAATAACAAGATTTTATAGCTAGTTAATTCCAGCTCAAGGTTTAATATCAATTATTAACTATAGTATTCAAATCTTCAAACTCAAGGAAATAAGACAATTGGATTATTTGCTCAGACCGTTAAATATTTGTACATTAATTAATTGAACTAATATGTAAATGCTATACCTGTCATCTGGTATATTAAAAGTAAATTCATCATTCGCGACTTGTTTTTATTTCTACTTATATTTAATGGTTTGAATCAGTCAGCTCGCGCAAATATCATACGTGGAATTAGCAACATTTGATAACACAATACGAGGGTATCTGTTATTCAGGCCACAATTTATTTCCCTCCAAAGTACAAGATTACTCAAGCGTGTACCGGATGTAAGATAAGCAGTAAATTCTCATATGTAAAATAAATTTCAAGACTTTCTTCATTTCAATAATTAAACCGCTAAAGAACATTGTGGTTCGACTATATTTTAGGTAAAAAGCTGCAGTATGATCCGAAATGGAAGGGTCCTCTAGAGGGTCGATCATGTACCGATTGCTTTTGCCTGATTATTTTCTTAGCATTCGTAGTTGGATGGGTGGCTGTCGGATCTTATGGTGTGTAACTCTCGACCAATGCAAATAAATATATTAAATTTGACTTTAAATATAATTATTTAAAATTTTATAGCATACATTCATGGCGATATAACTGTACTACTTGATCCAACGGATAGCGAAGGGCGAAAGTGTGGCATCGATTCGGATGTTGCAGACAAAAAATTCCTCCTATTTTTCAATCCGATAAAATGTATAAACTTAATATCGTCGATTTTCGGATGTGACACCCCTCAAGTATGTGTCCATGAATGTCCGACAGAGAATTTCGTTTGGGATACAGAAATTATAAACAACGATTGGACTACAGTGAGCAATAAAATGTTATGCAAGATTGGTACAGACAAGAATGATTTAACAGAGGATAAACTACGAGCATATGTTAATAACGAAACTTGCGCCAAAGCGTATTTCAATAGTGAGGCAATCGCCGGACGTTGCATTCCTATAGATATTCCTTCTGCATTAGGACCTGATTTAAAATCTAATGCAGCAATCAACACTGCGACGAAATTTTTCGATAATACAACTAAGTTTAGTCAATCATGGGCGAAACTAAAAGGAACTGTGGACGAGGTTTACAACGACTTCATGACTACTAAGTATGTTAATATTCATTTACCACATGTTGTCCGTAGCTTCCTCTTAGTGCTAAACAGAATCAAGGCCAACTTTTAGCCATACATCTTTCGATAAAATAATCTATTTCGGCAATTATAAATCAGAAATCATTTTTTCAATGCCTTGCTCATTTAAGATGGACAATTGCGGCAATCCTGAGTTGCAGTGCCGTAATCGCATTAATTTACGTACTGGTGATGCGCTGGTTAGCAACTCCCATTGTCTTTATATCAATTGTTGCGGTCTCTGGACTGCTTGGATACACGACTTATAGTTTCTATCTAATGTACGCTGCTAGCAACTCGACTTTTTGGCTGACTTTAACAATAATCTGCGGTATACTGCTGGGAATAATTTTGTTAGTATGTATTTTCTTGCGTAACAGAATTCGACTAGCTTGTCAGCTTATCGGTGAAGCCAGCAAGTAAGAAAAATTACATAAATATGTATAAAATGTATTCGTGTAGAAACATTTACGTGATATAGTATCCTCCTTTTGTAGAGCAGCGTTCAGCACTACTTCAACTTTCGTATTCCCAGTAGTCCCATGGCTGTTACAAATAGCAATATTGGCATGCGCACTAGTGATCGGAGCATATGTGTTAACATTGAGGGCGCCAACGTACACAGTAAAACTTGGTGGAAACTGCGAATGTCTTGAGGAATTGGGCTACAAAAATGGTACCGCTTGCTCACCAGAAGTATTCAACTCCAGTTGTATGAAAAATAGTAGCTCTTGCACAATTCGTGAATGTTATTTGAGTGGCAGAAGACGGCTATGGTTCTCAAACTACATGCAAGCTTTAAATATGTTTGTGTTCTTGTGGCTCTCTTTCTTTATATCAGCTTTTGGGGAAATGGTAATGGCTGGTACTTTTGCAACTTGGTATTGGACCTTCAAAAAGTCTGATGTACCTTACTTTACATTGACTATTAGCGTTTGGCGAACAATCAGGTACAACGTGACGCACTGAAAATATTCTATGCGTGTATCTATCAACCAATTTGTCCTTAAAATTTATAATAATGTTTCCAATTTCAGATACCATATGGGAACTTTGGCATTTGGATCTTTCATCGTAACAATTTGCCGTTTTATTAGATGGGTATTGGAATACATCGATGCAAAATTGAAGAAATACGACAATGAATTTGTAAGCTTCATTCTCAAATGCATGAAGTGTTACTTCTGGCTGGTAGAGAAATTTCTCAAATTCATAAACAAAAATGCATACATTATGTGCGCTATACATGGCAAAGGTTTTTTTCCATCTGCAAAAAGTGCCTTCAATCTACTAATGAGGAATATTATACGAGTTGCCGTCATCGACAAGGTAAGATTATTGTTACGTTACAAAAACACTAACTCAATGTAATGAGAAACCTTTTTACTAATAGATAACAGACTGGCTACTATTCGTGGGAAAAATTTTAGTCACTGGAGTTATGTCATGGTTCGCATGGTGGTACATTAACGACCAATTTTCTGATGAGATAAACCACTTGGCAGTTCCAGTCACCCTGATTGCCATAGGAACTTACTTAATAACATCATTATTTTTCGGTGTTTACTCCATGGCAGTAGACACTTTATTCCTCTGCTTCCTCGAAGACTCTGAACGTAACGATGGAACTCCCGATAAACCTTATTACATGAACAAAAGCCTCTTGAGAATTCTCGATAAATCATAGCTCGGATCTTTCTACTTACACTATGCAATATTCAATTTATAACAAAATAATTATACAGCATTCATATCAACGAAAGCATATCCGTCCGTGAAGAAGAATTCCTGTGAAAAATTATTGTGATTTTAATCTTAAGTTACGGCAATTTACTCCATTTTTTACTCAATTATTTATTCATAAAAATAATACGTCAGATATATGACTTACACTTACACGCACTATATCATAAGGATATTATTGAAGTATGGAATCTCATCGAGGAAAAAGATCTCGTGGAGTTAGATACAATTTCAAGCATTGTGAAATGGCATTATATGAGGACTAATGATAATTATGATATACTATGTATAATGTACGGTAATTGCAGTATCATCTATCTCTGAATATTTTTTATTCAATATTAAATGAATTTAAACTACTAATTATAAAGCCTAGAATTTCAAGAATAAACGTGGAATAGTATATAATGGTCTCTCGTTTGTTTATATCCTCTTATAGTAATCAGTTCCATGATTCGCGGTATGTCCGTTCTTCATTCTCTAGAAACTAATCTGTTCGAATCTAAAAGTCAACGCCAAGATATCGGAGTAAGAGTACTTCTAGACAAAATTGAGCCGAAATTAATCAACTTCTATTCATCTGCCATTGATGAAGTTGATCCGCCTCTATCGAGAGATGAGGTTGGAGCAAATATAAAACTTCTGGTAGGTAGAGATAATTTTAAAATCATTTATCTCTAAGTTGGACAAATAATGTGGCAGGATGATGTCGGGTAGTTAAATCAGGTTGCGAGATTTGCCATTTTTTCACTGTTTGATAAATAAGTAAGACTTGGATTTTACTAATCTACGTTTATTTATTTTCAGCAATTGAAACTGAAGAAGATTGACTTCAAGCCACGCAAGACAAAAACTAAGCGTGAATGTGTAACAGAGAGATTGCTGAAGGCAAAATAGATATTGGAAGGTCTTATGTGTCAGGTATGAGCAATGTTTCTGGGTTTCTGAACTAAATTATTATTACCACTTTCATTGTTATCTGGGCTGTTGCTGCTATGAAATATACTGATAAAGCTACAATCGGATAGTCTATATCTTGTGCGTCATATGTGTTCATTCAGATCTTACAAGTTGTGTTTGAAAAATTTACAACAATCTAATAACATAAACAAGTTAATTATCAGCTAGATTACTCACAATCAGAGCACGTTGACTCTTTAAATGAGTTCGTTTAAATACGATATAAAAAATTTCCTACCATCAATGATTTTCTAAAAATTCAATTAATATATTGCTTGATTGGCAATTATTTCTCACGCTTTTTGCTACCTGAAACCTTATCTATCCTCTCAGGCGTAGTTATTTATAATCTAGCATCAACACCGGATACATCAGTTATATCAGTATCGCTTCTCCACAATAATCAGTTGATCCAAGATTGTCGTATCAGTGTTCCCGGGTCCTGATCTTGTTAATTCTTTTCCTGATACTCCCTTCCTGCAAATTTCATATCACACCAAAGATACCAGCACGAGCCAAAAGAAAATGACCTTTCCAAATGAGGATATATAATCAGCTAGACTATTCCCTTGTTTCATTTAATTGATCTTTTGAATCTTATTCGGAAATTTAAGATAATCAGCAAAACGAATGATCTACATCATTGCTTATATATAATTGAAAGGAAATTTTTACTTCTGTAAATTATCATTACACGTTTCTACGAATGGTGTTTCATAATATTAATACTCAACGTATAAATAAGCTTCGACAATTCCAATACCGAATGGTATTTCACATCTGTGGTGAAAAGTACAGAATGAGTAATACATTATCTTTCTCCAATGCAGCACTTACACAGAATTCTAATTAGTCAGAAAAAGAAACTTGATTCAGCTATGTAACGTTCAGGCGTGGTCCACGTACAGCTGTATCATTAATACCTCTATATTACAGTCTACTTTCTAATTATATTGCTTCATTTTAATATTTATTATCAATTAGATTTCCTTTACTGATTACCGGATGATTTTGACAGTGTTATTAATTGATAAAATCATCTACTTCCTATGACTCATTCTTGGCTGAATGTGAGCCGTTCTTTATCTGATTAGTTTCTTATCAGTATCCAGCCATGTACGCGGTCTACAAAATCAAACATTTACTATTCACTCACAGTGTGAACTAGGTGTGAGCCAGTGGAACAACAGGGATAATGCAAGAGTGGGAAGTTATTGAAAAATAGTTGGAGAAGGAAACTGACTTTATACCGAATAGATAACGTCAAAGTGATTACCTCTATCTGTAAAACCCATATAAATTGGGAGAAATGGGAGGTGAACGATATGGTATGTGCCGCTATAATGTGTTGTTGCCTTGGTAAAGTAGGTCATGAACCTGATTTTATGGAATTCTAGTAAATATTTCGTACTTTCTAGTATCAAGTAAGTCATAGAATCTGTTGAAAGATACATTTCCATTAAACTTTTTGCTCACTAGTAGGTTTCTCACTTTTTATAACAATTCATTTTAACTGTCTAGAGATAGCTTTCGCAATTACAATTATCTCTGCTTATTGTTAGATATTATCAATCCCACCACAATCTCAATAGTTAATCTTATAGTCACCAAACTGTGACTCATTCTGGCCCAAAGTTTAAACTTAATTATTAATGATACAACTTTAAAAAATAATCAGATTATTTTTATGGCGATTTATTATTACCTAAAATAAATAGTAAACAAGACTTGGTCCTTTTTTTTATCTAGTATCGCAGGTAAACTCATTATTCGTGTTTGACAATATTAATGAATGATTTAAATGAGTCAGCTCACACAAGTAACTTACCTAAAATTAATTTTCTATCCTATAATAACTCGGGAGTGTTATATAAGCTGCTTACTGTCTCTGAAATATGAGAGTTGTCATATGGTAACCAGATGTAAGATAAGCAGTGAACTCATAGACCCTAAGTATTTTTGAGAATTGACTGATTCCCATTTGATACTGCGTAAAATTTTTATTCTAAGTAATCCCATAACTGTTCATTGTCTTGCGGGATAATCCATCGTACTGTTCGGAATGTGACCTCCGCTATAATTGAAACAACATTTTATTGATATAGATAAATACTGATTTATTGTTGCTTATCAATGTATTATTCACGGGCTTTGTATCACTGGTTATTACTTTTTGCCTGTTATATATTCCAGATGAGAGGCTGCAGTATGATCCGAGATGGAAGGGACCGTTAAAGGGTCGATCGTGTACAGATTGGTTCTGTCTGATTATCTTTTTAGCCTTTCTGGGCGGATGGGCGGGTATCGGTTATTATGGTGCGTAACTCTCAATTATTACACATGAGAGATATAAAACTTGGTACTGCTTTTGAAAGCAATCGATAGCTTTCCCTAATCTGAACAATAATTACTTATTTTTATTTTTTTGTTACATATATTTTAAGCTTAAACTTATCCGTGCTGATCAAAGCCCAAGTTTTTCTTAACTATTAAAATGCAACTTCTATATAAATATTAAATATATGTATATAATTGTTTGAAATTGTACAGCATACAGTTATGGAGACGTAACTACACTACTAGCTCCAACTGATAGCGAAGGGCGAAAATGTGGCTTTGATAAAGATGTTTTGGACAAAGAGTACCTCGTGTTTTTTGATTTGACAAAATGCTTGAATGTGTCAGTAGCAATTGATGGATGCGATACACCACAAGTGTGTGTCGAGAGTTGCCCAACAGATAATTTTGTATTTGCGTACAATGTTTCATCGTTATTCGACAATATGACTGCATTGAGGAATTCGATGATATGCAAGATTGAAGTTGATCTGAGCACAGCATCGCCCCAACAACTAGCTACATATGTTTCAAACGATGTATGCGCTAGCTGGTATTTAGATAGTAGTTCCTGGGCTGGCCGTTGCATACCTAATGGAGTTCCTGAAATATTCGTCAATTTCACATTGAGTTCAACGGAATTAGAAGATGCCGCATCTTACATCAAATTATTGGTGCAAGTCGAAGAAATTATAACCAAGGTTTATGACGACTTCATAGATACCAGGTACGAGAATATTTATTTACAATATCTTATTACCGTTAGCTTACTCTTGATGCAAAATGAAATTGAGGTAGACATTTATCTAAGAATCTTTCGACCAGCTGTTAATCAATTTCAGTAATCACAAATGAGGATTAATTTTTTTCATTACCTTGCTTATTCAAGGTGGACAATTGCGACAATCCTCGCTTGCAGCGTCGGAGTTACCTTAATTTACATATTGCTGATGCGCTGGTTAGCCACTCCCGTTGTCTTTGTGTCAATTGTTGGTCTATGTGCACTACTTGGGTATACCACTTATCGTTTCTATCTGCGATATGATGTCGAAAAATCAACTTCTTGGCTGACTCTCACGATAATCTGCGGTGTAGTACTGGCAATAATTTTGCTACTTTGTATCGTCCTGCGCAACAGAATCAGACTGGCTTGTCAGCTCATTGGTGAAGCCAGCAAGTAAGCAAAAATTACATGAACATTTGAGAAATGTATTTATGCAAACATTTTCATGATCTAACCATTAATCTATAATCTTTTTATAGAGCAGTGACCAGCACTACTTCCACTCTTGTATTCCCAGTATTCCCATGGGTCTTACAAATTCTGGTAACAGTATACGCGCTAGTGTTGGGAATATACATTTTCACACTGAAGGTGCAAACCTACAGCGTGGAGCTAGGTGGTGACTGTGAATGTACTGACGACTCAGGCTACACAACTGGTACCACTTGCGTGCCAGAACTATTCCACGAATATTGTCAGGAAAATGGTAGCATTTGCATAACTGGTGGATGTTACTTGAATAGCACAAGCAACCCGTGGTACTCAAATTACCTGCAGTCTTACAATGTTATTGGTTTCTTATGGCTAGTTTTTTTTATGTCAGCCTTTGGAGAGATGGTACTGGCTGGTACGTTTGCAACTTGGTATTGGACGTTCAATAAGTCTGATGTACCCTTTTTCACATTGACTGCTAGCGTATGGAGGACACTCAGGTACGTTTAAATTTACTAAATCTGTACTGCGCATGCGTTTACAGACTTATTTGCTCTTCGTATTTTAAATGATCTTTACAATTTCAGATATCATGTGGGAACTTTGGCATTAGGATCTCTCATCATAACGATTTGCCGTTTGATTCGATGGATGTTGGAATACATTGATACAAAACTGAAAAAATACGACAATGAATTAGTCAACTTCCTTCTTAAGTGCATGAAGTGTTACTTCTGGCTATTAGAGAAATTTCTCAAATTCATAAACAAAAATGCATACATTATGTGTTCGATACATGGTAAAAGTTTTTGCCCCTCCGCTAGAGATGCTTTCAATCTATTGATGAGAAATATTATACGAGTTTGTGTCCTCGACAAGGTACGAATGTAGTTTTATTACAGAAACAATAATTATTATAATTAGTAACCTGCTAAGTAAATAAACGTTATATTTCATCGATATTATTATTGATAATCAAACAATTTCATCAACAGATTACAGACTGGCTACTTTTCCTGGGAAAAATATTAGTTACCGGCTGTGTAGCTTGGGGAGCCTGGGTTTATATCAAGGACGAATATCCTGCCATCAATTACCTGCTAGTTCCAATCATTCTAGTTGCCATAGGAGCCTACTTAGTAGCGTCGGTATTTTTCAGTGTCTACTCCATGGCGGTAGACACTTTATTCCTCTGTTTCCTTGAGGATTCCGAACGCAACGACGGAACACCTAGTAAGCCATACTACATGAGCAAGGGCCTCCTAAGGATTCTACGGAAATCGTAGAACCACAGCTTTGTACCTTAGGCCGGGATATCGTAAATTTCATGTTGAAAGTAACGTGAAATTGTAAATTGTTAAAATGACAATGCGGCGCAAGGTACTTTCTGACTAGTTTATCAAATGGAAGGTCGATTTTCTGTACAAAAATAATTCGGCTTGCATGCTACCAAAATCTAGTATTATTCAAAGCTATAGAAATAATAATGTGATGTAGATTCTAAGTCACAATGATTTACTTAAATTCTAGTAAATTATTTAAATCAGGGAATTTTGCAGTATTATATTAAAAATGAAACTATATAACATTAGAATATTTACTAGTACACAGTTTAAATATATAGTATCGAGCATTATGAATTATCGCGTCAAAAAATAAACTGAAAATATTTTAATTTATAATGCATCGTCAATGGAACATAATTACCTACCTCTGTACTTTTGTTATTTATTATTTAGAGTATTCAAACTATTTATTGTTAAACTATTCAATTTAAAAAAATTAACTTAACTAAATAAACAATTTATTCTAATAATTAATTCCATAGACGTTAATAGTCAGTTCTCAGTTTCCTCCTACACATTTTACGCCTTAGGTGATACACATAATATAACATAAAAGTCAGTGTGCTTATTTCAAATTGCTTATGTGCTTATCAAATCTTTGAAAACGAGTTAAGTTTCTCATCCGAATTAGGTATATTAAACATTTCTGCACTTATTATTGCAAGGATAACTGATTATAGTAACGACTGAGGAGAAATGTTAAGCTACCCTGATAAACATTCGATAATTCTATTGCTAGTGAATATGAATATATTTATCTAAAGTTTACGCAGGATTATAGATGATAAACAAATCAGTAAAATAAGCTGTTATAAGTGTTCATTCAAATATGGCATCATATATTTCAACGATGTTCACGGAGCTGTACATATATCTGATACCAATAATAGATCACTATCGTTACCCTGAATTATCAGGCAATAACATATTGCCTTATCAGAATTCCTAGTATCTGATATTGCGAAATGATTCCCTGATATACCCTTTTTTCGAATTTCCCAGCACAAGTACCAAGATACTGGTCGTAGCCAATGGAAATTTCCGTTGATAAATGATACATGTAATCAATAAGCATTTCGTGACTTTATCTTCATAATATTTATACAAGAGCATGTAGAACAAAAGCAAAATACGTATGGTAGCATAGGTATGTTTATCATTATCGGTCCGATCTCCTCTACTAATTATCCATGAGTTGTAACATTATTAAAAATTGATAAAATGATCTATTTCTGGCAAGACGTTACTCAGAGATAATGCTCACCTTACCAGATTTATTTGCTAGTTAGCTCTGTGAGTGATGAAGTTTTCATCCTGTAAAATCTAACACTGGTCATTCAGATACCTAGCGAGACTGCAGGTGCGAGCCAAGTTGATTAGGATAGATAATGGAAAAGTAAAAATTTATCAAGAAACAGTTTATAGAGTAGCATTTGACTTTAAACAACAGGTAGACATAACATCAGTGTGATAATATCAAATATAAATTGGTAGCAAATGGGTGCCGAATATGGTACGTATATGGCTATAAGTCTGTTATTGTACTGATCAAGCGAGTCGCTTTATAGATCTCATGAAATTTCAATGTATTATAGGCATTAAGTATGATATATTTCAGATGAAAAACTGCAGGATGAGCCAGTATGGCATGGACCTGTAAAGAATCGATCATGTACCGATTGGTTTTGTCTGATTATCTTCTTAGCATTTATAGGTGGTTGGGCAGGTATCGGTTATTATGGTGCGTAACTCACAATGAACAATAAAGACGAGAATTAAAGTTTGTTATTACCTTTGAAAGCAGTTCATAATTTTTCCAAATTTGAACCAAAATCATCTCATATTAAATCATAGAACTGACACCTGTGCTCTTAAAAGCATAATTATAAACTATTGAAATGCAATTTCCATATAAATATTAAATATACATAATTGTTTGAAATTTTATAGCGTACAGTTATGGAGACATGAATACACTACTAGCTCCAACTGATAGCGAAGGACGAAGATGTGGTTTTGATGAAGATGTTGCAGATAAAAAGTACCTCGTATTTTTTGATTTGACAAAATGCCTAAATGTGCCAGGATCAGCGGATGGATGCGACACACCACAAGTGTGTGTCGAGAGTTGCCCAACAGATAATTTTGTATTTGCGTACAATGATTCAGTATTATTTAACAATATGACTGCATTAAGGGATTCAATGATATGCAAGATTGGCGTTGATCTGAGCACAGCATCGCTCACAGAACTAGCTACATATGTTTCAAACGATATATGTGCTAGCTGGTATTTGGATAGTACTTCCTGGACTGGCCGTTGCATTCCTAATGGAGTTCCTGAATTATTCATTAATTATACATTGACTTTACAAGAATTATCAGATGCTACAGATTACATACAATTATTCGTGCAACTAGAACAAATTATAACAAACGTTTACGACGACTTTATAGATACCAGGTTCGAATATATATTGATTTTTATCTACAGATTTCTGGTTGAGGTCATTTTAGTTATTACCAACTACAAGTTATTTTACCTTGATCATTATAGATGGACGATCGTGGTGATCCTGGTCTGCAGTGTAGTAGTCTCTTTGATTTACATATTATTGATGCGCTGGCTAGCAGCTCCCGTAGTCTTTGTAACATTAGCTGGAATTTTTGGACTACTTGGATATACCGCTTATCGTTTATTTCGGCTTTATGCTGCCGGCAACTCAACCTGGTGGTTGGTTTTCAGCATAATCTGCATCGTACTGCTAGTGATTATTTTCTTAGTTTGTTTTTTCCTACGTGATAGAATCCTACTGGCTTGTCAGCTCATCGGTGAAGCCAGCAAGTAAGAAAAATGCATGTATATTTATGCGTGACCATTTACATGACGACACTATTCATCTATCTACCCGTTTTCTCACAGAGCAGTACTCAACACTACTTCAACTCTCGTATTCCCAATATTCCCATGGGTGTTAGAAATGGTGGTAATCGCATACACACTAGTGATCGGAGTATACCTGTTAACATTGCGTGTACAGGATTATGAGGTGCAACTTGGTGATGACTGCGAGTGTCCTGCTGACTTGGGTTACACAAATGGTGCAACTTGCTTGCCAGAACTATTCTACCCCAGTTGTACGGAGAATAATAGCGTTTGCATAACTGGTGGATGTTACTTGATTGGCTCACGCAGCCCGTGGTTCTCGGCCTACATGCAGGCTTTCAACATTGTTGGATTTTTGTGGGTAATTATCTTCATCTCGGCGTTCGGAGATATGGTACTAGCTGGTACTTTTTCAACTTGGTATTGGACTTTCAATAAGTCAGATGTACCCTTTTTTACATTAACGATTAGTTTTTGGAGGACAATCAGGTACGTTGACATTTATTCAAGCTGATCTCTGATATACATGGCTATACTTTTGCTAATTTTTTTTTTTTATAATTTAAGATATCACGTGGGCACATTAGCATTTGGATCCTTCATAATAACAATTTGCTGCGTTATTCGATGGCTGTTGGAATATATTGATGAAAAACTGAAGCAATACGAAAATAAATTTGTAAAGTTCCTTCTCAAATGTCTGAGCTGTGGTTTCAAGTTACTCGAGAGCTTTCTCAAATTTATATCTGATAATGCATACATTATGTGTGCGATACATGGAAAAAGTTTTTGCCCCTCTGCAAGAGATGCTTTTAATCTAGTGATGAGAAATATTGTACGAGTTTTAGTTCTCGACAAGGTACGGAGCTGTAGTTACATTACCTAAACAATTACTCATTACAATAATGAGTGCTCTTCTAGCTAAATGAACTTGATTTCATGGATTCATCTTACCAATCAAACTATTTTGCCAAAGATTACAGAGTGGCTGCTTTACATGGGAAAAATATTGGTCACTGGCTGCGTAGCTTGGGGAGCCTGGTTGTACATCGAATATGCATTTCCTGACATCAATTACATGCTAATTCCAGTCATTCTAGTCATCATAGGGGCCTACTTAGTAGCGTCATTATTCTTCAGTGTTTACTCTATGGCAGTTGAGACTTTATTCCTCTGCTTTCTTGAGGACACCGAACATAATGACGGAACACCTGAGAAGCCTTACTACATGAGCAAGGGGCTCATGAGGATTTTACGGAAATCATAGAGGAGGCGCAGCTTTGTACTTGAACCAGGAAAGCCCCAATTTTATATTAAAAATGACATTGGATTGCACATCATTGAGAAGATAATGCAGCACAGTACTTTCATACTAATTAAACCAATGGAATTAAGGATGTGATAGATCCATCAGTATAATCGAAGAATAATAATTGCGAATTAAATAGGTATATTGAATGTAAACGATCCTGCGTGCGTTAATGACCTTTTATTAACCATATGCAATGTTATTTTAGTGAATTTTACCATAAAATAAATATATATATCAAGCTACTGGCTGTAACAAATCAATCCCACGCATCATCTACGCGTTTAAATTAATTCTGAATAATCGAAGCGACTAAAATTTGTATTACTTATTGAAAGTATTAGATTACCAATATTTTATAAGAAGTTAGTTTTCAATACTAATGTAGTTTGATAATCGTTATACCACGGTTAAATTTCGCACGTTATATCGCAAGCTATTTCTTTTTATTTATCCATAAATTTGAAGAATCTTTTTAAATATTCTATCAAGATAATTATATATTCAATGAAATAAAGAATAAAGTATATAGGCATTTAGATAAATAGCAATAAAAGAAATACACATAATATTGCAATGTCCTGTTTTCTATGTAAAATATATCTATTCAGAATAATCGTGACGCAGAAGCTTTGTGGATAAATTATTAGCAAACTGGATATTATAATCCTAATCAGCTGTCTAGAAGAACATTACAATCTGTAGTATAGAATTAATTTTGGAAAAGAGTTCGCGTAAAGTCGATGTAGTCTAAAGCTCCCGTTATTGGTCGTTCCGTCTTTGGATCGACGTATGGTTTCATTCGGGCAACGCAATAGTCGGCCATTTCCTTGGTGAGGTTCTGCAATAGGAAAAAAAAAAATTATGAAAATAAAAATACGATATACAGCGAGAGATTATTCTCATCAACTATCAATAAATAAAGTTAATTACCGCGTAGAGTTCCTCTTTCGTCACGTATGGCCGATCGGCTGCGGTGATAGCTCGGAAGGCGTTTTCTATTTCTTCCGAGCTCTGGACGTTCTCAGTTTCCTTGCTGATCATGAATGCCATGTATTCTTGCAGAGACACGTAACCGTCCCTGTTCGGATCGACGACATCTGTAAAGCAACAAAATGGAATTAATAAGGTTGAATCTAATCTAGTTCCGAGAGAACGTTAAAATAACGCAGAAACTGACCGAGTATATTTTCGAATTCGGGATCTGCTTGGCCTTCTTCAACCATAGGCAAATCGTAGCCGAGAGCTCTAAGGCAAGATTTAAACTCTTGCTGGTTGAGTCTTCCGCTTTTATCCTTGTCAAAGTGCTTGAACATCATTGAGAACTCCTTGAGTGCATCTTCGGATACACCTGACTGATTTCGGGCCTGAATCTGTTGTTCCAAATTATGTTGCATTCGCATTCCAAGTTGGTCTAACTGATCCCATTGCTGTGCTAGACCCACAGTACTGTGCTCTGTGTATCTATTATCCAGAATCAAATGTTCCTCTAATATTGCACCCAAGTCTTCTATCTTCTTTAGGTCTTGTCTTCGGGCTCGTACTTCCAGTGCTTTACGCTGTAGAGACAAGTTGGATATAATTAGTTTACTATCACAATAAGAATTACAGCTGGTAATTGTTCCTCACTTGCTAAGCTCGCTCGGAGGCAAAACTTCGAGACATCTTAATCTAGTGAAGCTGAATATAGCATCATCATATACTCATTTATATTCATACCCATCTCTGAAATTTGTGTTCAATTAACCGAAATTATCGCCGTTTAGTTACCTTGGTTGCCTCCAACTGCTGCTCTAGTGATCCTGAGCCCTCCATCATCGATGTCCTATGGAGAATGATTTGTTTTATTAGTAAGAAAAAGTATAATTGTTGATAATGATCAAAATCACACTCAGCAAAAGACTCAACAGTCTACCCAAATCTCTGTTTTCAAAACATGATAACTCGGTAAAATATTGTCAAGGTTGTTGTAAAGGTTTTGAGCTTGGAGTTTCATCTTTGAAATACTTTCTTTAAAATTTTTCTCCAATTTTTGTTAAGTGTTTTAAAAACAGGCTTCAGCTTTTGCTGTGTCTATTTTCTCGAAGCAATTAGAGAATGGCAGAAAATTCACCTAGTCTCAGCTAGCCACTGATGGAAAGCGTTTGCATGTTTAGCAAACTCTTTTCTCAGTTTGTCGTTTTCTTCTTGTCGTTGAGCTTCCTTGGCAAGTTCTACATCTCGTTCTTTGATAATTTTCTGAAGATTACGCCAAGTGTCTTCGAGAGCTTCCATCGTAAACCATGTGTAAGGATTGGGACCAACATTAAAGCCCTTTATCTGTCTATCAAGTGCAGCCAATGCCTGGAAATCAGCTTCTGCCGAAGACAGACTGGCCTGGAATTGGGCATGAGCTTCTCGTAGGGCTCGGATTTCTTCAATGCTATTGCATCTAACGGGATCAGTAAGATCCTCCTCAGCATTTTCAAACCAAGAATTAAATGCTGACGCCTTCTTGGCGAATGTTAGATAGAGCTCTTCAATCTGACGGAATTGATCCTGCATACGTAGCAAACGTTGTTTCCTTGCGTCTGAATCAGCCAGGAGTTTTTGCCATCGAGCGATAACATCAGCGTGACGTTTTTGTATGCTTGGTGTTTGTTCATGGCCAGAATCTACCAGCCTGTCCTTCAGAGAAGCGATATTCTGGATTCCCTCATGCTCAAAGGCGTGGAGACCAGCATCAAAGGTTTCCTGTTTGGTCAGCAGCGTTTGTACCGTTGATAAATCCCGTCCAAACTCTTCGGATCGAACGTGAGTTTCCTTGTCTGCTATCCAAGACTCTACTACATCAGCCTTCCACATGAACTGCAGATAGGCAGAGTTGTCATTCAACCTGGCCTTCCTTCTGGCCGCAAGAGCCGACAACTGATCAAGTTTTGTACGAAGCTGAGCACATCTCTGGCTAATAGCATCAGCTCGGTGATTACCAGCTTCCACAAGCGCTGCTCCGGCATCGGTAATATCCTTGCACCTTTCTCCGTGAGCTGCAAAGTCCGTTTCAAAAGCATCGTGCTTCTTTAGCAATCCCTGAACGGCAGCCATAGTATCTCCGTAGTCCTCTACAGATAAGAGCTGCTGTTTTTCAGTAATCCAAGCCTCCTCTTCCTCTACCTTGGCTAGGAACTGTTGATAAGTCAGTGACTCGTCAAGCTTTTGTCCCCTGGTGGCAGCTAGCTGTTTCAGTTCAGCCCATGCCTGGTTGAGAAGTTTCAGGCGTTGTTCAATCTCAGGAACCCCCAAGTTTGATACGTCCATTAGCTTCTCTCCCGCCTCTTGAACAGCCTGAATTGCGGGCTCGTGGCTTCCCAGTTCAGCCTCTAAGCGCTTGTGTTTTTTTTTCAAGTTCTGTACGCCAGTCAAGTCCCGGCCATAATCGTCAGAGCCAACAAGTAGTTTCTTTTCTTTGATCCACGATTCTTCATCTGCAATATCTCTGAAGAATTGGTGGAGAGTGTTGGCCTCGTTGAGTCTAGCTTGCCGATGTGCAGCCAGATTCCGTATGCGTTCGTAACGCTCGTTTATGCTCTGACGTTTCTCCTGGATACCGGCAGCGTCGAACTGTCCGCTTTCGATCAGTGAGTCAGCCTGGCCATTCATGTCCTTGATTCTTTCCTCGTGAGCTTGAATGTCAGCTTCTACAAGCTGGTGTTTCTTCATGAGATTTTGCACGGATGCCAGATCTTTGCCAGCATCTTCTGAAGTCAGCAAACTCTCAACTTCTCCAAGCCAAAAGTCGAGGTCTTTCACGGCCGCGATGTATGTCCTCTGCTTGTTTGCTTCCTTCAATTTCAGAGACTTTTCTGTCGTTTTTTGGGTCAGATATTCCCACTGGTCGGCAATGGAAGCTAGTCTGGCCTGTACTGCATCTTCTGATCCTGCGCACTGATGCTTGTCTATAAGATTAGTTCCCATGGCTAAAACGGACTGAATTCTATCAGCATTAGCTGCCAGCTCTGCCTCAAAGGCTTGATGCTTCTGGTGTTTGGACTGAATGTTGGCTGGATCTTTGTAATTCTCTTCTGTAGCAAGTTGGAGTTTTTCTGCAATCCAATTCTCCATCTCGTCAGCATCTCTGGAAAATTGTTGAAGTGTTTGTGATTCTCCCAGCTTAGATCTCTTCTCTATCAAGGCGTCTTTCAAATGCTTCCAACGATCCAAAACCTGACGACGTCTTTCGTCAATTGGTTTGGCCGCGTAATGCTCAGCGGCGATTAGTTGGTCCGCGAGAGTTTGAAGAGCGGCGATCTTTTCCTCGTGAGCATTTATCGCCTTATCGAAATCCTCGTGCTTTTTAATCAACGCTTCCACATTATCGCCGCTATCCACCGCGTCTGCGCTACCAAGGAAAGCCTCTCTGGCGCTCATCCAGTTTTCTGCTTGCTCACAATCGCGGCAGAAGAGTTGAAGCTCCAGGTTTTGGTCGAGCTGCATTCGACGCTGAATCCAAGCCTTTTCAAGCTCTTGACGAGCCTCTGCCATTGCTTCTAGTTTCTCCTGAATTTCAACACTCGCGTAATGACTTGACTGCAGAAGCTGTTGTCCGAAAAGTTCAAACGCTTGGAAAGTTCCGGCGCGGGCATCTATTTCCGTGCGATGTTCCTGAAATTATTTATTCTATGAGTTTGAATCCTTAAGTTCGCATTTAGTTGCAGAATCAAACCGCGATTGCGCAAAAATAAGCTAGTCGGCAGCCACATTTTTACTCATAAAAAAAAATAAAAATAAGAAAAGATAGAAAGAAAAATACCAACAGTAAGCGGAAAATTAGACACTGTTAATAAGCGTCACTCGAACAAATAGAGTTTTTATTTTTTTATTTATGATCAAAGAACATATCGCGTGACTAATGGAAAAAGGGCGTAAGTGATGAAAAAGGCGATTTAAATAACAAGACGGCGTGTAAACATGGCACGCCCTTTTTCCATTACTCATGCGATATATTTCATACTTCGACTAGCTGTGGAAAAAATATTACAGTCGGTCTTTGGTTGTATATTTTTTTTTAACAGCGAAAGGCTCTTGTCTCTTTTTGTTAAATAATTTTGTTACTTAGCGCAGTAGTATAGCTTTAGGAATATCTCAGCCTCAATTTACGGCTATTTAAATCTCACGAATTGTACTTTAGACTAGAATTGAAGATAAAAGCTTGCCTCGATTATAGATTAATGTTCTAAAGTTCGTTAGTTTAATATATATAAGACTCTGAACACATGTTACAGAATAATTCCCATGCTTAAACGCTTGGATACCTCTGGAGGGATGCCGTAACGCGCATCTATCTCTGCCCTGTGATTCTACAATTTGAATGTTTCATGAATTTAAACGGACAATAATCATTGCTGCCGAGAATTTACAGTAACTATAACAAACCTGATGTCGTTCGAGCAGGGCCTCAGCTCCCGTAACATCAGACGCGAGTTCTTCAGAAGCCACGAGTCCCATCATAGAGTTTATCCAGGCCATCAAGTCTCTGTAGTCGCTTAAAAATCTTTGCAAATCATACGAATCCAACAATTTCTCCTTTCTGCTATTAGCTTTCGCGGTAAGCTGCGTCCATTCCTCATTTATCTCCTTTTGTTTTGCATAAGTTTGCTCAGCAGTATCGGGATGCGATTGCATCAATCGATTAGCTATTTCATCAAGCTGTCTTATCTTGTCTCCAAGAGCGGCAAGATCCCGTTCAAGTCCTTCATGCTTGCGCTGTAGTGCCTGCACACTACGGAGGTCTTTTCCGAGGTCGTCATTATTCAGAGCAGCGTCTTTTTCGCGAATCCAATCCTTTGTTTCATCAACATCACGATGGAAGCGTTGAACTTCATGCGCAGAACCTAGCTGGCTAGCTCTCTCTGCAGTTAATGTTTGTAGACTAGTCCATTTCTCGTTCAAGTCCTGAATTTGCGTTTGAATTTTCAGAGCAGCTTCAGTCTGTCCCAAACTCATCAGCTGTACAGCGATTTCGTTCATCTCCGCCAATCGGACCTCATTCGCTTTAAGATCTGCCTGGAAGTCATCGAACTTCTTCTGCATGACCTCAACCTGTTCCAAATCTTCCCCGACATCTTGTACCTGCGCGTGATTTTCCTTGGCTTTTATCCAGGTGGCTAATTCCGCTGCTTCTCTAACCAGCACATAGGCTTTAGCAGTTTCGTTAAGTTTGTTCTGACGCTCGTGGGCCAAATACAATAAATCGTCATACTGGGCCTGGATCTGAGCTTGCCTAGCTGCAATCGAGCTCTGCTCTCTGGCGAGGTTTTGTTGAGAAGTGCTGAGGCCAGCCTCGGGTTCTACTCGCTTGACATAAGCAGCAGGAACGAAGCCTTGCCTGTCGTTTACTTCAACTTTCCACCAGTCCTTGTTGTTCGAGTTTAATAAAGTCAGAGTGTCGCCCTTTTTCATTGATACTTCTCTCGGCGATTTTTCGGCATAATCGTAAAGTGCTACAACGCATTCTTTCCCGGCGATATCAATCGTTGGTGTCTCTTGCTGTCTGCATGCAGCAGCTTGGTCTCTCAAGGCACCAATAGTGCTGGCAAATGCTTCCAAGTCGCTAACAAGGGCTTCATGCTTTTTCAGCAAAGCTTCGGAGCTGTCTTCGTCTTTTCCGTAATCTGCGTTCAGAACAATTGGCCGTTTTTCTTTCATCCATGATTCGGCCTCGTTTGCATCTGCAAAATACTGATGGGCCTGCAGGGAGTCGTCCAGATCAGTCTTCCGCTGACGAGCCTTTTCCTTAAGTTGTCCCCAGTGTTCATCCAGGGCTGCTAATCTCTGGCTAATTTCTTCAGCTGCAAAATGCCCGTCATTCAACATCTTAGATCCAGATTGGCATACTGCGGCAACTCTTGGCTCGTGATTATTAATTTCCGCTAGAACAGCCTGGTGTTTTTTCTGTAAATTTTGTACACCAATGAGGTCTCGCCCACGGTTAGTGCTTGCAGCAACAGGCTCCTTCTCTCTAATCCATGCTTCTTCGTCTTCAATATCTCTGAAGAGCTGCTGCACTTGCAGAGAGTCTAACAGTCTCTGTTTTCTAATGCTCATTGGTCTTTGCAGAGCTGCGTATCGCCCTCCAAGTTGATCCTGTTTGGCCTGGATATTGTCTGCATCAAAATGTCCCGAACTAACGAATTGTTCAGCAGCTTGAGCTATGCCTTCAATACGATCCGTGTGTGAAGCGACATCGGCTTCAAGCAGGGCATGTTTCTTCTGAAGATTTTGTACACTGGTTAAATCTTTTCCGTAATCTTCCGACATAAGCTGACCCTCGACTTCAGAGAGCCATAATTCCACGTCTTCAACAGTTCTATTGAACTGCTGCTGCTGAGCAGCCTCCTGCAATTTTGCTCCCTTCTTTTCAGTCGCGTGAACGAGACTGTCCCACAGAGAAGCGATCTCGTCCGTGCGTGCACGCACTCGCTCACTAGCATAGTGTCCTTCTTCAAAGAGCCTCTGCCCAGTAGAAACCATCTCTTCCATTCTAGTTTTGTTTGCGTTTAACTCCTGTTCAAAGTTCTGATGCTTTTGTACTTTTCCATTCAGATTTGTCGGATCTAAGTAGCTGTCGTCAGTTGCAAATTTCAGCTTTTCATTTACCCATCCCTTAGTCTCATCGCAATCTCTTTCAAACTGTTGCAGCACATAAGCATCTGCTAAACGGCGTCTTCTCTGAGCAGATTTATCCAGAAGGGCTCCGCGTCTTTCTAGCAAAAGCTGACGACGCTGGAATACGTCTTCAGCGGCGTAATGTTCTCCTTCTATCAATTTTTTAGCAAATTCGTCAAGCACTTTGATCTTCTCATCTTGAGCAGCTAGAGATTTGTTAAAATCTTCGTGCTTCTTAATCAGAGCTTCAACGCTGTCGAGGGAATCACCTAGGTCCTCGTTAGCCAGAAAAGCTTCCTGTTTGGCCATCCAAGCATCTGCTTGCTCCGTATCTCGGTAAAAGAGTTGTAGATCCATGCATTGCTCGTAAAGAATACGGCGTTCCTCCCATAGGTTCAAAAGCGAAGCTTTGTCAGCAGCAAGAGATTCTAATTTCCGTGCCACTTCATCGGCAGCATAATGTTTCCTGTCTAAAAGTTGATTTCCGGCTAGAGCAGTAGAGTCGAAACTGTCTGCCCTTGCATCAATCTCTCCCTTATGCTCCTGATGTCTTTCAACAAGTGCTTCAGCCCCCGCGACATCTTTAGCAAGTTCATCAGCTGAGATAATAGCCCGCATATCATTCATCCATGAAACTAAGTCTCTGTAATCTGCCAGGAATCGATGCAAGTAGTAAGATTCATCCAGTTTTGACCTACGCTCCTTAGCCTTGCCTGTCAGGCTCTCCCAGAGCTGCAGAATCTCAGCTCGTTTGGACTGTATTTGCTGGGAATGATCCGCCTGATGAATAGAAGCGAGGCGATCAGCCTCAGCTCCCAAAGTAGCGACCTTGTCTTCGAGAGCAGCTAAATCTCGCTCAATTCCCTCGTGTTTTCTTTGCAGAGTCTGTACGCTGGCCAAATCTCGTCCAAAATCATCGGATGAAAGAACTACGTCCTTTTCTGCGATCCAGGCCATAGTTTCGTCCGCATCTCTGTTAAATCTCTGTATCTCATGAGCCCCGAATAGTTTTTCTTGGCGTAGAATAGCCAGCTGTTTTAATCTCTGCCAAGACTCGTTGAGTTCTTCTTTTCTACGGAGTATTGTGTCTCTCTCTGGATGACCTTCGAGCAGCAGCTTGTCTGCAAGCTCGTTCACTTCAGTTACTCTGTACTCTTGGCTGGCCATGTCTTTTTGAAACTCGTCAAACTTCCTTTGGAGTACTTCAACATGCTCTAAGTCCAGACCAAACTCGTCGGTAGTGACAAATGCCTCCTTGTCGTGAATCCAAAACATGACCTCATCGCAGTGGCGCAAAAATTGAACCAGGACTAATGCTTGCTGGAGTTTTAATCCCTTGTCGGCTAGACGGGAAAGAAGGAGTTCCCATAGACGGTGAAGTTCCTCTAGATAAATAAAGAAATAAAATTATGTTTTAATTTGTGGCAATGGAGAGAACTGGCTTATGCAGTTTATTAATCAATTCATCTCCTCACCAAGCCTCTTGCGGATAACATCAGATGAAAAATGATGCTGAGCAATCATCTCTGAGCCGGTATTATCCAGCAATACTATAGCGTTTGAATGTGCGGCAACTTCTGCTTCGAATGCTTGATGCTTTTGTATCTTTGCTTGGAGGTTTGTAGGGTCTTTGTAACTCTCGTCTGATGCTGCTTGAAGTTTTTCGTATATCCATCCCTCGAGTTCGTCCGCATCTCGCTTAAAATACTGGAAAGAAATTCCGTGGCGGGGTTTTACAGGAGATGTTTATAATTGATACCAAAAGTATGTATACAAGGTGTTATAAATTGATCTTTGGAAAAAAAAAATAATTTCCTACAAAAGTAATGAATTTTTTTTTTTGTAGATTATGTTTCCGCAGTAGAAAATAGCAATTCTCATTTGAAAAACAAACGATACCTCATAAAAACCCCATAAAACCCTATAAAAATTCAAAACCTACAGCATTATCAAATGTCTCCCTCGAAACCATATAACTTTCGTCTGAAACCTATTTCAATAGCATATCTAGTTTTCGAGACATGCTAAAGGGTATTTAAAAATGTGACACCCTGTAAATGACTTATAGCTCACCTGAAAGCGACGGGAGTCTTCGAGCTTGTCGCGTTTACACCGAGCCTCGGACTTGAAGTTGGCATATCGTCCAAGTACTTGGTCACGCCGGTCCTGAATATCCTCAGCATTTTCGAGGATTTTAACTTCCTTTGGAGTTATTTGATCCATGATAAAATATTGGAATTATCTTAGGGTGTAGGACGTGTAGTTATTTAGCCTGCAAAATGGCCGCGGGGTGTGGCAGCGGCCGAACTAACCGGACGAACTTTTAATCCGAGGATTAGACGATCTGTGTCGATTGCTATACCGTTAAATATCGTTCGTCGTGGCCATGCAAGACCTCGTCTTACCGTGGATGACACTTAGCGACAGAAAATTTATATACTGATCAAAGAAAATTATGAAACTGATCAGACGTCGTATTGTTGAAATGTCGTTCGATACTTTACACTCTGTACGAGCACACGACCCGCCTGCTTCTGATGTTTGATAGGTTGCGGCGAGCGGGGTGCAGGCACGGAATGGAGTGGGAGGAAAGCCGAGTGTTCCATATCCCCGTTTGGCACGATCTGTTTGCCCGAGTTCCGTTAGAGACCCGGACTGAGATATAACTTGAGTGGGCCAGATAGATCGAGGGGAATTATTCTTCTGGCCGACGAAGAGTTGAGGAACGAGATAACGAGCGTATTATAGAAATTACGTCATATTGTAAATATACCTATGTATATGTATGAGATTAGATTGTTCCTGTCATAATCAGACTTGGGCTCGTTTCGAACGACCGAATGTCTATAGTCTGAATAAGCGTTGAACCGATACCCTCCACGACTGTTATCGGTATGATTCAATACTGTGGAATTGTTCACGGTATTACGAAACTCGTTAGTTAAGAATAAATATTGTGATTACTTAGGACGATGCGGCTTGACTGGGCCATAGGTTCAGGATTAATTTTTCATAAAAATCTAAGGCTTAATGTCGTTTACCAAAAATTCGAGGGACTTATAGTTTCCGAGTTACAGAAGGTCGAAGTTAACTTACGATTTTTAATTCAATCTCTTTAGAATAAGTATGTAACCATAGAATTTATCTTCAATAAAAATTACCGAGTCGCGGTTTTTCAAAAAAATGCATAAATGGGCGGGGGTGGGCAACTTCGCATTTGGGCAGCTGTTTCGGGCTAGCTGTTTATAAAAAGCGGTAAATCAATGACATTGAGATTGCACATAATTTTGACAATGAGTAATATTGCATCGATGCTTACTTAATAAATTTCCAGCTATACCAATAATCAATATATTCGTTATTTTCCACTTTTGTCATCCTGCAAGTCTTTACTGCAAGATCCAATCATTGAGTAAAGACTTATTCGCTCAATAATATCATTTACCTATCTTTACTCAATGGTTGTACCAACGGGGGTATGAAATGGTACTGTTATCTCGCGGGTGGCTTCGCGCCTTGTTACATGTAACCCGCATGACATTTGTGTATTCTAATTTGTGGTTGCATATAAACAGGCAAAAGTAGTTCAACAGTCGACCACAGGATGGCGATACCATTTGGCACCCTGTTGGCTTCACCTTACTAACCGAGCAAGGTGAAGCACTGACCTAGGGTAAGGGTCTTCCGTGGGGTCAGTGGCCCTTGTGGCGTCAAAAGGTTCGGATGGGGGGTACGTTATTGAGATACGACTGTGACAGGCATCCTAATAGAAATACTCCGAACTTGCTAAACTGTATGCCGGTGAACAAATAAGGAGACTCGATAAATTGCGTGGGGTATGTATGATGTATATATATGTTTCCATTTTTGAACCTCAGTCACACATAACCTGTGTAATTAGTCAACTTGGATCTTCTGTACTGTCTCGTGAAATTTTGTTGAATGACATTAAGTCTTAGATTTTCATGAATACCCCCGATCTTGTATAGAATTTAATTATACATAGGTAAATATTTATAATATAGTTTTTGATAACGGTACTGATGTAAAGGTTGGAATAAAAAAAGTTTCGAAACTCTATTAATTTTCATACGTTATAATATATGATACAGTATTCATTTATTAAATTTCACCTACAAACAACGAATCACAGAACGTTACATTATAGTTCCTTATACGTTAAATCAATTTATTGTAATATACTTAATATTTTACAAGTAAATAATTATGTTCTTATTACAATAATTATATCTTATCATCTAAAATATCATTATAGTAGTTGTAGTCAGATGTTATATAATATGTAAATTTAATTCCCTAAAAAATAGGATTTTTTTTTTCAGTGTCCATTCATTGTTTATAAGTATTTGTTATTATGTAAAGTAGTTATAATAGGTACTTGCTTCTGTTTGTTGTACTGTAATTTCGCGGTATTTATTTATTTATTTAATTTTTTTTTCTTTCATTATTATTACTATTATTATTATTATTATTATGATTTTATTTTTATTTTTTTCTTCTTCTAAACTTGTCTATAGAAAAAAGAAGAAATATATATATATATGTATATATATATATATATATATATATATATATATATATATATATATATATATATATATATATATATATATATATATATATATGTGTATATGTTGCAATATATAATATATACATATATATAGGCACGAGAAAAAATAATAAAAATAAAAATAAAACAAAACATTTTCAAATCTCAAACATAACGGAGTTAAAAAAACACAACAATAGATTTGAAAACTGTTAAGTACCAAAAGTGAAAAAAGACAAATGTTGCTATCTTTTTTACTTCTTTTTATGTTTCTTTGTTTTTTTTGTTTTTTTTGTTTCTTTTTTTTTTTTCTTTTAAGAAGGCAACGTGTCTTTTATTTAATTCAAGGCAATCGTTTTTGTATCATCTGTCAATCTGAGTCCCAATGCACACTTTGTACGATATAATTAAATACACGTACCGTTGCTGCACATACAAACACTTCTATCTATTTATAGATATCTCTCTCTCTTTCTCTCTCTCACACACGCACTCTCTCATTCGTACACTTTCTCTCTCTCTCTCTTTCTCTCTTTCTCTCTCTTATCTCCAAAAATTTACCTCAATTAATAAACAAATGCACGGGACTGTTCAGGCATTACTGGCAGTACAGGATATCATACTGTATTTGTTTCATGTGTTATCAATGTTTTATTTATTTATTCTTTCATTTTTTTTTTTTTTTTTTTTTTGTTATATAGCTCTATCTATTCGGACATCTTCTATTTACTGTAAAAAATTTTAAGTAGACTATATTGTTTTTTATTTTTATCTTTTCTCATTTGTTTATTTATTTATTTATTTATTTTGTTTTATATTTATTTAATAATTTTTTTTTTTTTCGTGAAATATATTTCGTTTTTAGTTTCCTGAAATCTGTCGTCGCGCGTGAGAAAAATTTTCGCATATAGATACATAGAAGTATATATATATATATATATATATATGTATATATATATATATATATATATATATATATATATATATATATATATATATATATATATATATATATATATATATATATATATATATATATATATATATATATATATATATATATATATATATATATATATATATATATATATATATATATATATATATATATATATATATATATATATATATATATATATATATATATATATATATATATATATATATATATATATATATATATATATATATATATATATATATATATATATATATATATATATATATATATATATTATATATATATATATATATATATATATATATATATATATATATATATATATATATATATATATATATATATATATATATATATATATATATATATATATATATATATATATATATATATATACACCTATATGTATGTATGTACAATTATGTTATAATGAATGAATGAAATCGCAGTACATATTTCGACGTATTTAAGGTATGATTAAAAATTCTTAAACAATCTTTTCTTTTATAATATAATATAATATATAATATATAATATAATATAATATAATATATATATACAAAAACTTAAATCTAACTGATATTCGTACGCTCAGATTTTTTTTTTTTTTTTCTTTTCTTTTCTTGTTTTTTCTTTTCTTTTATCTCCATACCTCGGGGCAACAATAAGTTAAATTTTACTCTGGATATTTCAATATTATCATTAATATTACATTATATTTATTTTTATTATTAGGTATTATTTTAATAATAATTATTATTATTAATATTATCATTATTATTATTATTATTATTATTATTATTATTATTATTATTATTATTATTACACCCTGGGCTATTGAAAAGCGCGGCGATTATTCCAACCACGGTTTTTGAACTTTGCACCGCTTTTAGCGCGTTTCCATCTTTTTTATCTTATCTTGTCTTGTCTTTTTCTTTTTTTTTTTTTATTATTTCCTATTTATCTATCTTCCTTTCTTTCTTTCTTTCCTTCGATATATTTATTTCTTTATTTCTTTAACGAGATTCTAAATTTATTATAAGCGGAATAAAGTTCAAATATCTCGTTAGAAAATCTAGTATGTGTTTACATATATATATATATATATATATATATACCATATATATTTGGGTCTATATATCTTCGTTGCAATTCTCAGATTCATATACATCACTTATGTATGTATTAATTTACGTATTATAATTATATCATCAGTGCCATTTACCACATAACATACAATATACCTGTATTCATATATATAATATATATTCAAATATTATATAATATTTAATAATAATAATAGTAATAATAATATATATATATATATATATATATTTATATACATATACAGAGTATATAGAGCAAATGGTTGGTTGGTTTTTACAATATTTTTATTCTTTCTATCTTTCTTTCTTATGTTTTTTTTCTTCTCTTATATCATATTAAATATAATTTCATATATTTATATTTATAGTAACTCTAGTTATTTATTCATTTGCTTTTCTTTTTTTTTTTTTTTTTTTTTATGTCGTTTTTCTTCCTTTGTTGTTTTTTTTTCATTTTATTTATTTCCTTTTGTTTTCTATATATTTTACGTTTTATTTCGCTAAATAACATTGTTGGACCACGTGTGTGTGTGTGTATGTGAGTGTGTGTATGTTGTGTATGCGCCTGTATGTACGTGTTCGTGTGTGTATAACCAGCACCATACGTCATTTTTTTTTTTTTAATAACCATCAGCAGGTGATTTTCATTTTCATTATTTTCTTTTTATTATCATTTTTTTTTCTTTTCTGTTTTTCTTTCAAACAGTCGCATCTATCCGTTATTAAAAAAATATATATACTCAATATATCCCTCCCTGAGCTCTCTCGCTCTCTACCACTCTAATCTCTCTATTTCTCTATCACTCTATCTTTCTCTTTCTATATCTCAAACTTTAACGCATTTTTTCTAAACCGTTTCACAGCCCTCATTTTTTCGTTTCAATTAACTTTCCTTTAACAATTTCTTACTATTATCGTTATCGTTATAGTTATCAATATTATTAATATTATTATTATTATTATTATTATTATTACTATTATTTAATATTCATAAAATTTTTGTAATATTATTATTATGATTATTACTATTATAGGTATAATCATCTAATGTACAATAAATAATTCACCATTTTCAAATATACAATTTGTTTTTTTTTTTTTGTTTTTGTTTTTGTTTGTTATGTTTTTATCTATCTCTTTCATATTCTTTCTATTTTATAATCTCTCTCTCTCTCTCTCTCTCTCTCTCTCTCTCTCTCTCTCTCTCTCTCTCTCTCTCTCTCTCTCTCTCTCTCTCTCTCTCTCTCTCTCTGTCTGTCCCTAAGATAAAAAGTTAAGTAAATTTGTCCCTGATTTACTATTTTTATCCAACAACATCCGCAATCATTTTCTAATTTAAAAAATATACATATACATAGGTATATATGTATACATATATGTATATATATACCTAATAAGTATATTATGTATATGTAGGTATAATAAGTATAACTAAATTTTTTGTACAAATTTAAAAAATCTCTCTAATTAATAAACTACAAATTTATAATATCATCATCCTATTCTTTTTTTCTTCGTTCATCCTCTTCTTCTTCTTCTTTGTTTGTTTTCTTTGTATTTTTGTATCTTCTTCTCAACTTTAACTTCAATTTTAGTTTCAATTTCAAATATATCATGTATAATATTTAACATACAATATGTACATATATATCTATAATATATATATATATATATATATATATATATATATATATATATATATATATATATATATATATATATATATATATATATACCTATATATACGTAAAATTTGAAGGTAATAAAAAATCTCACCTTAAATTAATTACATATACCTAACATCATCGTCATCATCATTATCATCATAATAATGATAATCGCATTTCTAATATAATACAATGAAAAATAAAAATTAAAAAAAAAACAATATAACATAGTCAGGGAGGGATTAGATTATCTGAGGAATATGCCATGTGGGCAATTTGTAATCCCTAATACGAGAGGATACTTTATCTGCACCTATATCGGTAATAATTTTACGTTCGTTAATTAACTTTAATCTCGCCTGAACGATTCGCTGTATATTAGCTCTCTCGTTATTCTTATTATCGTTATTGTTGCAGTATTTATTTTTGTTCTTGTTGTTGCTGTTTTTGATAATGATATTATATTCTTCGTTATTATAATCCCCGATATTTCGCCAGGGAAATTCGGCCTGATCTCACGCCCCCGTACAATCTATCTCTATTATGTCTTTGGGAACGTCGACAAATTGGTATACCAAACGTTGTCCGTCAACCTTAGCGAGTATACCCCTCTGGTAATAGTACCGAAGAGCCCGTCCCATCGTTTCGTAATTCATGTCCGGTTTGTTCTTGTGTAATCCCCAAAGTCTCGATACGGCCTTACTGTCGACGAGTTTAAACACGCCCCTCTCTCTGTTAGTCCACTTTATATAACGCGGACAATATTCACGATCCTGTAATAACTTTAGTAAAAATTCCCAGAGGTAAGTTGTCGAGCCTTCTCTCGATTTTCGCTTAACCGCCGCTCCGCCTCCCTCTCCTTGTCGCGGTTTTTTAAGTTTATTCTTTTTTGGACGTGGCTGAAAGCCAAGTTCCAACAGGTAGAGATCGTCCGAAACCGAACTTGTAGCTGCTTGGATAACGCTCGTTGGTACACCGCCAGGACCTCGGGGAGGACTCGGTGTACAAGGTGTTGCGAACTGTCCGCCACCTCCGTACATCGAGCTCACGTAGTTACTGTAACTCTCCGATACTGTAATTAGAAATAAAAAACAACATCGATAAGACAAATTTTTACTTTTTTTTTTTTTTTTTTTTTTGCTTTTTTCAATTTCTTAATTATTCATTTTATATATCATACATATTATATTGTACTAAAAATATAACGTAGGTATCCATAAAACTATCCTTGCGACAAAACGAGATCGTAAATAACAAATTGCGATATGTTTTTTTCTTTTTTCTTTACCCCGCCCCCGCCCGCCCCCGCGACGTTATTTTTCCGCAGTTAATATACAACCAGTGAGCCTGGTTAACCCCGTACCGAGAAAAGGTTATCTCGCTATATTCCGTGCGTGACATGGCATGAGGAGGTTTAAAAACTCGCAACAAGCAAACACGTTCGTTAACGAGTGTTTAACGCGCTTCCGTCCTGCTGGACGTTCGTACCCGCTTTTGCAGCAACAGCAACAGCAGCAGCAGCAGCAGCAGCGGCAGCAACAACCCCCTCCCCCTCATTTTCTATCTTATCTCTTGTAAGACCCAAGACATAATAAATCTATATGTATACAATTATTAATGCCTCGTCAAGTGTTATTAGTTTCATTACTATCTCATAGGTGGCGCTAACCGTTTCAAGATAAATATATATCGCGCACGGCAAAGAGATAGTCGAAAACTAATTATTTCTATTCGAAATTTTCGATGAGGTATAAAAAAAAAAAAAAAATTTACGAATATTTTTCTTTCATTTTCTCAAGACTCGTTTACACGTCGCATCTTTGCTTAACCAGCCCACCCCCGCTCTATTAATTATTTTCAATACTGCAGGTGTACATACGATAACTAAAATTCTGATAATATTTTCTCAATATTTTTACTTATTTCGCATATATTATACATATCGTACAGATATATGTATATGTATAACTATACGTATATAAATGCGTAATCATTTTTATCTTAAGGTTGCAGAGATACTGTGCAAATATGATGAAAAGAGGCCGCGTATGGAATGATATTCACATACAGTGCACATACAAAGAGAATGAGAAAGAGGTTACAGAGGGGGGTACAACACACCGCGGAGCCGAAGAGAACTTAATTTATCTTTTTAATAAGCGGTTATATATACATAATATACGTAGTTTAAAAAATATCTATATACATATATGTATATACTATGTTGAGGTCGTTACATATTATTATAATTATATACATATAGGTATTAAATATATGTATATATACATATAAATAAGATAAACGTTTCGATCTCAAATTATTCTGCAGTCATCTCTTATTATATGGTCACAGATAAGATGTTCCAACTTTCGAAGCATGTTCAATATTAAGAATTCGAAAATAAAATATTAATCAACAAGAAAGAAAAAAAGGAAGCTAATCCCGTATCATTATTATCATCGTCTGTTTCTTAATTTAATTTTTTTTCTCTTTCTATTTTTTCTCCCTGTTTCGAAATTTAACTAAAAATTCCCTATATCTTACAAAACCCTCATAAAAACTGTTCGTATAGATTTTTTACTCCGGAAAATCGACATGGGTATAGATATATTATAACGTGATGCATATATACAGGAGAATTTAGTTCGTAACAAGCTACTGCATGCATTCGCTCTCTGCCATCGCGTATAATACACCCACACGCATATTTATATACCGATGCACCGACCTCGACGTTTTCTTTCATATATATGTATGCGTTTGCGGGTAGAATGGGAAGGAGTGACCGACGGGGGGCACGGGGGGGTAAGGTAGGGGGACGGAGTAGCTCGGCAGCCTGCAGTATGATAGAGGACTGACCCGAGCCAAGGTTGTACAACTGACGTCACCAGCTAGTAGTGCATAATAGCCTATACTGCACTGGATATATACGGCTATAAGGAGTTTGAATTGCAGCAATAGGAATTTAATGTCTGAAAAGTTTGCGGATAAATTATCGACAGAGTACTTGTTCGGCTATTAGATATATATGTATACGTAAATAATTGATGTATGAATAAATATAAAACATTCCGTATTATATATATGTATATATGTATATATAGGAAATCGGAATATTATATAAATACGCATGGGTATATGTATGTTAACGTACGTGTTGCGGATAATAACAATAAAAAAAAAATAAACAATTATATCGCATTCCCTGGAATATCAAGAGGAAAAACAGAAATTATAACGTAATACATTTTTTTTTTTTATCAAGATATTAAAAAACCGTTTCGCGAATTATATATAGGTATGTGTTGAATTCTTCCTACTCCTTCTTCCTGCTGACTCACGAAACTAATCATCATATCTCTCAGCATTGTACTATCCATGTACATATCTATATACCTACATAATATAACGCGGCACACAGTGTACCGGTGAACCATGCTTATACTGGTATTACTACTGCTGCAGCTACTGCGCTCGATGTTTACATTTTCTATGACTAGTCAGATGAGTCAATAATCCCCCTACTAGTTTCTCGATGTCTAGCTTCACTTATAAACTAGGCGCGACGGTAGAGATTTCGGAGTGGGAGGCAAGGCTTCGTCGCACTTGTTCACTGACCTACACGGGCAGTGTGCACCTCTATAATCGGTTTATCATGCGCACTGCATATCTTTGTATTATTATTTCTTTCTTGGTTTGTTCATGTTTTTTTTTTTTTTTTTTTTTTTTTTTTTTTTTTTTTAAGATACTCCGAACAATTACAGACGTAACACCTGATATAAATAAATAAATATATTTGTTGCAACAAGGTATACGATCTTAAAAGAAAAATATACACGTGCAGGGCTTTGTGCGTCACGGCGATGAGAAAATTGATAGACAGAGAGAAAACAAAGAGATAGAGAAAGAGAAAGAGAAAGAGAGAGAAAGAGAGAGAGAGAGAGAGAGAGAGAGAGAGAGGAAACGGAAAGCGCGAGAAGCGAACGTAATTCTCTTTCTTTTCTTTTTTTCTAAGTATGTAAGCGAGAACGAGGTCCCCCCCCGTCCTCTGAAAGTGCGAGATTCTCACTCTTCGCTGTATACGTATACGTATAGGCGAGCGTCCGCGTACCTACAGCTCTCGTCCAACGCTGGCCGGCTTCGCTATACTTGTACTTCCGGCGCGCTCGGTCCCCGTAGGCTCTAGCGCTAAAATTCTTGCAAAATAAACGAAACTAACTCCTCGCTATAGGTATAGTCATACACCTTATACCACGGTTCAAACCTCCTCCCCCCCCTCTTTAGTTGGATATTTTTAACTATCAGCTTGTTATACCATTTCGTTCTTTACAAACTTCCTGTCTCGCGCACATATACATACATATATATGTATATATAAACTACCAGGAAGAGTTAAGAAAAAAATGAAAGAAAAAATCATTTAAATAAATATACACCGAACCGATGTTTGCATTTCCCCCGCGAGACTTTTTTCTTTTCTCTATTTTTCTCTTAGCTCCCTAATATCTGCAGTTTATTCTTTAATTTTTCTATATAATAACACATCTCTCTCTCTCTCTCTAGCTCAATTTTACTCAAAATCAATATAGGTATGCATGGGGTTATCCCGCACAACGTTCGATGAAAATTCTTTATCCACTAAATCGCTGGCTGACTCGACTCGCGTTGCAGATCATACACGACGGTTTTTTTTAGCCAGTTATTAACAGCCTCGTGTCGCATCGCGATGCATAGAAAATTCAAAGATTAATAATAATAATGATAATCGGGGATACTGTAGACGTTGTAATTTCGTTAAATCCGTAAATATCATCTCATATTACGGTTCAGTATAATAGTCATGTACCAGGGGGGTTTGTACGTATAATGTATATAAGTATATCGTGACTGTACTTGGCCTAGGCAATGAGATAGTAAACGTGTATATACGATTCTCCGTACGAATATACACGACCGTGCGCGTCCTAAGTAAGTGACTTGGTACTATAAATAATAAATATGAGTTTAGATTCGACTATATACATCGTCAAGTCGGTACAAGCCGTATAGCATATAATGTAGCTGTAGGTGGTATACGTAGTTGTGTATAGCCGCGATGCACACTGTCGATGTTCAGTGTGCAGCGAGATGAGATCGTATATAGATATATGTATATATATATATATATATATATATATATATATATATATATATATATATATATATATATATATATATATATATATATATATATATATATATATATATATATACTACTGGGTCCGTACCTATATAACGATGCGCGAGTATAATAACGCGGAGCTCTCCTGCAGGCTGCAGCAGACCAAGAGAAGTGCATGGCGAAGAGGGAGACGTATAGGAAGGGGAACGACGGGTGAGTAAGTGAGAAAGAATATACAGAGGATAGAGGAGGGGGAAGTTGACCTTCAGCCGCAGCGGGAAAGTCAGGCAGTCACTGACCGACAGACTCTCAACTTAACTGCTCTATCCTCTGCCCCTTCTCGCCACTCTCTACCCTTTTCTCGCTCTCCTCACTGTCTCTCTTTCTTCTTCTTCTATCTATCTCTTTCTTTCTTTAACGCTATACTCGAGGCGCTCAGCTCGTTCGCTCGACTGCGGGCTCGATGCACCATGATGCACTGTACACTGCACACACGAACGACGATCCGGCTAACTCACTCTCTCCTTCTTTTATCCTTTGTCTTTCTCTTCAATATTTCTATCTCACTTCATCCTCGTTAGCCTCGCTCGAATCTTCATCCTATTATGTTACCCTACTGCCTTAGGCACTATCTTTAACCCTGCAGCAACAGCAACAGCAGCAGCAGCACCAGAACCAGTACTCTTAAAATTGCGAATTTACTTATACGCTTCATGGTATGTAGCAAACTAATCGAACGGATCTTAAGAATATAGTCTTTCCTATTCTCGATATAAATTTATATTTATACATTTTTTTTTTTCGGCTCTACGTTTAGACAAAAAAAAAGAAAAAAGAAAAAAGAAAAATGAAAATATAACAAACTTTGTCTTGAATCATCAAATTATCTGGAAATATTAAAAATACTATAAAGATAAATATACAAGAGCAAAAATAAAAGTGTTCTCAGTATTGCATTTTTTTTTTTTCCCCCGAGAATCGAATTCCGATACCCGAATTCTGCACCCGTAAATTTTCACTTGTTTTTTTTTTTTCTTTTATTTTTCTTTTGTTAAGGAAAAAAGAGAGAAAAAAAAAAAGAAACGCGGAAATCGCGGTTACATCCTCGTTCATAACAAACTTCAAAGTCAATTCCGATCTCACCTACTTCCGCGTTCAGATATATATAATACCCTACCTACGTAATATACATTATGTGTATATATATATATATATATATATATATATATATATATATATATATATATATATATATGTACAACGTTTCTATTATAAGCAACTATACAAGTATATAAGTAAAATAGATAAATATGTATACATATACATAAATGTGTGTATACATACATAGGTATAGTGCACACTAGAGTTACTTTCTCCGCGATATCGTACTAGTTAAGCAACCGAACCACCACCGCCACCTCCTCCTCCTCCCACCGTGCCCCAGTCTAAACTCATGTTAGTTCGGTCTCTTCGCCTCCCTCCACTATTTCTAGCCAACTCTTGACTAGGTCTAGGATAGCATTCTAGGTCTAGGTTGGGTTAGCATACCAGTGCCGGTACGCAGTTAGCCCGTAACTCTTTATATATAGCTGTATAATAGTAGGTATAGGTATATACATATATAAGCGTGTTATTGTATATATACGTTTACTCTGAGGCAGGAGGGCGAACTAGCGTGGCGGCGTTTACCCTACCTATCTCTACCATATACGTGTTACCCGTGGATTCGTTCAGTCGGGTTTAGAGGTTTATAGACGCGGTTTGCGGTGCACTATATATGCGACCCCCTGAACGAATAACGATACAGGTATGTATATATATATATATATATATATACCTATACGTATACATACGCGCTGTGCCGGGTTTATTATACTCCGTACGAATAAGTATTATAGTAGTAGTAGTAGTAGTAGTAGTAGTAGTAGTAGAAGGAGAAGAAGGAGACGAAGAAGTCGAACTCGTCGCGGCGCAGCGGTCGTCCGCTCGTTGTAGGTATTATATTTAGAAGACGGGTCGCGCGGCCGGAGGCATAACGCGGCCTACAAGAACCCGCTCGTTCTCGCTCGCATATACGGTGCGTAACCGCCGCACCGGCGTAAAGTGATCAAGTGCCTTAGTAGCTATCATGCACCGATGTAGACATACCTATGTATACACGTATATATCGGGGTGGCTATATTTTTTCGACCTGCTTTTTTTTTTTTTGTTTTTTTTTTTCTTCTCTTTTCTTTTTTGAGGCTCGCACATCTTTTTTTTTTTTTGTTCTTCTAGCTTTACGCATTTCAAGAGCTCTCTCCAATTTTTTTTTTTTCCCGACATCGCTCGAGAATTTTGAAAATTTCAAAAACTGTAAAAAATCGATGGATCGAGTTTTTTTTTTGATTTTTTTTTTTTTTTTTTCCTTTTTGTTCTTCAGTTTCTCACTTATTTGATATTTTCTATTCAAATTGTAGATAACAACATGCTGAAATTTCGAGTAAAAATATTGATATTTGAAGGTCGTTTAATCATGGCAAAAAAACAAAAAAAATCCGAAAGAATATTGCCACTTTAATGCATATAACGTATACCTATATAGGTGTAGTTGGTATATTTTAGCGTTACACGTCCTCTTCCTCTGTATTTGTATAAGGAACTGGAAACCGGAAACTAGCGATTTCATACCCGCAAATATATATGTATACGCGTTTTATAAATATATATACATATACATATATGTATACTAAAATTAGTATTTTTCAATGGTTTTTTTTTTCAATTTGTTTATAATATAGATAACAACAACAACAATAATAATAATAATAATAATAAGGATAATGTATATATAAAAGCGTGTTTTATATCCGCCGTCTCTATAGTATATACCGTCTACACACACATATATCCTATATATATCCATATAGTATTAACAACTGCAGCAACAGCGCAGTGCATATATCCCGTAGTCAATTTCATACATCAGGTCAACGATTTTGACCGCGCGGACGATCTGCTTATACATACTGCAGCAGACATGTATCATAGTATATATACTTCTATGTAAAACCTGTATTGTATATGTATATACATATATCTATACGTTGTATACTAATAACAATTCATCAATATCATCATACTCGCATATACATATATGTAGGTACAAAATACGCGTTATAGGTATAGTTATAATGTATAAATAAACATAGGTATTCACATACATATATATCATGCATGTTTAACGGGTGGATACACCGGCCTGCAATACGAATTAAACGTCCGAAAAAATCGCAAAAAAAAACAAAGAAAAACAAATACCTATACCTGTATATACGTATAAGTACATTATATACATACAGCGGTGTATACGGAAACGAAAATTGAGAAAGAGGGAAGAAAAAATAAAAATTTAACGCTTTTATATACAAAATATAACATAATCTACAAATTTACCTATACAATCGTGTCATATCCGTCTTCGAGAAGAAAAAAAAAACCACACATGCATATGGATTATAGTACTGTTTAATAATATACATGTAAACTTCTCTCTCTCTCTCTCTCTCTCTCTCTCTCCCTCTCTCTTTCTCTCTGGCTCTAACTGGTGCATCATCTTTTGTACGTATGCATACATGTACGTGTGTACCTACATACGGATGTGGGGCGACTGAGATAGGGGCGGGGGGAAGGGGGGGGGGGGTGGTGGTAGCTGTGCACTCGGAGGACTGTGCGGTGGTACGGTGGCGTCGAGAGGAGCGGGGGCGAGGGTTAGGAGCGAGCCGGGGATATCGGAGTAAGGGGAATGAACAGACGGGGTGAATTGCCGCCGACAAGGTCACTGCATATACCGCTCCACCTCTATACCCCTGAGGTTTTTCTCTTATATATACCTCTGCAACGGCGCCGTATACTATTCACGTGTGCGTGTGTCTAACTGTGTATGTATATTCAATGTATATAAGTATATATCTATGTGTATCAAGTATATAGGTATATATACGTATACAAACACCTTTTCATCTTCCTAAGCCGGCACGCAACCACCACGACACACATGACGACGACGACGACGACGACGACGACTCTTTTAGAAATATTATACATCGGACGATTGCAGTTTGTATTTATGTATATATATATATATATATATATATATATATATATATATATATATATATATATATATATATATATATATATATATATATATATATATATATATATATATATATATATATATATATATATATATATATATATATATATATATATATATATATATATATATATATATATATATATATATATATATATATATATATACATATATCTAAATATATAGATATATGTATATAGGTAGATATACGTATAATTGCGAAAGCCGCGTAGAATATATACCATATATATGAAAAGAAAAACAAGAAAAAAATGTGTGACGTATAGGCATATAAGAGAAAATAATATTTGACACGATTTATGAAGTGGGCCTATTTTTTTTGCCTTTTCTTTTTCTCTTTATTCCGATATCATTAATTTGGTATGTAATTGGTATATACCTATGTATACATATAGCGACTGAGAACTATCGAACGATATTATTATATAGGTAGAGTATACCTATATATGTATAGTAATAACAAACTGCCCCGTCACCAATTATAAACCGACTATAAATACGAAAACAAGATTTCTATAGTTCAGAATTCTCGATATGCTAGAAAACAATTTTTGTCTTCGTTTCTTTCTTTCTTTCTCTCTCTCTCTCTCTCTCTCTATTTCCATTTCTTTTTCTGTGTATGTATGTGCGTGTGCGTGTAGGCGTTTAAAAATTGGCGAACTATGGTGTAAAAAAAAAACGATAATTGAATCCCCTATGCAGTAAGTGTAAGAAAAAGAAGAAAAAGTAAACTTTCAAGAAACAAAAAAATTTAAGGATAAAAATATTTCAAAAGACATTTTTTATTTCCCGCCAAAATATAATTTGCATATCCAGGGTATACGCATATGCGGATTTATCAATCCGGTTGAGAACCGCGATCTATATATATATATATATATATATATATATATATATATATATATATATATATATATATATATATATATATATATATATATATATATATATATATATATATATATATATATATATATATATATATATATATATATATATATATATATATATATATATATATATATATATATATATATATATATATATATATATATATATATATATATATATATATATATATATATATATATATATATATATATATATATATATATATATATATATATATATATATATATATATATATATATATATACCTATATGTATACCTATATGTACACATACATGCGTGTATAGTGCGAGTAACGCTATGCATTTTTCGCCGCTGCACTCTCTCGCGCGAATACGCATAAATATATATATAGGTATATAAGCCCTCCTCCAACGACGACTCTGTACTATTACCAACACGGAAAGCTCTTTCTCACGCATACTTCACGACTACGACGACGACGCCATCGCAGTCCGAGTCCCAGTCCCAGTTTTAGTCTCAGTCCCGGTCGCGAGACCATCGCGATAATACGGACATTGCAGAATATACAATACCCTATACCCATACCTATAATACCTACTGCAGCTACTCGCGTCGAGAACACCCCGCGTTTCTCTGTCCAACGCAGTATCCAACGCAACGCAACGCAACGCAACGCGACGAGACACAACGCGGCACGGCACGGCGCGACGCGACGCGACGCGACGCGACGCGACGCGACTGCTATGCTTCGGTAGGGGGCAGAGACCCAGGAAGGACGACGGTACTGCTGGTTTATCTTTACGATACACACTAATGCTAACACTAACACCACTGCACACCACTGCTGCCGTAAACTGTAGCTGATATGTTGCACGGGCTACATGCAATATATATATAATATATATTATCCTATACATGTATACGATATACATATTATATACTATATGTACTGAGAAAAATATTTGTTTCCGGATCATCCGATAAAAAAATACGCATATATGTATGTATATCGCAATAATAATAATAATAATAATAATAATAATAATAATAATAATATATAATATATGAGTCGTTAAATGCAATACATACCTATATACTATACGTTTTTATACCTACTCTGTATTCTGTATTACTATAATATATATATAGGTATATAAATTCTTGTATATTATTTAATAATATGACAAATCGAGGTGTACAAAGGGTAGTTATTCGATCGGGTCAACAATATATGCATTATACTGCATCAGTTTGTTATTTCCTGGCACAAAGTTTTGAAACGATTCACTCCTGACGTCATATAGATATGTATACATATGTATATATGTATATATGTATATTTATTTACGTAGATTGATATACAAATAGTTGCGTGCACACGGGACAGAAACAGAGACCGCTCATTTCCGGTCGGTCACCCATGCTGCAACCACACCTCACAACAAAAACCTCTTTAATAAGAGAGATTGTTGTTTTTTTCGAACGCGTACATACATACGTATATGTAATACTGTATATACTGTATTAACATATATATATAGCATGGTCGAAAAACATGTTGTTATTTTACTGATTTTGTCAACTCGCGATAGAAACTGGTTTAAATCCTCGATATGTATTATACCTATGTATACATATATTATATACGTACGTATGTAAACCTATATAGTCCACTTCCTACTTAAGTATAGTCATATCGTCCGTGATTATAAGATTATTATTATTATTATAGATTTTTTTTTTGTCTGTTTTCGCGAAACCGCGAAATTTACGCGAAAAGGAAAAAAAGAGAAAAATAAACAAACAAATAAATGAGAGTCATATAAGTACGTATATATGTACATAAGTAGGTATACCATGTATATACTATACATACCGCATACATACCACGTATATGTATATAACAAACAAGTTGCGAAAAAAGAAAAGTTTATATTTGAAATATATAAAAGAAAACTAGCTATAATATATGTATATGTATATAGTTATGTATACATAACATGCAGTATATCCGAAGCGAGCTTGTAACAGCGAAACAAACACTAAATATACTTCTTATTCTTATTCTTTTTATCCTAAATTTTATATATTGTAACGTGCCGCGGTATTGGCGGGTTAAGGAATTAGCCAATGCCGACGTCCGCGTGAGTTCTTTGTCTAATAATTGCTTTTAGTTAGTGATTTTGAATATTAGTGATTTTGGGACTCCTCTTTTAAGAATGTTTGTTGGTGGGGAAATAATGGGTCTGCCATTCAAAGCCACCTAGCGTGTTGTGAGTTTTATTAGCTGCTATACGGACACGGGAAAAACCAATGCCGTCTCTAGACTACGGACCCGGGGTAAACTTCCCAAGGCCGCCTTCCCTCCACAGAGCCGGGCGAACCAAGCCTGTCGTGCCTGTTATCCCTATCTTTTTGAATCGCTACCTCAGATCCGGGAATGCGATGATTCCAAGACTGTCTGCCAGATTCGGGATTGCAGCTTGGCCCTCGGACACGGGTAAACCAATGCCGTCCGCACTATGCAATGCGCTCCTTAATCTGTTCCCTAATAATTGGCTTGTTGGCAGTTAATTAGGTCAGACGAAATCTCAAATGAACAGAATCTGGGTTAATCTTAGATTATCTGATTTAATAATACGAATTTACCAGAAAGTTACAAAATAAAGAAAATAAATCAAGTGTTGACAGTGATCCTTAAATCTATTCTTATTCTATGTTGGCCTTTAAACCTTTGTGTTATTGAGTATTAGCTATCTTAGCGTTTTCTGTTCAGTATGTTCGAGCGACACAATACTAATTGATATCTTTGAAATAAGTTTAAAGCGCTTTGCTTTTAAATTATATGCTTTTTCTTTTCTATGATCAAATTGCTATAATTTGTCTAGTCTTTGATTCTATCTCGTTACTATTCCATTGCGTTTCTAATTAAATGTGACTCTATATCTTCCGACTCGAATAAATGAATTTATGTAGGTACTGACTCTGACGCTTCAATACCTTTAGACAAGTGAAGTTAAGTTAGATAAATTAGACAGCAAGTGAGTCGATCAGGTGCTTTACCGTGAATCGCTCCAAGAGAAATTAAATTGCGAATGAGTCGATCAGGTGCTATACCGTGAATCGCTCCAAGAGAAATTAATAATGTGAGTCGATCAGGTGCTATACCGTGAATCGCTGCCGCTGCTGGCAGACGATTCCTTATATTGCGTTTATCCCCTCCACTTTCGCGTCTAACGTAGCTAGGGGATTAGCTTAATCCCTCGACCTATTGTCGTGTGATTGAGCTTGAATTTTTTTTGTATTAACCAGCCAGCCTGAACCGTTACATTGCCCCCTTCCATCAATCGAAACTTCAGGTCATCTGATTTTTTCTTCGGATGCAGTAAGTCTTCGTGTTGATGGACCTTGATGTCGGTTGTCCTTAGGCTTGGATGGTGTTCGTTACCACTTTTTTCTTTTAAATCAGAGCTGTTTTTCTTTTTATAATTTCTTCAGTCCGAGCGGATCAGTCGGATCCCAGTGTTTTACGTAATCCGGTGTTGGTGGTGGTTCAAACGGTCTCAATGTGATCCTTGGTATAGTCGCCTTGTTCGAACCAGGTCTTCGGAGTGCCGCAGGTAAGTCCGGCCTATTTTTATTTATTGACCTTTTTACCCGATTTCTATAGGTCTCCCTTTCTTTCCTTGTTCTTTCAGGTAGCTCAATTCTTTTCAGTACCCATGGTAAGGTTAAATCCACGTTTTTGATTTCACCGACTTCCTTGACGTTTTTTAACCATGGCACCTCTACTTTCTTTTTCAGCATCACATCTTTGATGATAATAGGAAACCGCCATCGCCTCTTCATCTCGTCGAGTTCAGCCAACTCAGCTTCCCTCAACTCTTCGACTTCCTCGTTGGTGAAGTATTTTGATGGATCAGTCACTTTTGGTTTGATTTGCTCCATCTGCATCAACACTTCCAACTTCGGCGTTAAAGAATCCCATCCTGATCTGTATCGCTCAAAACCACGGATGAATCTTCCAGATGCGTACTTCACTTTTCCCTTGTCATCTTCGGCTGTTTGCACCCCTTTATCCTGAACACTGATATAGCCGTACATCTTTGCGAGTCAGAATGTCAACTGATTAGGCATCCAGCTAATTACCTTGACGAGGCCGACCCGTTCCACGAACTTTGTTTTGGTGAGTCTTCTTCTGTTTCTTTTTCCCTACCTAGCATAACTGGCCGATTTCTGTTTACAAGCTAATTATCCTAGTCTTTGGTTTAAATTGCCAACGTTTACCTCTAACTTATATATTACGTTACATAGTGCTTAAACATATTAACATGGAACCTTCCTCGCTCTCTTTGAGTTTCGGGGTTTACCAACACATAAGTTGCATCGGCTATTTTCCTTTCGATTTTATAAGGCCCTTCATATAAAGTAAAGAACTTAGCCATCTTTTTATTGACAGTGTCAGAGACATTTAATGCTCTAACCAATACTAAATCGCCTATTTTGAACTCTGTCATCTTATGCGTTTCGTTAAATCTTTTAGCCCTAGCACTACCTTTTTTCTTAATATTACTTTTAGCTAAAACTAACTTATAGTCATGCGCGACTCGAAATTGATTATGAATAACCCATTGATCCCAAAATCTTTTCGGTCTTTCATTTAGTTGCAATTCACAAGGAGTAAACTGGGTTGTTTCATGATAAACCTCGTTCATGCATGTTTCTATGATTTTTATCCATTTGATCCAGGCAGTGTGTTTATCCGACAAAAATGTTCTAAAGAACCTACCAATTTCACGGTTTACTCTTTCTACAATGTTACCCTGTGGGTGTCTTATTGACGAAAATATCGGAGTTACATTCTCTTCCTGTAATTTGGTTAACCATCTGACGGATGTAAACTGTGTGCCATGATCAAACTGTATCCTTTTAGGTTTTCCGAATTCCGGAATGTACTTCTCAAACACGCAACGGATGGTGGATTTCGCATCAGCAACTTTCAAAGGATATAACTGTACGTATTTGCTAAATGCATCGATTACCACTAGCAACCATTTGTAGTTACCTTGACTTGCCGGTAACGGTCCAAAAAAATCTATCGATATCAAATCCCCCACACCATTAGGTACGATGTTTTGCATGCTTGCGTAACTATAGCGATTCGGCACCTTACATCGCTGGCACCGGTCGCAGCGGGCTACCTCCTTTCTTACCAATTTACCAAACTTCGGGTAGTAAAAGTTCTCATGCAGCATTTTATAACATTTATGAGCTCCTACGTGCCCGTACACTTCGTGACATTCATTTATTAAGGGTCTAACGAGTTTTTCCGGTAAGAAAGCTCGTAGTTTGCCCCCTATTTCCCGTTGGTATAAAATGTCATCGACAACGGAGAAATGTGCGTTATTCTTTGTTATTCCCCTCTTGACCAAATCTGCGATTCGTAAATCTTCTTTTTGCAGCTTGGCAAGTGACCGGAGTCCCTGCACCAATTCTTCGCTGACTATTTTAGCTAATTCAGCTATCACGTTTTCATGACTTTCTGTTGGTTTTTCATCACCAGCATCATGAGGATATCTACTGAGTAAATCCGCTACTATATTATCACTACCTTTAACATATTCGATCTGGAAGTCGTACGTTTGCAAATACAACACCCACCGAGCAAGTCGCGAACTTGTCAACCTACATGATAACACGAAGGTCAACGCTTTATGGTCAGTTCGTATTATGAGTTCTGCACCGACTATAAATGTCCTAAATTTTTCTAAAGAATAGACAATAGCCAATAACTCTTTTTCCGTTGTGAAATAATTTATTTCAGCTCCTTTTAATGTTCTACTTGCAAACCCTATTATCCTATGTTCTAAATTATCCTTGTCAATTTGATAGAGAACTCCACCAATCGCGTAACTACTCGCATCGCACTGCAGGTAATACTTCTTTTTCGGATCCGGGTGGTGGATAATCATCGTTTTACAAAACATTTCTTTTACTTTGTTAAATTGCTCGTCGGTTTCGTCCGTCCAAGACCATTTTACATCTTTCCTAAGTAGTTTTAACAGCGGGTATGTCAGATTAGAATAGCTATTTGAAAATTTACTATAGTAGTTCGTTAGGCCGAGAAAGCCTTTTAACTGTTTCGGGTTCCTAGGAGTTGGGAAATTTTTTATTGATTCTATCTTTTCCGGTTGCGGTTGAATACCATCCCGCGTGATTTTGTGTCCTAAAAAGTCAATTTCTTGTCTAAAGAATCTAGACTTTTGGAAATTAATCGTCATATTATGTTTTTGAAAGGTTTCAAAAAGTTTTTCTAAATGTTTGATGTGATTATTTACTGAATCCGATGAACAAAGAATATCATCTACAAAATTGATAGTGAATTCATCCACACTTTGTAAAACTATATCTAATGCTCTTATGAGGCTTGCTAAGCTGGTACTTAGACCATAAGGAGTGACTTTAAACTGGTAGGTTTTTCCGCCATACATAAACGCGGTGTACTTTCTGGAATCTACATGCAGTGGTACTTGCCAAAAACTCGCCGTCAAGTCGATGCTAGACATGAATTTTGAATTATTGAATTTTTGAAAAAGCACCTCAGTAGACTGAGCACAATCTCGATCCGGAACTATCAACTTATTGATAAAACGAGCATCGAGGACTAACCTTATGTCTCCTGATTTTTTAGCAACAACCACGATTGGGTTGATATATTCACTGTACGATCTTTCTATAATCCCATATTTTAACATTCTCTCGATTTCTTTATCGACCTTCTCTCTATGCATTATCGGTATCGGGTACGACCTTCGTACGAATGGTCGACCTTCGTAGATTTTAATCTTATGTTCGTAAACCGTGACTTTTCCCGGAATTTTGTTGAAAATAGCTCGATATTTCGTTAATAATTCTATAAACGTCTGTCGATGCTCGTTTTCCAACGATTGACATTCCGCGAGTTTGTCAATGATCTCATCATCGGTTACTTCGTAATTCTCATCATCGCTTTCGACCCTTTTACTTAGCATTTCGTTTGTATCTAGTGTCGCGATTTCGAGGTTATTATTTTTTGAATCTACTATTGTCTGTTTTTCTAACCCGATAGTGTTTTCTTTGTTTTTAGTTTGGATCTTCAAAGTGTTTGACTGCAAATCGATATCCGCTTTCCATCTACCAAGAGTATCTATCCCTATAATGACAGGATGACGAAGTGTAGGAACTACTAGAAACGGAATCTGATCAGTGAACTCTCCGACTTTGATTTTCACAAACATTTGTAATTTTACTTTGACTGGTTTTCCACCGGTAACGCCAACTATTTGGTAATTTACCACTGGTAACTTATCGCAGTTTTCAAATATATCTATTTTTTGTTTGTACCATTCCTCAGATAAACAAGTTATTTGACTACCGGTATCTAACAACGCTGTAATGCTTTGGCTTTCTAAATAAACTTTTATACTTGGACATTGTATATTTTTTGTTTCACTTACTACTTTTTCTTTTATTAGGTAATCTGTGGGGTTTTCAAACGGATTTGATTTTTGAATTTCCTGCTCAATTTCTGCCGCGTTTAATTCAAATGTGCGCTGTGCCGTATTTTCATGCGGCACGCCTAACACAGCGCAGTCGGGTTTTCCGAATTAGGCTCACCCGTTTCTGCTTTATCGGTCTCACAAATCTCTTCGGTGATCGCGTTTATTTGTTTAGTAGTTGTCCAATTTGTACGTCTGTTTAATTCTTGAGAATTAGCCTTTATTCTACTCTCATGGGAATCGTTCCCATTGTTTTCATCTCGCGACATGCTCGGTTTAGTATTGCCAGTGTGTTGACTCGGACTACTACGCCAAGAGTTTTGTTTTTGTTTTTCGTCGGCGTATCGTGTGTGATTTACAAACCGATTTGGATTATGTGTTGTGTGCGAGTGTTTTGGTGCATTCGACCTGCCCCCTGATTGCATTTGGTCAAGAAAAGTCAACAAATTGTCTATGTCTCGGATGCATCTACTTTTCGCAGCCTCTACTACCGATTCATCGAAGTGACGGATCAGATTACTGATAATCTCCGCTTCTGGTAACGTTGGATTTAGCCCGCATGCACCCGCAAATTTTCTACTGGCATATTCAGACCATCCTACCTTAGTGTCAGGTAGGTAATATCCAAACTCTAAATCCCGACGTACATCTCGTTGCGTTTCCTCGCCCCAGTACCTCGATAAAAATCGTTTTTTAAATTCTTCCCATGAATGAATTACCTCGCGTCGCGCTATCCACCAATCCTTTGCGTCGTTTGTTAAGCTTTGACCTATCAACCTCAGTCCAATGTCATCACCTACATTTAGAAAACTGAAATATTCTTCTAATTCCCTAATAAAATTGACTGGTTTTTCCCAAGCCTTTCCTGAGTATGTCGGTAATTTTAATTGTTTTGTTATTAAACTAGTGTTGTCAAACACAGCAGTTTGACCACCTCTTTGTTGTCGTATTCTTCTTATGTCAGACTCTAAACCTATTTTCAGACTATCATGTTTATGATTTAACTCGGTAAACATATCCTGACTTGCTTTCTGGTTTTCAATAATTTTACTTTTTAAAACCTCGTAGGTTCCTACTTGTTCGCTACGTAAAATATTTTCGCATGTCTCGATTTTATTTCTACAGTCTGAAACTTCGTAATTTAATTTGTCTGATACAATTTTTAAATCCGTACCGATTTTGTTTATTTTTGCCTGACTTGTTTCGTTATTTTCTTCTAGCTTTTTATTTATTTTAGACTCAAACTTTGTTTGTGCTTCTATGCTATCTGCCTGCGATCTTAACATGGTTTGTTCCATTTGCTCGAACTTATTATCCATTTTTCTTTCTAGACGTTCAATGGATTCAATTAATCTGGAAATTGGATCTGGATTATCCGTATGGCTACTGTTTGGATTCATCGTGGTTGATTGCAAGGAAGTAACAAAGCTTGTATCCGAAAAACCTGAATCTAATTCACGATGACTTAAATTGACGACACTGGAACTTTTGGTTTTGTTTACTCTACGAGATTCCTCATCTGACATTTCGTCTGACCGTAAACAAACAACAATCCCAAACCTGGCATACAAGTCTTTGTCAGTCTATTTATAATCTAGAATTTGACTTTATTTTTCCGAAGCTATTGAATGAACGAATTTACTGAATTTAAAGATTCTAATGATTTTAATGAACTTTTTTATTTCCAAAAAAATTCCTTTTTTGAGGAGCCCCACGTTGGGCGCCAATTGTAACGTGCCGCGGTATTGGCGGGTTAAGGAATTAGCCAATGCCGACGTCCGCGTGAGTTCTTTGTCTAATAATTGCTTTTAGTTAGTGATTTTGAATATTAGTGATTTTGGGACTCCTCTTTTAAGAATGTTTGTTGGTGGGGAAATAATGGGTCTGCCATTCAAAGCCACCTAGCGTGTTGTGAGTTTTATTAGCTGCTATACGGACACGGGAAAAACCAATGCCGTCTCTAGACTACGGACCCGGGGTAAACTTCCCAAGGCCGCCTTCCCTCCACAGAGCCGGGCGAACCAAGCCTGTCGTGCCTGTTATCCCTATCTTTTTGAATCGCTACCTCAGATCCGGGAATGCGATGATTCCAAGACTGTCTGCCAGATTCGGGATTGCAGCTTGGCCCTCGGACACGGGTAAACCAATGCCGTCCGCACTATGCAATGCGCTCCTTAATCTGTTCCCTAATAATTGGCTTGTTGGCAGTTAATTAGGTCAGACGAAATCTCAAATGAACAGAATCTGGGTTAATCTTAGATTATCTGATTTAATAATACGAATTTACCAGAAAGTTACAAAATAAAGAAAATAAATCAAGTGTTGACAGTGATCCTTAAATCTATTCTTATTCTATGTTGGCCTTTAAACCTTTGTGTTATTGAGTATTAGCTATCTTAGCGTTTTCTGTTCAGTATGTTCGAGCGACACAATACTAATTGATATCTTTGAAATAAGTTTAAAGCGCTTTGCTTTTAAATTATATGCTTTTTCTTTTCTATGATCAAATTGCTATAATTTGTCTAGTCTTTGATTCTATCTCGTTACTATTCCATTGCGTTTCTAATTAAATGTGACTCTATATCTTCCGACTCGAATAAATGAATTTATGTAGGTACTGACTCTGACGCTTCAATACCTTTAGACAAGTGAAGTTAAGTTAGATAAATTAGACAGCAAGTGAGTCGATCAGGTGCTTTACCGTGAATCGCTCCAAGAGAAATTAAATTGCGAATGAGTCGATCAGGTGCTATACCGTGAATCGCTCCAAGAGAAATTAATAATGTGAGTCGATCAGGTGCTATACCGTGAATCGCTGCCGCTGCTGGCAGACGATTCCTTATATTGCGTTTATCCCCTCCACTTTCGCGTCTAACGTAGCTAGGGGATTAGCTTAATCCCTCGACCTATTGTCGTGTGATTGAGCTTGAATTTTTTTTGTATTAACCAGCCAGCCTGAACCGTTACAATATATACGTATATAGGTATATACTCGCGCGTATAACGTTCTATATCCGTTCAGCTTCGACAACGCTCGGTCTCTGGGTCTAGGACTAGGACTAGGTCTAGGTCTAGGTCTAGGTCTAGGTCTAGGTCTAGGTCCAGGTCTAGGTCTATGTCTAAGTAAGCCTAGGTCTAGGTCGCGGTTGGTGGGGATAGCCGAGGGCGTGGCTGGGGCGTCCCTACTTCCGTCCGCGCTTCTCTTTTATACCGCTACTTGCACACACACACACACACACAATTTCTTCCATCCTCTTCTCTACTCATTTTTGCATATACCTACTTATGTACATATACAATATATACATACTATATGCGTATACTGTGTATATACATATATATACCTATATATAACCGCGAGAGGCGAAAGATTTCCGGTATTCATATGTATATATATAATTATAAATTCATTAACTAACTAACACGTGTATTATTATTATCATCATTATTTCATTCGTTGTTGTTGTTGTTGTTGTTGTTGTTGTTGTTGGTTTGCGAGTAAAAAGGAAAAATTTGAGAATGGAAAAATATATAACTATATACATTATATATGTATAGTATATGGGATTAAAATATATTCTAACTTCTGTCTACCGCAGACGGTTTTTTTTTTTTTTTTTTTGTCGTTTTTTTTTCGTTTTATTCGCCCTGCTGGCTGCTGTTACTGTTGCTACTGCTGCTGCTGCTGCTGCATACATATACCATATACTAAGTATATATTGCCAAAGAAAAATTCCTCAGTATAATCCCGGCTACGATATACATATGCATATGTCTGTGTCTCCGAATCTGTGTAAGTAGCGTATGTCTTGTACATATATTCCAAGATTATTTTTAAACTAATGTTCAATCGTCGTCCTGTCCGACCCGGCACACATATACATATATACAAAATATATGTATGTATATGTACGTACGTAAATTATATTTGTATATTATATACCTACATACTATATACCAGATACCTATATACGCGGTGGGGTGTGAGCGAAAAAGACTCTTAAAAAAAATTACAAAATACATGTTGTCTGTGAAAGACAAAAAAAAAAAAAATATCGAACTAAATTAGATAAGAATCGAAATCGAGGAGAAAAAAAAAAAAAGAAAAAAATAGATACAATCGATAACGTATATAAGTTATTGTGTCGCGGTTTTATAACGTAAAGAAATATATTTACTAAAACGCGACATTTACATATAATATATACATATAGATATATAAGAAAAAAAAATATATTTTATCGAGTCATTTTACTGCGCCGCTGTCTAGTATACAGCTGGTTAAATTTTCTATTTTTTTCCACCGTTCCTTAGAGGTATGTATATATATATACATATATAGTATACATATGTATATCGAGATATAAGGGGAGAGAGTCCAGTGTAAGCGCGAAAACGCGAACATCTCTAACACCGAAACATCGTAGAGTTAGTTGCGACGTCTCATGCGTTTCCCCTCCCTCGCTGCAGAGTAACTCTCGCAGTATAGCAAACTAAAATCGTTCTTTCCTTCTTTCGCGCACGTACCGCGAGGTTCGAGGAGTTAGGTAGGTAGGTAGATGGGTAGGTATATCATGCCTCGCGGCATTTAACCTAACGTAAGGCCCGCCGCCGCCGGCTGACGTCTCTTGGCGGCTCTTTAAAAATACCCGGCGAAATACTTGATCTAGGGCAACCAGGACATCCATCCATCCGTTCCTCCCTCCCCCCTCCCCTCCCCTCTCCGTGCCGCAACCCCTACTACTACTACTACCTCACTCCCAAACGCCGCGCATTTGGTACCGTGCGTCGCGACGCAACACCCGAAAGCGGCGGTGGCAACGACGCTACGTACATAGGGTATACCAGTGGCGGTCGGAGAACAAGTAAAAGAGAGAAGTGATAGAAGAAGAAGAAGAAAAAAGAAATAGTTGGCTCCGATGCATTTTTATAAATTTTTTTTTCTCTTTTTTCTCTCTCACCCGGGGAAAAACAAAATCTCGTGCCAGGAAAAAAAAAAAAAAATTGAAAAAAAGAAGACACAAAAAAAAAATAGAAATAATATCCTTTCGTCATCCCTATGATATCTTTAGATATAAATATATACGCATACCTATATATACGTATATGTATGTATATGATAATATATTAGAATTATTTACCAAATTACTGAGACGTATAATTTAGTTTTATTGTACATACATAGATACTTTATGGTGTATATATCTATTATATTTTCTATACCGAAAGTGTATATATTATATATACATATACTATAATGTATACATAGATATAACAAAAACAATCTGACGTTCAATAATCCAATATAATCCGAACAAGCGCATGCATTTGCTTATATACCTATACAACATACTATACCTATATATATATAGGTTATAAGGTAAGTAAAAGTGTACGTATACATACATACACGCTGTTCGCTATATATATACAATATTGTATAATCGAACGTGAATACAAGCCGAGGCGTGTACATTACATCATGCGAACAGAAAAAAAAAAAAAAAAAATGAAAACGATTTTGTAATTTGTCTGAATGAAAGAAGGAGACTTAAGCCCGGGGCATGAGGGGGGGCGGTGAGAGGGAAAGAGAGTAGGGAAAGGAAAAGAGGAGAAGTGGTAACCGTATGGTGACCAAAGAACTAACGTGAGTGGTATAGGTATTCGGGAATATCATTTTGTTACAAAAAAAAATAAATAAATAAATAAAATAAAATTAAAAAAAAAAAGATGGTGTAGATTAGAGAACAAAAAAAGAAAAAAAAAAGAATGAAGTATACCCGTACCGTAGATATAGAAAAAAATTAAAAGAATAACGAACGGAAAAACTGTACCGGAAATATCGTAAGAATCGAAAGAAAAAAGAAAAAAAAAAAAAGGAAAAATATAAAAAAAATTGTTTCATCGTTTCGGTTGCGGTTGTACGATTTGAGTGAAAGGGAACCGATTAGATATAAATTATATATATACAGCGATATGTATACATATAGGTATATATGTATAATAATAGTCTGGATATATGTACATACAGGTATAATGATCGTATTGCATCTGAGATTCTCAGAGATTAAAAATAAAATCCGCGCGAATAAAGAGGTGAGGTAAAGCGAAGCGAAGTGAAGTGAAGTGAAATGAAATGAAATGAAATGAATTGAATTGAATTGAATTGAAGTTAGGTAAGGTAAGATAAAGAGTAAGTTATAAGGTATAAAGTTAATGTAAGCAGCAGCAACAGCAGCAATTCGCTCGTGACCTAGTTAATACTATAAGTTACCGTCTGGTAGGTTATATACTCTCGACAACCCAGATTTACTTCCTGCTTCTAATAATGCATCTGTACATAGGTATATATATATAGTATATATATACGTATAGATATTACACGTATACGTATAATGTGAAGGGTGTGTTTATACGCTATACAAAAACCCGCTAAATCCACTTTTGTAAAAAAAAAAAAAAAAAAAAGGTAGAAAAAAAAACTTAAATACACGTTTCAAATTTTTCATATTTTTTTCCCGCGCATATATTGCCCCAAAGAAATACCGTACCTTCAAAAAATAATATTTTCCCAATTCGAAATAATTTTCGGCATATTTTCATTTATAATCCCAGACAATTTTTCGAACACAATCTTCTTTATCGCCAAATTTATTATACATTCAATCTCATTGTGCAGTCGAGAGTGATCTTGGCTTATATATAGCTTCGATTTTTAACTCCGAAATTATTGTTATTATTATTATTATTATTTTTTGTTTCTTACGAAATTCATTTTCACAATCAAATTTGATTCGGTTTTTTTTTTTTTTTTTTTTACTGTCTCATCCGATAATACGTTTTTTTTTTTTGATAATTTTCAATTTTTAATTAATAAGGCGCACGCATATTTATACCGATCGATTTTATATTAATTCGTTTTTCTTTTCTTTTTTTTTAAATAATTTTCAAACGTATATATTCGTATTAATATTAATGTTATTATATAATATAATATATATAGTAGAGAAACTTACATGTCGGTGGTTGTCGATAATGTAGATGTTGTAAACTTTGGTGTTGATGATGATGATGGTGATGTCCCGGCGGTGGTCCCATCGTTGGTCCCATACCATGATTACCATGGTGATGATGGGGCGGACTGCTTCTATGGGCAGGATGGTACGGAGCTGCGGTATGCTGATGATGATGCTGGTGGTGGTAAGACGGTGCCAAAAAACTACCGGTCGTCGGGTAAACGCCTGGACTATGACACGCCGTTCGACCAAGAGCTATAAACCAGCGAGCGAACGAAAGAAAAAAGCCAAGATCAATATACGTAAATTCATCGATCGCGATTCTTAGTGTTTTTTTTTTTTTTTTTTTTTTGATTTTATATCGTTACCTGTCGTCAGATGAGAATGATGCGAGGCCAGGCTCGACTGGAGTGCTGAATTCGGGTTCAAACGCGCTTTCAATAATAAATTAGCGTCGTCGTTGCCTCCGGAAGACGTACTTGACTCAACGTCGCTCACTCCACTGTCAGCTGGACTCGCGGGTAGGGATCCACTCCCTGTTTTTATAAATTAACACGGAAACAGAAAAAAAAACAGAAAAATGAATCAGGGTAAGACGAAAGATTCTCCATTTCCTCTCTATTTTTTCATTTATTTATTTATTTATTTATTTATTTATTTATTTATTTATTTATTCATTTATTTTTGTTTCTTTGATCGAATCAAACGAAATAGAATCTAGAAAATCGCGAATCGAGCTTAGAAAAAAAAAAAAAAAAATTAATATATAAATAAATAAAAAGAAAGAAGTATAATCCAAAACGAACCGAAAAGAAACAATAATCGTACGATAGTATAAATAAGAAAATAAAATAGCAATACTTATAATAATAATAATAATAATAATAATAATAATAATAATAAGAAAGAATTCCCACGGTACGAGAAAAGTTATACAGACCGTTGCAGTTATATACGAGGCGGTGATTTTAAAACCAGTTAAAAGGGTTCGATATTCTATGTATATATTATATATATATATGGTAAATTTAACATATCAAGATATGTATGAAGGTATTTATGTAGTACATATACCAGAGCAAGTTTTGAACTGACCTGTAACGTCGCTTAAATGTGATTTTTACAACGGATTTCCGCGAAAGGTTTAAATATGTATACGTATACCTATATACAGGTATTAATTTTTTGAAAGATAAATATGACGCGTATGAATGACGAAAATAAATGTTTACCGCAGTATTTTCCCCGTTCCCGGAAAAAAAAAAAAAAAAAAAAAAAACTGAAACTCAGTCAGCCGTAAGCAATTTCTTATAAGACTCGACGTTGATTCCGATACCCGGAGAGAAAAAAAAAATTAATAAATAAATAAATAAATAAATAAATGAAAATTTTTGTTTTGAATCCCAAGCGCTGTTACGCATCATCAAAATTTGTATGCTTACCGGGGGTGCTCGTCGTGGCTAGAGAACCGTTTGTATATGGCTGCTGTCCCAGTTGTCCATGAGCAGTGTTCAGATGACGACCGTAACCGTTTTGCAAACCAATACCGTGCTGTTGGGGATGCTGTGAAAGTATACCGTGAAGTAGTCTCGCTCCCGTTGTAGAACCGGGCTCGGACTTTACGGTAGCTAAACCGAGTACTTCTTTTTCCCCTGTATCATGCGGCTGGACTTCCCTCGTATCGACTGTAACCAAAGAAAGAAAAAAAAATTCAATTTCAATTCAATTCAATCTTCACTGTTTTAATTATCAATTTTTTCTAGTTTTGAGGAGATGAAAGAGGAGATAATATATACTAAAATTTGTTTAAAATTAAGATGAGATATTATATGATTCAATGATTACAAATAATGACGAGAACGTTATAAAAACGGGACGCATCCGTGTCTCGTAGTATTTTTTTCATAGTTTCGTCTTTCGTGTATATGTACAGGTATGTGTTTCGTATATAGGATAAATACATGTAAAGAACCGCATGCGGAGAGTATATAATATCTGGTGTATATTGTATATATATATACATATATATATAAGAGGAAGTGAAAGCCGCCCGTGCGATTCTCCTTGACCCACTCAATCCTCACTTTTAATGCAATATTTCTCCCTTCCTTTACGGAGACGGCTTACGAAGCGGTGGAATGCCACCGGTACTTAAAACGCGTCAGGTTCATTGAGCAATCTTTGTTTCTATTGCGGTTGTGCGCGGCTATACATACACATATACGTATATACATATATACCGCTGTGCAGCAGCGCAAAGAGTCGAGTAAAGAGTTCTTCTATACACCTACATATATACATCTATCTGTCATCATCACAATTGTATATATATAAATCTATGTATAATATAAAAAAAAAAAAAAAAAAAAAAAGAAGATGAAATTTTTCAAAATTGTTTTTTTACCCACATCTGATACGTTACAGTCGCGCAATAATAATTATCATTATCATTATCATTGTATCGTTAAACTTTATCCGTAATTTTTATTTCATTATTTTATAATAATCCTTTCTACATATAATAACTATAATTGCGGCAAAGTATTGCGTCAGCTTATGTATATGCATACGTATGTATATGTATAGATATGTATGTACCTCTCCTTAATCCTACCCTCGTTTAGTCTCTAGACTACGCGGATCGAAACCCGGCAATCCCCAGTCTCAACGGTGGTTCGAATGAAAAATAATGAATAACAAAATTATAATAATGATAATAATAATAAAAATGGGTGTAAATTGAAGAAGGGATTTTTTCTCCTTTTACCCGAAAAAAAAGAAGAAAGAAAAGATTATTATTTTTTGGTCTTCAAATATAAGGATTGTATATAAAGATACGAAAAGATTTGTCAAATTTTTTTTTTTTCGTTGTTTTTTTCTCTTCTCTTCTAATTCTCTAATCCGATATAAATCTTGAAACTCGACTGTTCTGTCATATATACATATTGTGTACATACGTGTACATATAGATAAGTATGTACTGTATATATATACCTATGTATATCAATTTTTATATCTAATTATCTTAATTTTGATTTTATTTATTTTTTTCTCGGTTTGTTCGTGTTTCTATGAGATTACAAGAAAGAGAGAGAGAGAGAGAGAGAGAGAGAAGTAGAAAGGAAGAAAGAATAAAAGAGAAGAAAAAAAAAAAAAAGTAAAACGAAAAAACTAGAAAAAAAAAAAAACAGGGAGAAAGAAAGAGGGAGAAAAGTAAAAGAGGAAAACGACTTTCCCCGCTGTATATTATACACGTCTACAGACGCGATCTTTGAACACAATGGTCTGGTATATATAGAAACTCGCGTATAGATCAGGAAGTGAGGGACCTTCGACGTTACCCCCCGTGCGGGGGGGAGGGGAGGGGCAGGTCCCCGTCTTTCACGTTCACGTTATCGATCGACCCAGACCTACGCCGACCTATCACCCAGACCTAGCCAACCAACCAATCCAACGACGTACATACATACATACGTACTGCGACACGGGCGGTCCCCTCTACACATAACGTTTCAAGTGCCATTTTGAAAAATTTCTTTCAAAAATCGATCGCTAAAACTGATTCGGATAGGCATTCGAAACCCATTACAGCAAAAAAAAAAAAAAAAAGAAAAAACGAATTGCGAAAAAATAGGGCACTTACAACGTTACGGAATGACTAGATTTGACAAAAAAAAAATAAATAAAATTCAACACATTGTAACATACGTATACATCGAGAGACTCGGTAGAGTCTCGAGCCTAGTTAAATAAAAAAAAAAATTTTATATCTATATTATTATAGGTATATGCAGTACGTACACACTATTTAAAATTTAGGTATATACGACGATGCAATATTATCTATTCTATTATATTCATCTGTATAGATAATCTAGTCATTATTATTATCATCATCTCTTCGAGACTATAACCTAGGTACGACGTTGGGTCACGTCACACGCACTGTCTCCGGGGGCAGACATTCGGCTTTGGTATATATAGGTACCTAGGTATGTACGTACATATACACATATATACACACGTATATATATGTCGACATTTGTACAGGTAGGTTATACGCTCCGGTGTATATAGGTATGTATATATACGTGTATATATACACGTGGTGGGTGAGGTCGGTGGGGGAGGAGGAAGAGGGAACTACCCAGTCGAAATACCTGCCTGGCAACAACCCCTGTACCTATATACGATATATATTATATATATATTATTTATTTCTATATTTCGCGTCTATATATGTACTACGTATATATTTACATATTATAAATATTTATATATGTAAGAAGAGACAGAGACGTAAGGAAACTTTTTTGATTATTTCAAAACCTCTCGATATATATGAGATTTGACCTTTCTAAGCCAGATCTTATACTGCAGACTAACTTTCGTCAATCACGTAATGTACATCATAAGAGGATGTCTAATGTCGATATATCGACAGCTGGGGCTACACATAACGCGAAAAGGACATCGTAGTTTTCCGATACGTGTATCAAACGGTTGACAAAAGAAAAACCCTGGTTCCTTTTTTTTTTTTTCTTTCTTTTTATAATTTTTTCTCTATCTATATATACATATAATAATAAATAAATTTTTTATATCCGTAAATGATCGATGAATATTATATACGTATATACGTACAGGGGTATGTATACTATGTACACAAATTTATATACGTGTATAGGTGTATATATATATATATATATATATATATATATATATATATATATATATATATATATATATATATATATATATATATATATATATATATATATATATATATATATATATATATATATATATATATATATATATATATATATATATATATATATATATATATATATATATATATATATATATATATATATATATATATATACGTGAAATACAGACGTATAGAGAAAATCGTACGACGACAAGGAAGGGATTATTATACCGGCGTATGCGACGCGGGGGTATAGAGCTGTAAGGGCTGACCTTGGCCGACCTTGAATACTCGTCCAATGTCTCGCTCGCGCGGTGGAGGCGTCTAGCCGGATCGACCGAAGCGACCATACCGCACCGCGCCACGCCGCGCCGCGTCGCGTCGCGTCTCGTCGCTGTCCCCGGAATGGCGGGACTAGGGAATTTTTATTCACCCACGTATACCCTGTATAGTTATACATAGGTATATATATATATATATAACTATATACATATATATATATATATATATATATATATATATAACTATATACATATATATATATATATATATATATATATATATATATATATAACTATATATATATATATATATATATATATATATATATATATATATATATATATATATATACATGTATATATATATATATATATCCAATGTCTCGCTCGCGCGGTGGAGGCGTCTAGCCGGATCGACCGAAGCGACCATACCGCACCGCGCCACGCCGCGCCGCGTCGCGTCGCGTCTCGTCGCTGTCCCCGGAATGGCGGGACTAGGGAATTTTTATTCACCCACGTATACCCTGTATAGTTATACATAGGTATATATATATATATATAACTATATACATATATATATATATATATATATATATATATATATAACTATATATATATATATATATATATATATATATATATATATATATATATATATATATACATGTATATATATATATATATATATATAAGCTTATTAATACTTCCGCTGCGTCACTTCCGATATAATATTTAAGTCTGATATGTATATCTATACATGATCTGCCTATATACACGCATATATACTATAATAGTACATAGGTATACAATATGAAATATATTCAAGTCATTGATTAAATTTTATATCGCGATTGGAATCGAATTTTTCAAACACCTATAATAATTGCAAAATCAGTTCAGTCAAGTGAGTCAGAAGATTTTCATACGAATCTGATTCTTATACTTTTATACGAATCTGATTTTTTATACGAAATTTTGATTTGAAAAAGAGAAAAAGAAAGAAGAAAAAAGAACAAAATTGTCATTTTGTGATCAGATCTTTATTCGATTTAATATCGTCCGGGGGGGGGGGGGGGGGGGGGGGATAGGTATATACATATACCTATGTATAATATACCCTATATACGTATGTACACTTGACGAGATTGATTATGACCGGTATGAAAATAAAAATAAATAAATAAATGCCCGCGGAACTAATTGGTCTCTGATGCAGCAACTTCAGAACACAAGCTAGGGCGGCTGCGGCGGTGGTGGCAGCGGCGCGGCGTTTGGAAAGTGGAAATTGAATTAGCCGAGACATTTGTCGGATTAAGGTGTAATATGAATATATGTACTGGTCTGTAGCGTGTATGTATACTAAGTAAATAAATAGATAATATTCGAACAAACGAAAAAATGTGTATGGTTTATATTTATTTATTTATTTATGCATAATATTATATATATATATATATATATATACATAGAGAAAACTGAATATAATTGTTTTAGAGAAACTGCGAGCTACTATACGTATATACCTATACCTGTACATATATACGACATGCACACGTCCTAGATAATATAAAGTACACGCAAGTGTATAGTGTATATAAGACACGCTAAGGCAAGACCATATAATACCTGGAGAGTACGGTATAGAGAAAGAACGAACTAAGTAACAAGACTAGAAATCATTATTTCTTTTTTTTGTTTTTTTTATATTTAGTTATTATAATTTTTTTCTTTCTCTCTCTCTCTCTCTCTCTCTCATTTTTTTTTTCATTAATTGTAAACGAAACAGTTATTGAACAAAATTCATTAAAGAGAAAAAAAAAAAGAAACAGAAGCGATTTTATAATCGAACACATTATATATATCCGTGTATGATGCGTGTGCGAGAGCTTCTGCAAAGAGCGTTTGGTAAGTAAGGTCAGCATTTGGGCGATTCGGTCGAGTTAACTTTCTCGCCACGCTCGCTCGCTCGCTCGCTCGCTCGAGCCGAGTCAGAGTCAGAGTCCGAGTCCGAGTCGTTTGTTGCATAAGAAGCCTCGCGACTCTCTCTTTCTATGTGACGTCACGAGGGCACCGAGTACCATACTCTACTGGCTCCACGTGACCCACGACTAATCGTGTAATAAAACAACGCTACATAGTACTATTTATATTATACATATATAGGTATATACGAAGTTGGATGTAATTTAACAATTCCTATTACATTATTATTATTATGTATTATGTATTATGTATTATGTATTACGTTATATTATTCACGTCCGTATACGTATATGTATATGTATAATATACCTCTATATACGCATCTGATCGTATAAATACCGCTGCAACAAACCTCACCTCGAGGGCACATAAGCGACTTTCGGTTTCTCATATTAATACATAGCCGGAAATTTCGTTACAGGAAACGAGAGCGAGCTAGGCGCGCGCGCGCGCGCTTACCTTCTCATGTCCATAGTTAATATACACGTGTACAGGTATACATAATATATCGTACAGTTAGGTTACGGTGTTTAGTTGCAGCCGACGAAGATTCAGGATCGTAGTAGGCTCCCTATACCACCAACCCAACACACGTCATCTCTGTGTGTCTGTGCGCGCAACGGGTACGGTACGGTGCGGTGCGGTGCGGTGCGACGAGCGGTTGTATGACCTACTTTTAACGCGTTGAAATCGAGAGTGATACCTACACGCCGCGTCGCGCCGGTCGCTCGCTGCCATAGGTATGTATGTAGGTACGTACGTATGTACATACGTACAGTTCTGTACGTATGTATACCTGCACCTACGTACCTACCTACCTACATACAATGTTACACATCGTAGGTAGAATAGGATATACGCGTATAGTCGGATACATGTACCTATACCTACTTTATGGAACAGTTTAGTTGTCACGCGCCGAGTAGTATACAGATCTGGTTCGCGTTTATGGAAATCGTTACTCATAGATCTCTTTTCTTTTTTTCTTTATATTGATATTTAGTCAGATAATTTCTACATAATATTATATATATATATATATATATATATATATATATATATATATATATATATATATATATATATATATATATATATATATATATATATACATATTTCTACATTTGAGTTTAATTCTTTCCTATCTTATGTGTGTTTTTTTTTCTTTTTTTTTTGTATTTTTAGTAAGAAACAAATTTTGGAAAAATATGATGATAATAATAATAATAATAATAATAATAATAATAATAATGGTAATAGTCATAGCGAAGAGAAGAAGTATGTAGCTGCGGTAGGATCAGGAGAATAATGGAGAGGGGACCGTTGGCCCTGACCCAAAAATATCGATTTCTAAAGAAAATTGAAACGGTACCGATATATATACATATATACATACCAGTATATGTATGTATATATAACGTCGACCCGTTGCAGAGCGCATCAGGTTAGAAAGATCGGAAATCGCAGATGAACAATATAATGTATGGACGCCCACCACCTTCTTGTTCCTTATTATACATATATATAGGCTCGGTCAAAGTTCTTCTATTCAAAAAAGAGAAAAAAAAAAAATAAGAAGAAAAAGAAGAAGAACAAAAAATCGAAAGAATAAAAAGAAGAAGAAGAAGAAGCGAAAAAAAATAAACGTATATTTTATACGAAAAATCTAGAGGCACGATCGTATAACTGTCTTTCATCCGCTCGCGCATAGATAGACACATATATAGATGAGTATATATATACCAACAAAGTGAAAAAAAAAAAAAAAAAAAAAAAATTATGTTAATAATAATAATGAAGCTTCTTTCTCACGCTGTGAGAAAATCAGGGATAGGTATGTGCCTATAAATATATATAATATATACCTATGTAGGTATACGACTTCCTGATGTATGTACCGCGACTGCGGCAAAAAAGGGTTAAATAAAAAAAAAAAAAAAAAAAAGAAAACGAAAACGATAAAAGAAAAGGAAAGAAGAAAAAAAGGATACGGGAAAGTTCGGATCTAACCCTTTCGCGTCTCGTTAAGGTGTAAAATTGAGTCCCGTCTGTCTGCCCCAAATATTTTTTTCTTTTTCTGTTTTTTTTTTTTTTTTTTTTCTTCCTTCTACTTTCCCCCGCATTGCAAATGGGTGGGTGGTACCGTTATACCTTCTCTCAACCCTCAGGTTCGGTCTCGAATCTGGGTTACGTCCCCGCATCCCTTTTTAACCTGCGTTTTTCTATATAGGTATGTATAGCCTCTCCGGTGTGCAGTCCGTTCGTCTGCTATATATCCACATGTCGATGTGTGTTTGTGTGAATCTTTTCTAACGGGACGTAGGTACCTATATATTATATATATATATATACCTATAGGTATATCTAGGCGCAGGTAGTTGAAATAGGCATTTTATTATGTCTACCTGTATATATATATACTATATAGTATAAGGGATGCGGATGCTGCTGCCGTTACTAACGACGACGAAGACTAAGACGACACCCGCAGATGGTTTTCGATTTTCTTTTTTTTCTTTCAAGTTTTTTTATTACCCTCCCAAATTCCGACCCCCTCCTCCCGGTACACTGTGCACCCACAAATTTATAAAAATGTACAAAAAACGAAAAAAAAAAAAAAAAAAAAAAAACTGCTGCCGCTGCTGTACGCGGACTATACCTTAACAATAATAACATATCATCGATAATTTATATATACTTATTATACAATCGTGTTAAATAGGTTTACGCGTTATTTATTTATTTATTTAAATATCATTGATAACTACAGTTATTCAATTGTTTATATAACGTATATGTATATATGTGTGTAATGTGTAGGTATGTATATTAAATACACATCGATTTATGTATAAACATTATTATACATATGATAGTGTGATGTTTTAATATAATATCTAACATTCTTTTTTTTTTCTTCATTAATGACGTATACCAAATTCATCGAAGGGGTAATAAGAAATATATACCTATATATAGCAATATATATATATATATATATATATATATATATATACGAACACGTAATATATAACGTTGCATGTTAAATATTCAATTGGGAATTACCCCTGCCAGCCTATACATATAATGACCAACGACTATATAATATCATATATAGAAATATATATATATATATATATATATATATATAATATATATATGATATATATATATATATATATATATATAATATATATATATATATATATATATATATATATTATATATATATATATATATATATATATAATATATATATATATATATATATATATAATATATATATATATATATATATATATATATATATATTATATATATATATATATATATATATATATATATATATATATATATATATATATATATATATATATATATATATATATATATATATATATATATATATATATAATAGTCGGCGGTGACACTATATTAGCGTTGTAAAATATATCCATACGCATACCCTATAACATGTATATGCAACGTTATACCTAGTTCTAACTACACCCTTAACCGTCTATAATGTAGGTCAGGGTTCGAGAATCGAGCGAGCTCCGGGTCTTCCTCTATCCGAATTGAGGAACGGTCGCGGGGTTCGCGGTATGTCTGATCTGGTCTGCTCGACGACTACTTTATTATACTTACGTACCTATATGTTATATGTTATATTAACGTCTTATATCAGCTGTTCAAACGATATACATGTAGTACATATTCTATAAATATTTATTATATCCCCTAGCGCGATTAATTTTTCGATTAAAAATTTACGAATATAAACAAGTTGCACATCATCGTCGTCATCATCAGGTCTCGTCCTTAATCGCATCTGCCAAGTCGAACAACGGATCAGGGTGTTCGGTGCGGCGTAATATCGCGATGTATGTGCCTAGATGACGAGACGTAGGTGGCATGGTGATGCTACTGCTAATGCTATTGCACTTATACTGACTGCAGAGTAACTAAAACGGGGGGTACGTGTATAATATTAAGATCGCGTTTTATTTTCAGACGATACGAACCAACACACACACACACTCGTACGTATATTATAGATATATAATAGAAATGTATGTTATAGATGTCGTACGTACGTATATGTATGTATGTATGTATATATGCGCGATGCATAAGTCGCCGTGTGCCAATGCTCTACAAAACGAACGAGGCGCAAGGACGTACTACCCCAGTTTCTTCGTTATACATATACAATATACGTATCTTGTAACTATCCCTCGCTGCACGGTCGTTCATTATTGTTTAATTTAAAAAAAAACTCGGCGCTTCGATTGATCGGCGATAATAAAAATTAAATAAAATTTTTAAAAAATTCAATAGATAAATAACGATATAGGTATAATACAAATGATGATGATGATGACGATGATGATGACGACGATAATTCTCTAGGAAACGGATAGAAGAAAAAATAAAAAATAAATAAAAATAAATAAATAATGAAAAGACACGGGAAAGGAAGCGCAGGACTTATGCGCTTCCTTCCGCAACGGGATAATATCCTGAATTTTAATTAACCTCAGATAATATTATAGTCGGAGGCGGTGCTCGCTCGTTGCGCGGCGTTACGGGCGTCTATTTCCCCGAATGATTAGTTATTTAAATAAGCCTATATCGTGGATTTTTATACCCGTCACGTATCGGTACTTATGTATATACATATACATACATATATATATATATATATATATATATATATATATATATATATATATATATATATATATATATATATATATATATATGTATGTATATGTATATTTATATATGTATAAAGGAGTCAGTCGTATGATCATATAGTATATTATCCCCCGCATATATCGATTATAACGATAATAACATTAACAAAATAGTCGCATGATCGAGGTAATAATGTTGAGAAAATTTTGTGATTAAAACGCGATGGAAAATAGTTACTGTATATAATATACAGCTATATGTATACATATATGTATGTATACGTATAATTACACCGGGAGAGTAGATATGTATGTACATGTATATATACACATATATACCATACGAAATTGAGTAAATAAAAAGTAAAAGTGAACCACGCGCCGGCATAATAAATGTATTATATACATATATACGTATACATATACATATAGCTATGTAATAGCGCGATCACTTTTAGCGATGTGTTCCAGTTCTTCTTACGGTTATGAGTATGTAACTATACATATATATATATATATATATATATATATATATATATATATATATATATATATATATATATAATATATATATATATATATATATATATATATATATATATATATATATATATATATATATATATATATATATATATATATATATATATATATATATATATATATATATATATATATATATATATATATATAATATATATATATATATATATATATATATATATATATACATATATACCTGTACATATAGGTGTGTGTATATGGTTCCCCTACACACGTGCGGAGTTTCTGGGTTTGCACAACTGTTTAACGCGCGCTGCACGGTTTTATTAAACCGGAGCAACCGAGGACGACGAGTATAATAGGTATAGTACATACATACATACATACATATGTATGTATAGCAGTGAGACAAACGAGGTGTTTTG
>OX451210.1:3377320-3474458 GCA_949628255.1 Macrophya alboannulata | reverse complement strand
ACCTCTTGGATCGGAATATGAGCCAGCATTTCACGTTTTTGGGTCTGTTTCGGTTTATTTGTTGTAAACAATCGACATGAATAATTCGTGTTGCCGGAACTCTTCGGCTTGTAGTTGGAAAAAGCGAGTGCTGACATAATATCGTTGGTACTCACCTCTTGGATCGGAATATGAGCCAGCATTTCACGTTTTTGGGTCTGTTTCGGTTTATTTGTTGTAAACAATCGACATGAATAATTCGTGTTGCCGGAACTCTTCGGCTTGTAGTTGGATGAAGCAAGTGCTACCATAATATCGTTAGTACTAACCTCTTCGGTTGAAATATGGGCCAGCATTTCATTTCTTTGGGTCTGTTTCGATTTATTTGTTGTAAACAATCGACATGAATAATTCGTGTTGCCGGAACTCTTCGTCTTGTAGTTGGAAAAAGCGAGTGCTAACATAATATCGTTGGTACTCACCTCTTGGATCGGAATATAGGCCAGCATTTCACTTATTTGGGTCTATTTCGATTTATTTGTAGTAAAAGTTCACTGAAAACAATCGGAAATGTCGGATATATCTATCAATTTTTCGAGAAGGATTGAGAACCCTCGTGAAATGTGTTACATTTTGTTCGTGGTGTGTAGAAATTGTTATTTGGACTCATGAAATGCTAGGTTCCGGCCGCTAGCATTTCATTTTTTTTCAATCAGTTTCTGAGTAATAATTCACTAGAACTATTCATAAAAACTATCAGGAACTATAGAACTCGCGTGAATGCTATAGGAACAACCAAGTTTTTATGAAATGCTAGCATATGAAATGCTAGGTTCACACACGTCGGTCGGTATGTCACCGACGGTCGGTATGTTACTGACGGTCGGTATGTTACCGACGGTCGGTATGTTACCGACGGTCGGTATGTTACCGACGGTCGGTATGTTACCGACGGTCGGTATGTTACCGACGGTCGATATGTTACCGACGGTCGGTATGTTACCGACGGTCGGTATGTTACCGACGGTCGGTATGTTACCGACGGTCGGTATGTTACCGACGGTCGGTATGTTACCGACGGTCGATATGTTACCGACGGTCGGTATGTTACCGACGGTCGGGATGTTACCGACGGTCGGTATGTTACCGACGTTCGATATGTTACCGACGGTCGGTATGTTACCGACGGTCGGTATGTTACCGACGGTCGGTATGTTACCGACGGTCGGTATGTTACCGACGGTCGGTATGTTATCGACGGTCGGTATGTTACCGACGGTCGGTATGTTACCGACTGTCAGTAAGTTACCGACGGTCGGTATGTTACCGACGGTCGGTAAGTTACCGACGGTCGGTATGTTACCGACGGTACGTATGTTACCGACGGTTGGAAGGTTACCGACGGTCGGTATGTTACCGACGGTCGGTATGTTACCGACGGTCGGTATGTTACCGACGGTCGGTATGTTACCGACGGTCGGTATGTTACCGACGGTCGGTATGTTACCGACGGTACGTAATTTACCGACGGTCGGTACGTTACAGACGGTACGTATGTTACCGACGGTCGGTTTGTTACCGACGGTCTGTATGTTACCGACGGTCGGTGAGTTACCGACGGTCGGTATGTTACCGACGGTCAGTATCTTACCGACGGTCGGTATGTTACCGACGGTCGGTATGTTACCGACGGTCGGTATGTTACCGACGGTCGGTATGTTACCGACGGTCGGTATGGTACCGACGGTCGGTATCTTACCGACGGTCGTTATGTTACCGACGGTCGATATTTTACCGACGGTCGGTATGTTACCGACGGTCGGTATGTTACCGACGGTCGGTATGTTACCGACGGTCGGTATCTTACCGACGGTCGGTATGTTACCGACGGTCGGTATGAGTAGATAGGCTATGGGAGTACCCAGCTTTATTTATGGTAAAAAATCCATAAAATTCTGAAATTCTCATATTTTTCACCGCAATATCTGTGACAGTGATGGGTTCTACCTTACCGGCAGTCAGCATACCGGTAAGTTGCCAAAAGTATATCTAAAATCTGTAAATCTGCCGACCTTGACGATCTCTCTCTGTACCAACCATATCTCTGTACCAACCATAATGCGAAATCTGCATTACCATTGGCAATCTGCACGATCACTCCATAATGTGAAATCTGCGTTACCATTGACAATCTGCACGATCACTCCGTTGAGGATCGGTATTCCACCCCCCCAGCACCAGCTCGTGCACACCAGCACGGCATTGAAATCTGTACGATTGGCAGGTGGAATGCTTGTGTGCGTGTGTGTGTGTGCGCGCGGCAGCGAGCGGTGGAATGCTTGCTTGTGTGTGCGCGCGCGGCATTCCTTATGCGGAAGCTGTCAGTCAGCACGTGCATCGAATATATTAACTACATTGTACCGACTTGTATGGAAGCCGTCTTTCCCCCACACGCTGACACAGGCATCGAACATAACATTGTAACAGATCAACAGACTGATACCCCATGTGCTCAAGTGATCGATATCTGTTACCTGATGAGAATACCCATCTGGCAAGTTTATAAGTAAAACAGATTTCTAGTACATCTGTGAAAAAATTAGATCCTGAATTTAATCAGTTAACTGCAAGTTTGGTATCAACTTTCACATATCATCAGTATATAAGAAAATCCTACATCGTATAGTTATCATTGTTGGGAATTGAGTCTTCTCAGTCGTGATCAAAACTTTTATCGCAGTCTATATATTGAGCAAAAAAAAAACCCCTATCATGAGTTCTGAGGTAACTATTCCAACGTAATATATTGAGAAAATATATAATTATTTTGCGCACTTTCTGTAGAATGAAATGGAAACAGCACGTAGACTACGAGAAGGATTAGAGGAAATCGCTTCAATTATCCAACAACAATCTGAATCTACAGGTGAGAAACGTATTTGGATGGTAACATCATACGTTCAACAGGACGCAAGTACGACTATGAAGTCATCGAATAAACACGATGTTAAGCATCCAAAACCAGACCCCGCTGGAAACAAATTGTAGAACATTTATCCCTTCTCATGTCTACGAAAAGATTGTATCTTATTGTAAAAGCGTATGTAAATTATGAATACATTGTTTCAAGTTTACCATATACAGAATATACGTTTTGATATCTGAATCTAATTATGAATACATTGTTTCAAGTTTGCCATATACAGAATATAACGTTCTGCATCTGAATCCTGCTCGCTGAGACTAGATTTCACCCCCTTTTAAGAACATTTGTATCGCATACATTGTTTCATGATAATCTTGATCTTTGAGGGGGTTACTTGCGAGCAATTAAGGAAAATTTACACTGCAGAGATGTGTTTAATATGCACACCATTCAATTAGGAAAATTCTAGATCTCATGCGCTAAATATGATGTTAGAAAAACCGAACTGTATGAGTGGAAAAACTATCCGTCATTGTTGGAGACTAGTATAAGAACAGAGGTAATTCTATCATTCACTATCATACGAGAAGTTTAAGTCAGTTCGAGCAGTTAACTTGAACAGATCTCCAGAACCTACATCACTATGAGTCAGAAGGTAAATATTTTCGAAGTTGCCATGATTCTGGAATCTCATAACGAGACTAACAATTTTGAAAGTTGGAATCATACTTTGAGTGAATTAATTAAGAAATTTGAAGCAAGAATGGAATTTAAGAAATCGGAAATCCTAATGTTAACAATGATCCTTGATATAATTGACTTCATACATGAGAAGCTAAAGTTATGGGTTCCTGATGCACAATCATTTTTTGGAGAGGAAAATTATCCTGAAACTAAACCGTTTGCATTGATCGATTTCATGCAAATTTTAAGAGTATTCAAACCATCTATATTTGATCCACTTTGGTCAACGTTCAGCGTAGCATCACTGACAATAGCTCTAAGAATAAATAAAATTACACGGTTTCAGCCGAAGACCTCCGCATCGAAATCCGAGGATACCGAACTCTGGGGTGAACTGGAGCTCAATTCTGCGATTGAAGATTTGTGCGACGCGAAGGCATGTGGAATACCGCAGAGCTTGGTCATTCAGAAAAAGTCACAGATACACACGATTACGGGAAATGATGGGATGGGTAGATTTACAGTTCAAATTAAAATCTACAACACCAGTGACATAAGTGACAAGGAAAAGATTGATTGGTGGAGGAGTGCACTGACCACAGCTCAGTTTACGATGGCATCGACGGATCCCGTATACACGATGTTAGCAGAGGTTATAACTGCGGTTACTGATACGTTGAAACTTGATGGAAACTTCCGAGCAGAGAAGAAGCAACGTGTTACAAAGAATAATTAACTTTATATTTTTTTATCATTTTTTCAGGTGATGGATTATGTTATTATCAATGTTTAAGGTGATGAATGTTTTACCAAATATTAATTTACATGGTCATGTTAAAAGTTTGTAATTCTCTAATAAAAAAATTATTACCTCGCATATTTCTCTACCTGAACTCTCAGAGGTGTGATAAGGACAAAACTGTCAGAGGTGTGATAAGGATTGCAATTATTTTAAAAACTTTTTTTATTTATCTCAAGAATAGTTTTACAAATCACTCAGATCATACCATTCCTTAAACATTACTACGTTCTGCAATGCGCAGACTCCGACGTGAGCACTGCAACGTGGAGATTTTATATTTGCCTTCCGTAGGTCCGCTATTGATGGACACTCATGCTCTTCAAGGTTTATAAAAATCTTGTGCGGTAACAGATCTGTTAACCAACGACATTTCTCCACCCCTTTAGCATAAACTTCAGTCCAGCTGCTCAAATTAACCTCTAAATAATCCTTCACTATATCATAGTCAACGTATCCCACCTCCCAGTCTAATCCATGATGATTAGATTGCAAGTACCTCGCTTGCCTCTGTAAATTACGCGATAATTCAAACCATTCGTAGGGCTTCTTAAAAATTACATGTGATAGAACTGACTCAATCGTAAAAATTGCCAATTCTTTCACGACAAACTTGTTGGAATGACCTACGAACCCTTGTACATCGATAAATACAGCACTCATTTTGTATAACTGCAAGAGGTGCGTTGTTATATTATAATATCTTTACAACAACTTTCGAACAATGTTAGTCAGAGGTGTGTATTCAATGATTCTGTCATGCAAGATCAAACAATAGGCTGATGTATCGTTCGGAATGTCAGACTCACACTCAAATTCAACTCGAATATCAACTGAGGCACTCTTCACAGATTCGTTTTGACGAGAACAGTCTATGACTACAAGAGGTGCGTTGCTTATATACGATCGCATATTGAGTAATGGGTGATTTTGAGAGCCGTAGAAGGATTGTTGGAAATGAGCATACATGTTATACAATAATCCGTACTGATTATTCTTACAGCTTACATTTAGATTATCATACGGGTACGAATCACTATTTAAATATAGCTTGACATTTCGCAGGTCACAGTGATCGAAATGAGATGAATCGGTCAAAATGTTTTCTCTTCTATCTGTTTGCAAACCTAGTATCACATACCTTGGTTTTTCCAATTGAGTAGCAATTTTAATAGGCCATATCTGGATTTTAGATTTCGGTAAGGCTGGGAATTCGTGGAGAGACCATGAACGAAAACTCATCTGTATCGGACGATTATTATCAAGAATGTCTAATATTGCCAGTTTTTCAAGATCTGAAGGTGTGACATGAGGTATTCGCCATTGTACTTTTGAAATGTGAAAAATTAAATCTTCCCGCGTTTCCGAGGGTGATTTGTAACAATTTTTATCAGATCTCGCTCGAATTAAAATTAGTTCATGGCGTGCATTGGCAACAACTTTCTTGTAATCCTCACAGAAACCAAAAATATTTTTTAAAGGTAGACATACATTAAAAGCACCAGTTGTTTCATTCTTAGTATGTCCTAAATCATTCCATGCTGCGTTTTCCATAATCATTTCTTCATTTGGAGTCAAAGAAACGTAATTTTTCATTGTCGAGGTTAATCCTACATTTTTACATCGATCAGTTTCAACTCCATTGAGTTCATAGCGTATCTCATCAAACAGGTAGCTTGGAAAATTACTCGTAAGAATCGATGTTAATACGTAAGTTTCTGCATTATTAACACCACGTTTGAAAACTTTTCCTTCGATGTACAAAAAACTTTCGCATGGAAGTACACATAAATCTTGTTGTTGGATCAGAATACGAATTTCGTCACTGTTGTTGAATGATGTATTAGCGTAGGGATTGTGAGCATGAATTTCCACTTGATTTAAACTGTTGTCATAGGATGGTGTTGCAGAAATTTTCAAAATATGGCTCTTCATTGTTGATTAGATGTTCACGGTGAATCCAAGAAGTTTAAGCTTTTTGATACTATGTTCAGTTAATTTACGTTGACGTGGTTTCGGCTTAGCTTCAATTTCAGTACTGGCAGAATTTACCGATGACATCTGAGTTTTTATACCGTTGTAAGTGAGCATTTTTTTTTTTTTTTTTTTTTTTTTTTTTCACTGTTCTTTCAAATGTAGTCTGATCGTTATATCCTCACCTCTGAAATCCACTAATCTTCCGTTTTGATCAGTAATTTTTAAGGTTATGTTATCAATAACTTTGGTGTTAACTGGCATATAAATGATACTTTGTGGTGATTCAGAGATTTTGTATCCAGGTGGTACGTCCGGTGAGAATTCATGAATTGTGTGTGCTGATAAATTATTATTGAAAGCACCTGAAGTTATGTTACACATAACCTGTATTGTATTCACTTTTGAAATTTTTATAGGTTTTAGTGATGGTATCCATTCATGTTTACGGAAAGCATCCTCAGGTTCAAACCCTAATAATTGAGCTATTGAATGATTTCCATCAAAACTAAAATTTTTTTGACTGTATATTTCTGATTTAAGCGTGTTGTTATTAGCTCTGATTGTAATCGGAGGTAACTCGTTTGCCGGTTTTATTGTATTCGACTGTGAAGAGGTTGTACTAGTTTTGAGATAAGATTTTATTGACGAACGTATATATTTATTCAAATCTTCAATCGTATAAGAACCAGTGGGGATTGTAACCTTATGCATACCCCAAGTAAAAGTATTGTTTGAATCATCAATATTAGGTATAGAATTGTACGATTGAAATGTTACCAACCCCAGAACATATTCCTTTCCAGCTTTGAGATTTACTGCCGGAAAATATTGTGCGCTTAGAACTGAAGTATTGCCTGACAATGTGAAAGTCGTTGACATGTTTAAATGTTGCTTGTTAGAAAAATCAAGCACAACTGACCACAATTACTTGCATCATCAGCTTGAAATCTTTGATGATTGTAACGAATTATATTATCAGAAACATTGAAATATTTCGCAACCTCTACAGGAGGTGGAAGATTACCATAACTATCAAAATATAAAATATCATTGAATCGTTTTACGTAGGCCACCCAGTGTGTACCAGGTCCATCAAAATCATCCAAGTTTATTATACCACATTCGTTTATACGAATTGTCCGGGGTAAATTTGTTCTCGAGAAAACACCTCTGAAGAATGCAATTTTCAGTTTCTTTGCAAGGTTTACTAATTGAACATCACTGGTTGAACCGTTAGGTAACTGTTCTAGTTTTTTTTTTTTAGATATGGATGTAGATATAACCCGAAGCCTTTCTTGTACGGTGCTAAGTGTAGTCCTTTCCCACGTTTCCCTAACGCAATTGCTTCCATTGTCTGGTTATGTCGTTTGTTCTCATCCAGCTTCTTTTGGGCATTGGATGCATCGTTAACTGCTTTCGCAATACCTGCTGCACCTCCTGCGAGTCCACCGACTGCGGAAAGTCCGGCAAATAGTGGAATTAATAATGGTAAAATTCCTCCATGTTTAGCCACAGGGATGACTCGTGGAACTTGAATTATCTTTTTTCTGTTACCCACAGCTTGCTTTGCAGCACGTAACGCAATACGTATGGCTGTTTTTTTCGACTTTGGTTTCGCTTTCCGGATTGCTGATTGTGCTTTTTGGATGATAGTTTTTAGTGACGGTTTGGGGATCCCCATTCCAAACTTTACCTTCGCCCGCATTGCTTTATTTACTATCCAGGATGCAACTCGTTCCGAAAACCTTGCGTCTTTGCTACCTGCGCGATTTTTTGCTTTTTCAGCTAAAATTTGATCAGCGTAGTGTCGATGTTTTAAGTCTTGATGTTTGGAATATGCAATATCATGTTCTTTGCATGCTGAATCTAACGGATTCACACCTGTCTGTTTGAGTGCAAGTCGTTCATCAAGACGCGTTCCAGGTCCACAGAATTGGTAACCTGGTAAATGTAACTCAACTGGCAATTTGTTTATAACACTATTCAGAAGTCCTTGCCCCCTCGACATTCGTAGTCATAAACGAAAACGCGTGTACGTATTCACAGTTGAAATAGTACTGACATACCAATAACGTTTCCTATAATATATAATTCAATATTTTCAATCAGCGTCGATAGTGGGAAAATTTAGTTGACTTGCAATGAGATTGATAAAACATTCATTATCATTACCTATAAAAAATCTTGATTCGTTATCGAATGATCATAAGATTTATAAACGTCATGGAGAATTATTACCATCTACAGTTCGAGGTATTGTATGCGGACCATCCAATTGCGGTAAAACTAACGTAGTTATTAGCCTTTTATTAAATCGTAACGGATTGCGATTTCAAAACGTATACGTATATTCAAAATCGTTAACACAACCTAAATATTTGTCGGAGAGACAGCCGTTGGCTGGTCAGGGGCGGACATAGTTGCTCTTGCAGGAGCTTGTCTTACACGTAATTTAATGTATAGCTTATCACTAATCACTATTTAACATAAACCTAATTCACTTATAATATTTCTATCTCTAGTACAGTCTTTGCTATTTCGCTAACAATAGAGTATCACGTACAGGGCGACGCGACAACGAATCCACCCTGCCTCTAGAAGTCTCAATGCTGTTTATCTTCTCATTACCAACCACTGGCTCAGTTCGATTGCAACTGACTCTTAAAAATCAGCATCTTCTAGGGCTGTGGCTACGTTCGACAAAGGCTCTGGTTCTCAAAGCCTCCATCTCGCATCCCCCTCTACGCCACTCATTAGGCTTAGGGTCTACGCTTAATCTTAATACTAACAAATATACCTAGACTAAACTTTAAACCAAATACGGCTCAATAGTCTCAATATTTAGATTTAAATAAACACCACAGCCGTGAGAAAGAGCGTCCAGAATATCACGCGCCGACACGGCCCTCCTGACTGTCACACGTCCTCGTGTGCAATCATTGTCTTTCCACATTATCTGCAAAGGAAACTTCAGTTCATTTCCTGCTCGCCCATTCTGACGACTGAGCGCCATGTTCCCACATATGCTGTCCTTAATGCACTATTCGTGTGCTTAACAATCACAACATTGATCTCAATATCAACCAAAAATACAGAACCAGTCGAATGATCCAAATAACCAGTTAGCCAGTGTACCAGTGAGTTTTAAGCAATTTATTTGCACCACGTGCAACACAATTGGTATCTTTCAACCAAAGTACAGCAGTCAACCATATGACTCTGTACATCTCAACTTGGTATCTTTCAACCAAAATACAGCAGTCAACCATATGACTCTGTAAATTTTGTGCATCTCTACACACCACAGTTGGTATCATAACCAACACACAAGAGTCAACCATATGACCCAGTAGTCAACCATGTGACTACAATAACTAACCACTCATGTGGTCCCATTGGTAACATAACCAATACACAAGTCAAACCATATTGACTTTTTGACCAACCATATGGCCCTTGGTCCTCTTGACCAAGCAGACCCATCGTCGCCGTTACATCGCACCATCTCCGCCCACGTGAGTGGGGTAGGATCTTTATGACTTGCGACTAATAAGCAAACGCATGGATCATGTATACCCACACTGGTATACCCAGCTTATCACTCACTGCCATCACCGCCGACATTGGCAACTTCTGACTGTTCATCACCACTACAATCCTTACAAGGATCAAGCTCTATGGGAACATTGCTCTCAGGCATCAACCTCAAACGTTCATGCGCATACTTATAAATTCTATTGCCCTTTAGAGCTTTCAAACAATACCTGTCATTAGGTAAAACTTCAACCACTTTATATGGCCCACGAAACTTAGCATCTAGCTTAGTTTGATTTCGCTCATGGTTTTCTATGAGAACGTAGTCTCCTACTGAGAATCTACAAACTTTCGATTTGCCACTGTCAAATCTCTCTTTATCTTCCATAGCATTTTTATTTATGGAAGCGATCGCCTGCTCTCTGATTTCAGAAATATTAACTTCTTCCTCCTCTTGATCATCAATAACTGATAAAGAAAGAGGTCTTGCAACCTTACCAATCAATAGTTCTAAAGGACTATGTTTTGTTGTACGACCGACTGTACAGTTCAAGGCTAGTTGAATATCATCGATAGATTCCCGCCACGATTTGTCATTGCTGAGTTCTACGGCTGTGAGCATATTTTTAAGTGTACTCATTACACGCTCTACTTGACCATTAGCACGTGATGTCCCAGTAGCAATCAGATGCAGATCGATATTATGAGTCTTACAAAACTCCCGATAATCATTATTCGCGAAACATCTACCTTGGTCCGCGATAATCCTAGATGGAGTACCAAACAAACTTACACACTGCTTCAGAGTCGTAATTGCACTAGATGCATCTATGCGTAAGGTATGTCGCAAAAGTACGAACTTGGTAAATGAATCAATGAATACAAAAACATATTCCTTCAGATTGTTTTTCCCGCTAAGTTTACCAGTAGCATCGATATGAATAGTATGCCACGGGACACTAACTTTTGGAATTGAATGAAGCTCAGCTTGTACTCTACCAGAATGAGATTTCGATAGCTTGCAAGTTATACAATTTTCAACAAACTTTCGAACATACTTCGACATATTAGGGAACCAATAGTGTTGATAGACTTTTTCCAAAGTCTTTTCCCAACCTAGGTGCATGACTGATTCATGAACATTATTGATAACTGACCATCGAAAACTCACAGGCACCATAGGTAGATAACGGCTACGATTTTTACGCTGAACCTTTCTGTACAAAACTCCTGACCTTATTTGATACGTATTGGCAACGTCTGTATCAAGTTCATTATTCTGCAATTTTGAAATAATATCACGTAATTCATCGTCCCGTTGCTGTTCAGCTTGTAACCAATCTTCTGAGATTTCTGCTAAATTTACTCGTTTTTGTTCAACCCGTTTAATAACGGTTTTAGTATCCACTGGATTTCGCGAAAGAAAATCGGCATGACCCATACGTTTGCCCTCTCGATAAATAATATCAAAATCATACGCTTGCAAAAAAGCCCACCACCTATGTACTCTTGGTGTCAGATCAACCTTGTTACGTGACGCTTTGAGTGCGTTACAATCGGTGAAAACCGTAAAATTTCTACCTTGCAAAAAGTGGTGAAAATGCTTAATAGCGTTAACTACTGCCATGGTTTCTAACTCATACGAATGGTAACGTGACTCTACGTTAGTCGTTTTCTTACTATAGTATGCAACCACGTGTGATTTGTTATCGATCTTTTGCATAAGTACGGCCCCATATCCTTCGGCGCTAGCGTCAGTATACAACTCGATAGGATAAGTGGGGTTGAATATCATGAGGACCGGTTCGCTCGTTAGCCTGGCGATTATTTCCTGACGAATCTTTTCGTATTGTGTTTTCCACTCTATCTTTCCTTTTCCCGTGGTTAATCGATAAAGTGGGACAGTAATTTGTGAAAACTTTGGAATAAACTGTCGGAAATATGACGCAAGACCTATGAACTGCCTAAGTTGTGTAACTGTGCCTGGTGGAGAAGAATCAGTCAGTGCTTTTACCTTTTGCGGATTAGGTCGTATCTCACCCGCTGAGACCTCATATCCCAAGTAGTCAACACGTGTTTTGAGAAAGGAACATTTTTTTAGATTAAGAGAAAAACCTGCCGCGCGGAGTTTATCTAAAACCATTTTAAGTCTTTCCAGTGACTGTTCCACAGAATCGGCTGGAATCATTATGTCATCTATGTAGCACACTGCGAAGGTGTTTACAAGTTCCCCAAGTGCTTTATTTATTGCCCTTTGAAAAACCGAAGGTGCATTTCGTAAACCGAAAGGCATAGTCAGATACTCGAACTGACCATCGGGGGTCACAAAAGCCGTACGTTCAATTGAATTTTCGTGAATAGGTAACTGATGAAAACCAGATGCCATATCCAACGTTGTAAAATATTTAGCACCACTTAACCGTTGTATTTGATCGTTTATGAGAGGTAACGGATATCTATCAGGCACAGTATTACTGTTGAGTTCTCGATAATCGACACACAATCGATCTGCGCCATCCTTCTTTTTAACTAAAAGTATCGGACTTGCAAAAGGTGAGCAACTAGGTCTTATTATACCGGCCGATAAAAGTTCATCAATTTTATCACGGACAATCTGTCTTTCATCCGGACTAAGTCGATACGGTCTCCGTTGGACAGTGCGGTTTGGATCTATTAGTTTTATTTGCAATTCTCCTGTACCAATGCGACCAGTAGGTGTTCCAATAACAAATGATGAATCGAATTCGTTTAATAACTTAACTAAATTCAATCTATCAGTACCAGCTATATCGGTATTAATTTCATCAAAATTTTCAACCCTTTTGCCAACTTCACATATGTTGACAGATTTCGTTCTTTTCAAACAGAAATTATCACATGACATCTCAGCCGTAAAACCTTGAGCAATCAAATCGCGACCAATCAAAATATCATGACCGAGACAATCGTCTGGTACTACATGCAACAGAATCTCTATTGTGTACTCGTTAATATTAACTTGAGACAAAACCTGCAAGTTACTTGTGACGCGAGACCTTCCCAGACCAAGAAGAGTCACCAGTGATTGAGTACGTTTTCCAGAAAATTTATTAGCTATCGATTCTTTTATTAGAGAGCATTCGGCGCCTGAATCAAAACAAAATAGATACTTCTCACCGGATTGTGTTAATTCGGCAGTCACGGGTTCAATGGTGCAGACGTTGACTCGACGCTCTGCAGATGTCTTCGCAGGTGGTTCACTAGCCGTATCCTTCTTACATTGGGGAGCGATGTGACCACTCTCGCCGCACTTGAAACAAGTGACAGGCCTCTTCTTATTTGTGGTGTTGCCAGATTTATTCTTGCTCGGTCCGGCTCCTGATGATTTATCTCCCTTATCCTTCCGATGGTAACAATCAACCGATTTATGACCCATCTTACCGCAAACAAAACAAGATATCTTTGGTCTTTTGCTATTGGTAGATTTCTCGTCTCTAGTGTTGGTGTTAGGAGCAGCGGATCTCTTTCGATAGGCACTAGCCATTAATTCTTGCTGTAACGTGCTTCGTGAATATATTTCCGTAGTGAACGCAAGTCGTTGCAACTGCGGTTCACGTTGAACACAATGGGCTAGCACCGTCGCTACAGCAATCTGCTCGATAGTCATAGATTGCCAACGAGTCATTAATGTACTCACTAGTCTACCAGCATAAGCAGATAAACACTCATCTTCCTTCGGTTTCCCACTATTAACTCGAATTATCACTGCAGCCGGAGTTTCGACCGAATCATATCGGGCCAAAAAGAGTTCTTTAAACTGAGTCCAATTCATTCCCGCATAGCTTATTTGTGAGAACCAGGACGAAGCGGTCCCTCTTAATGCTTTACTTAAGGCTATTATTAGTGCACTTCCTTGGATCGGTTGTTCTCCAAGGCAAAGATCGACCGTTCCACACCAGGCTCGTGCGTCTGTATCTCCTGCGCCGTCGGGGTTGAATTCGGGAAATACGATTTTCGATGATCGTACGGGAGCCACCTCCTTCAATGTTTGTATAAGTTCAAACATATTTCGATTCTGCACATCGAACATCATCTTCCAGTTGGTAGTTTCCATCTCTTGTTGCACCGAATCTTCTGATACGGAACCTTCAATGTTTTCGTTAAGTTCCTGCAAGGATCCCACTTCTGATGTCGGAGAGACAGCCGTTGGCTGGTCAGGGGCGGACATAGTTGCTCTTGCGGGAGCTTGTCTTACACGTAATTTAATGTATAGCTTATCACTAATCACTATTTAACATAAACCTAATTCACTTATAATATTTCTATCTCTAGTACAGTCTTTGCTATTTCGCTAACAATAGAGTATCACGTACAGGGCGACGCGACAACGAATCCACCCTGCCTCTAGAAGTCTCAATGCTGTTTATCTTCTCATTACCAACCACTGGCTCAGTTCGATTGCAACTGACTCTTAAAAATCAGCATCTTCTAGGGCTGTGGCTACGTTCGACAAAGGCTCTGGTTCTCAAAGCCTCCATCTCGCATCCCCCTCTACGCCACTCATTAGGCTTAGGGTCTACGCTTAATCTTAATACTAACAAATATACCTAGACTAAACTTTAAACCAAATACGGCTCAATAGTCTCAATATTTAGATTTAAATAAACACCACAGCCGTGAGAAAGAGCGTCCAGAATATCACGCGCCGACATATATATCGCTCGGTACGTACCGCGCGTCGTCGATGCACGTTCGTAACTCGCGGGGAGGGCGGGGGGGCGGGGTGTTCGTAGATCTGTTAAGTTTTTTTTTTTTTTTTTTTTTTTCTCGTGCGCGGCGTAGTCGTACCGTACATAACATATATGTATACAATAACGTACGTATACGAGCGAGTATTAAGTATCGTAGTGGGTTTCGTGGGGCATTCATTGCCATCGCATGTTTGGTCGGCTGCGCTCGGTTTGTTCACGACCTACGCCAACCGAAGGTGATATTTTAGATTTGACTGAACCCCTGATCCCCTCCCCCCACCCCCTTCGTCGCCCAAATACGACGCTACGTTGCAGCGACAAGATGTACGAGTTTCTCTCTCTCTCTCTCTCTCTCTCTCTCTCTCTCTCTCTCTCTCTATCTCTCTATCTCTGTCCTCTGTGTCTCTGTGTCACATGTTAATATGTGAAGTAGACAAAAACGTACACATATACGCATTAGGTTGTGCGTATAAATATATAAAGTTTGTGTATATATGTATGTATACATACATATATAAAGAGAAAGACAAAGGTAAATAAATAAATAAAGAAATGAAAAAGAAAAAGCGAGGACGAAACTTGTATATTATATATATAAAGATATATGTATATATGTATACATGTATGTATATTATTATAAGAAACTGAAAGCGCGGTGTATAGGCAAAAAAAAAAAAAAAAAAAAAACGTCTGGCGAAGTATTTGAATTGCCGAGTATCGAAGAGCACAAGCATATAGGTATACGTATGTATGTATAACGTTATCATTTCGCGATTATGGGCTATCCTATCGACAGGTTTTGCGCGCCAAACAAACATATATACGATTCGTTTTCTCATCTCATCTCTCTCTCTCTCTCTCTCTCTCTCTCTCTCTCTCTCTCTCTCTTCTAGTATATACTATATAAAGTATATTGATATTATATTGAATTATTACAATTTTTCGGTCGATGTATTTTTGACGAGTGTATTAAAGAAATCAGCCATGTATACACACAATTACAACCATATAATATACAGAGTAATATTTTTCACATATATATATACATATTATATCTATACATACAATTATACATATACGAGTCCGATTCTATTGGAGGGCAACACTCGTCATTGAGAGTTCGCGCGCGTTATTGATACAAAATATAGGTATACTATACATACGTGTTATATACCATATAACAGTAATACACGGATCGCCGAGAACTGCGGCTGTGTTATAGTCTTTACCTTTTTTCTCTTTTCTTTTCTTTCTTTCTTTCTTTTTTCTTATACACTAACACGCATACTTTTTAAGACGCAAAATATATATCCGGAGAGGTCAAGCCCGCAGTCCGCGGACAAGTAAATTCTGTACATACTTTATATATATATACATATACATACATATAGTTTATACGGATAGATAAACGAAATGAAGAAAAGAGTTATACATACAGCTATACAATATTTTCTATTTAATAATCTTTGAATAGATATACCTGTACGTATATACTTAGTTCTTTTATTTTTTTTACTCTATTATATGTATTCTATATATACGTATATGCACGATATGTAATGCACCTTATATATATTTTAATAATCACTTGTCTGATCTGTTGCATACCTATAATCAATCTATATCTATATATATATATATACATATATCTCTATGTATATATATATATATACCTATATATGTAAAGCTATAGTATATACAATTATAACACGTTTGTCCGTGAACGTATATTATTGGGCGTAGATGACAGAGAGATAGCGCCTGCTGCGCCACAAGCATGAAGCAAGTATAAGCCGGATATCCAAGCATTCTCTCGTTCGCCGGTTAACTAGACGTATACCTATATGTGTAGTGGTTAGGGGTCACTTTCAGAGTTTATTAGCTTTGCTTAGACGTACCCATATTATACACGTATATACGTGGCGGAGTTTGCCGGTCGTCGGTGAGCGGTGTTAACTCCGCGGGTAGGGGCGGCGGTGGCGTCGAGGGGGAGGGGGTAAAGAGGAGTACTTATATAACGTAATAAGCGAAGTCTAAACCTAAACCTGAGCGGCCCGGCGCGGCCCAGCGCGGCGCGGTGCGGTGGGGCTGGCTCGCGACGGACCATGGCGAATTTCACGCTGATGAAGAGAGACGGCGGGGGAGTTTCCCCCCCTTCGGCGCGGAACTCGCACCGTCCGTCTATTATAACTATTCGGCCATAAATTTTTTTTTTTCTTCTTCTTTTTTTTCTTGTTCAGGTGAATATGCAACTCCGCGCCTCTCTCGAACTTATATATTATATTTTAATATTGTATATAGGTATATACGTTTATATATACATATACGTATCGTTAACGTATATATATATATATGTATATACAATTGCTGATGGGAAAAAAAAAAAAGACGACGCGTACTCGTATACCCACCTGTCGTACCTATCGTATCGTATCGTATCGTATCGTATCGTTTGTATATGTGTACGTAGTACGTACATACATGCATTGCACATAAAATAACAGACCGACTGGCCACGACCTACGCCAACGAAACTCAAGGTGACAGCAGTACCGACGTCGCGAGAATTCCCATCCTCTACTCCCCACCTCTCTCCTCTCGTGTCTACGTCGTTTTCAATGTATACGTAGCTACAGGTATATATATATATACCTATATACAAACACATCTATATATAAATATATATATATATATATATATATATATATATGTATATATTTTGTGTATGATTAGTGCATATTATATATGCTCGATTATAATATGTGTATCGAAAAGAGAGAGGGAGCGATTAAGCGGGGCGCCGAGGAACGGGGGAGGGGAATAACCGACCGTTTATCAAACGTCATAATTTTTATCAACCTAATATATGTATATGTATGTACCTAGGTATATATATATATATAATATAATATATATGTTATATATATATAGAGTGCAGCAGCTATTGATATTTTTAACGATTTTCTCACCGCTATATGTATATGTATGGATATATATATGTATATGTATATATATATATATATATATATATATATATATATATATATATATATATATATATATATATATATATATATATACTATATATATTATATATATATGAGTGCATCATTGACTGCAGTAAGCTGATGTATTTTTTTTTTTTTTTTTTTTTTCTTCCAAGTAAACTTTGAAAATTTAGACGACGAAAATATTCAACGACGATCATATAATATATTAGAAATATATACATTTTTATACGTATATATACCTATGTATAGTTTGAAAATAAATTCAATTTCTTTTCAATACATATATAGGCTTTCGGAATCAACGGAATTGTTATTTTGTATCTTTTTAGAAATTTAGTACGATTAGATTTACGCGAAAAGATTTTGAATCAGAAAAAAAAAATAAAAAATTAAAAAAAAAATAGAATGAGATCTGACCCCACGATAAATCCCACGGTATAATTTGTAGAAAAAAAAAAAGTTTCTTCATGAGAATTTTGTCAAAAAAAAAAAAAATACACCTCATTTTGGCCAATTTTCCAAGAAGTTATGAATTTTCACGAATAGAAAAAAAAAACAATTCAAAAATTCATATCTCAAGAACCGATGAACGAAAAATATCGAAAAAAAATCGTGAAACCTCCTCTCATTAGGCGTGATTACCCGTAAAAATTACGACGAAATCAAAAATTCGTATTATTATTACCGTACAGTCTGACTGAGAATGCCCCATAGATATACAATTTCAGTATTATGATAATAATAATAATAATAATTAGGTCTAAACAACCATCGTCGGCAATTAGTTAGTAGCCACAAGTGGTATAGTACGATTATATCTATATATATACCTACATATATATATATATATATATATATATATATATATATATATATATATATATATATAAATATATATATATATATATATATATATATATATATATATATATATATATATATATATATATATATATATATATATATATATATATATATATATATATATATATATATATATATATATATATATATATATATATATATATATATATATATATATATATATATATATATATATATATATATATATATATATATATATATATATATATATATATATATATATATATACACACATGTATATTAATTGCAATATAATAAAATATAATATAATATAAAAGTCGAAATTTACATTTCATGATTATTCAAGTGCATAAATAGTCTGCAGCAGTAGCAGCAATCGGTATACTATATATATATATATATATATTATATATATATATTTATATACATCATATATATATCGGATGTGTGTACGCGGTATATACCTAATATCATTGCAACGACACTGAGCGGCTGTGCATCAAGCCAGACAAGCCATACCCACCGCCAAAGTACACTCGACGCATCGATAACGATCAGTATAATGAAAATAAGTAGGTAGGCAAGCTGTATCTGTATACATATATATATATATATATATATATATATATATATATATATATATATATATATATATATATATATATATATATATATATATATATATATATATATATATATATATATATATATATATATATATATATATATACACACATATATAGGTATGTATCTCTAGCTCACAGACTGCGGATATTATACACGTATTCGAGTATGTATTTGAGTATATATATTTCCGTACGATGTGTTGCTGAAAATGAAATACGAAAAAAAAATATATATATTTATAATCAAAAGTACAGACCAGGAAGTATAACATTAATAGGTAAAGGGAAACAGCTCGACCGTGCAGCGGCCGAGGCAAGGAGAGAGGGCGAAAAAAATTCGACAGTTCCAAAAAAAAAAAAAAAAATCAATAATAATAATCAATAAATAAATAAATAAAAAATAATAATTAACCTCTGTGCAAAAACGCGTATGCACACCTATATACGTATAAGTATATATAGGTATACGTATCGTATACATACGTATAGATAGTATATTTTAGATAAATTGATGTGTGCTGCAGCAGCGGTGATCTCACGATCACGATTTTAATTCACCGTCACATGAAGAACCGTATTACACACTCGCACACACACACACACACAGAGCACAGCCGCACTATGTATATACGTATACACGTTGCATACATACGTCGTTTATGTATACACCGCGGTGTTAAGAGGGTCGGGAGGGGCTAGAGGGTCGGGAGGGCGGGAGGGAGGGAGGGAGGTGGATAGAAGGGGGCTCGCACGTTCGCCAGGCGCGTTGTCCGAGGTCGGTGCTCAAGGTTGCCGATGACGTCACAAGTTATTTCGCCGTCGACATCGCGATCACCTCCGCTCAGGGGACCCACACACAACTTTTATATATATATATATATATATATATATATATATATATATATATATATATATATATATATATATATATATATATATATATATATATATATATATATATATATACATTTAATTCGGAACATTCGGATATGCGGTGAACGAAATTAATAAAAAAGAGAAGAAAAAAAAAAAAAAATTTCAAATCAAAGAAAAAAAAAAAAAATATCTTCGCACGAATCTTTGTATCCGGTATTTATAATTCAGGGGGGGAAAAAAACCCGAAACTCTTTTTTTTGTGTCTTTATTTCTTTCTTTCATTCATTTATTTATTTCATTTTTTTTTCCATTACGTTCATCTTCATCATTCCGTTTTTTTTTTTTTTTTCTTTTTTTCTTCCTCTTTCCTGTTCAATTTATTTAAAGACCTCAAAGAAAGCGTAAAAATATCGAGGGAAATATGAAAAATTAGAGAAGAACAGAAAAAAAAACAATTTTCTATTGTTCGTGGTGGTTTTTTTTTTTTTTTTTTTTTCATTTTTCTATCGCTTCTCTCACTTATTTTTTTTCTGTTTCTTTCTCGTTCTATTTTTTTTTTTTTTTTTGGACGGAGAGAGGATATAGTGCAGTGTGTGTGTGTGTATACAGTCTTGGGTCATTTTTGATCCGGAGAATGTCAAATATTTGTTTCGTTTCGTTTCGTTTCGTTTCGTTTCGTTTCGTTTCGTTTCGTTTCGTTAGGTTTACACCGCTGCCTGATCGTACTGGCTCGTGCCATACACGAGTACGAGTACACGTGTACGAGTATCGTCTCGACGTATACCTATGTATACATATATATATATATATATATATATATATATATATATATATATATATATATATATATATATATATATATATATATATATATATATATATATATATATATATATATATATATATATATATATATATATATATATATATATATATATATATATATATATATATATATATATATATATATATATATATCTACATATGTATATAATCGTAATCGTTCATATACATATATACAATGCGTTTCAGTGATAACGATAATCGGTATAGCTCTTCGACGGTCCCTGTATAATATTTTAACTCAATTTTCAAAAATCTCGTTAAAAAAATTCTTATCGATAAATATATAAATGACCATGTAATTTCTCTATATACCTATATATATAATTATATACATATAATCTGTATAGATATATCTTTACTGATTTGAAAAAGAAAGAAGAACAAGAAAAAACAAAAAAAAAAAAAGATAAAAATCTTTCTTTTTTTTTTTTTCTACGTTAGAAAATAAATGAAATTTTTTTTTTTCTTTCCCTCCCCCCTCCCCGTATATATGTAAATATGATCTTATCAAATTATCGGATTCCGGTTCTCACGCCCAAATACGTTTCTCCTCCGATCTTCTGCCGCTGCTGCTGCTGCTGCTGCTGCTGCTGCTGCACCCTTTTCGTCTATACGTAATGCCTGTATACAATATGTATAGTATACCGTGAATTTTACGCCCCCGCATATACCTATACCTAGATATTCTTATATCTACCATGTATTGCAGATATAGATCTGTCATACGTAGAATTAATTCAAAAACGAATAAATAACGTGGGATATAGGTATACACATATATACGAAATATCTGAAACTATAGCTGTGCAGTTTCAATGGGTTTCTTGCGCTCGTATATATAACGCGGGGGGGGGGGATTCGATCGTCCTGGGAATAACGCGTGACGTGTGTCGGTAGAGTTAGACCGATCTGTAAGTATAATATGTATGTATATATATTATGTATATGTATATATTCGATTTGCTGCTGCTGTTGCTATATACCTATACTGTATTCGGTGGAGTGCAGTGAGGTTTTTCCCCATTTCTTATTATTTTCCCACAGGATCCAGAAATAGGGAGGTGAAAGGGGAAAAACTAGGAAAGTTTTAGGGTTTTGCGGTATTCAAAGGATCCGTTTGTCCGTATATATACCTATATATATATGTATATACTATACGGATTCGCATTGTGTCTATTCGAGTCGAAAAGATGCTGTCCAATGGTCGAAAGGGTTTTCCCGTTGCTGCTGCTGCTGCTGCTGCTGCTGCAGTCGCGTGGGATAATGTATACCTATAATCTCGCATTTCGCTTCCCATACATATATACATAATAAATATACATGGAATATACATACATATACATCTAATATACATCTATATAAGTATACGACGAAAAACATCTGCGCTTTCGCCTTTTATAACCCAAAAATATATTTCGCATATATGTATATAGATTTTTACCCCCAAAAAAAGAAAGGATATTATATTCTAAAGGGTTATGTTCAGCGATTCTCAAAAACGAAAAAAAAAAAAATGACAAAAAAATTCTTATACACAAGATAGTCGAGTTGGACACACGGGACATCCCCTCTCTGAGGAAATTTTTTTTTGTTCCTTATTAGTCAAAATTATCCGATCATTTTTTCTAAATTATTATCATTCCTATTTCTTATTTCTTATTTCTTTATTTTTTGTTGTTGTTTTATCTAAGAAGAATTATTACATATGTATTATACATATAGTTAGCTATACCAGACGTTCTGCTATATTATTACAATAGCTTATTATACTATCTCTATATATACCTACAATATATTGCGACGAATTTCAACAGCTGCAGTAAAATTTTCGCGTTGCGATTTCGTAATCTATTATACCTATCCATATACATAGTATACATATACATATAGGAACCAATGTCCGTCTCTCTTTCGTTCTTTCTTTATTTCTTAAATGTTGCATATATACTTGCAGCTGCGGATATACGACAAAAGGGTTACGTATATATATTCATATAGAATTATTATGAATACACCCCTATTATTATTATTATCATTATTATTATTATTATTATTATTGTGTTAGATGGGTGAAAATTTTGCGAAATAACGGATAATCGGACAGATGCAACGCCCACACGTATGTATATATATATATATATATATATATATATATATATATATATATATATATATATATATATATTGTATTGTATATAGGCCTGTAATAGGCCTGTACGTAACATGAAAATATTATATACGTATACATATACATAGTATATATAGGTATATCTACTGCACCCGGTTTATATACCTTTAGTAGCATTTCGACGATAATCATTTGCTATAATATCCCCCGCAGCTTATACTCAAATCGATGAAAGTATTTTCGATTCTCGATTTTCGATTTTTTTTTTTCCTGGTATTCAAAATTTTGTATGGTATATTTTGCAGGTATTTTTTTTTTTTTACTCATTAATTCATTTTTTCAATCATTATTATTATCATTATCATCATTATTATTTACATGAATTTTCTATACCCATATATACTATATATGTATATATGTACAGACTGAAAACACATACGCGTATGCCTATAGGTATGCGTATATGATGTCAGTATAATGTACAGAGTTAACGGTATTTATAATAAAGCGTATTTGCGTTGAAAATTTATTGTAATTTGTAATAAAATTGAAAATTTTTGTTATATAGTATATATGTATATATGTATATACGCAAGCATATATATATGTATGTATATGCATACGTTTCCGGCTGTACAAAGCCACTATGAGACGATCTACACTGGAGAACAGACTGGTAGCAAAAACTGCGCATTATTATAATTGACGGTTCGTTCGTTTGGTTCTTTGGTTGGCTAGTTATGGCTACCAGAGCGGTGCAACAACAGCACAGACAAAATAAGCTTTTATATAGTTGATCTCGCGGTATATTTCATGCTGTTTGAGATGTTGCTGGCCGCTGCTTATACCTATGTATACATATAGGTAAAGATCGTAAAGTATAAGAGAAAGAGAGACGAGAATGAGAATGAGAAGATAAAAAAAAAAAAGAAAGAAAAAAAAAAAACTGACTACTCAAATCTGCGAAGAAAAAAAAAAAATCCCGTACGCCAAAAATTAACCGGTGAATTTTTCTGTTCCTTTTTTTTTTTTTTCTTTTGGGGTGGGTGGGGGGGGGGGGGGGTTTATCGTATACCTTTTCTATATACGCAATTAATCGGTCGCGATATATGTATATATGTATATTACTACGACGATTCGCGGCTCTGATAACCTAGAGCGACGATTTAAATCAAGGTCACCTTCGGATTGCACTCTGTACTATCTCTCTCTCTCTCTCTCTCTCTCTCTTATATGTATGTATATATGTATATACCTATATAAATTATATGCCTATACTCGCGACTAATCGCGATGCAGTTTAATTAATATCCCGTTATAAGGCTAATCAACATGTATGTACCTAGACACATATACGTATAAATATATACATACATATATACTTATTCACATATGTACACGCATAAATTAATTTATTCCTTGATATATTGGAGATAAATGAATGAATGAATATAAAGACGGATTAGACGGATATGGATATTAAAATGAAAAATTGATAGATATGTACGTATAGAGGTTTTACCTCAAGGTGAAATTAAAATGACGATTTTTGAAAAAAAAAAATCTTTTTGGCTTTTTATTTCCAAATTTCATTTATATATTTATTTATTTTTTTTGCGTTTTCTTACCGTATACACATAAAGTATATCGCGTGTCGTAATAATTAAATAGATTTTTCGTCATTTTGTATATATATATATACATACCTATGTATTTGTGTATATACATATAGATATGTATTTAGGTACCTAACCTACGACAAAAAAGACCTTGGAAGCGCAACAGGCGCAAAAGCTTTCGGAGTTATAAGAAGTGTGTATACATATAGCTATACATATATATATATATATATATATATATATATATATATATCTTATAGGTGGGGATAAAGGCGGCTCTTGGTTCTTTGTTTAGCATCGTCGGTCGGGCCAGACTGGCGGGAAAACGCAATCTTACTCTATCTTCTGTGTTTTGTTTAGTATCTATATATATATTATATATACATATATACAAAATCTACACACATGTGTATGGTATATACGTATAAGCTGCTATGTACGAGACACCGTTCTATAACAGCACGAATTCAGTCTCGCAGTTTTTTTTTTTTTTTTTCTTTTTTTTTCTCTCCTCCCACTCGTCTACTCATCTACTTACTCGTACACGTGTGTATGCATGTATGTATCCACGTATGCGCATGTATGCAATTTTTTTAAGGTGGGCCAAAGACTACTGATATGCAGAATTTCGGCTCTGCACCAAGAACAGCAGCGCGGCACCAGCAGCATTCAAAGTCATTGCAATGTGACAGCGGCAGTGGTTCTCAAATATTTTTTTTTTTCTCTATATAATATATATACATATGTATATATATATACATGTATATATATACGCGTTGAAATGAATTTATTTTTTTTTTTTTCACCCAGCTACGATCAGTTTCAATTTTTTTTTTTCCCGATTTTTCAATTAAAAATTTTTTTTTTTTCTTTTCCACGTATAATATGGTTGGTATGATATCAGTAAAACCCGTTTACCGATCGAATTCCTATCGAACAAACAATCCCTGCCACGTCTATACTTAAATATATATAACGTATACATCCACGCACAATTCATATGTATGTACATAATATGTATATGTACATATACCGTTCGATAAATAAATTATTAGAATAACCCCTAATTACGTTTTTTTTTTTTTTTTTTTTTTTTTTTTTTTTTTTTTTTTTTCCTCTCGGTATTGGTTATCATCTGCATCGACGTGCATTTTATATATACATAGGTATATACAGTATACAAGACATATATACAGCAAATATATATTTTAGAATCCGATCACATTATGTTTATTTTTCGTTTTTTTTTGTTTTTTTTTTGAGGGGAAATTTCCACTTTTTATAAATAGCGATGACTGTCATGATTGTATACATATATGTATATCGATCATTCCCAAAAATGATGTCGAGTAGATCAGGTTTACGTATATACCTATATAAAACCAAATCCGTGACGTTTCCCTGTGTCCTATGACTTTCGAGTATAAATACATGTATGTATATATATATATATATATATATATATATAGATATATAGATATATAGATAGGTATATAGGTATATACATATATAGTTTGTTCGATATTCTATGGAAATTTACTTTAAAACTAGTAATAATCTCGATCCCGCGGACGTAACAGTTCGTTTATATGCAAATTAGGTATAAAGTAGTCTGTCCTTGTCGTCCCATGCCATGGGAAATAACGAAAATACGCGTATGTACCGTAATACCGACTACCGTCGACTCCGGGCTTATTATTATACCTATATATGTACCTGCTATCCGGACAGTATAGTTCGTAGGTTCACATATTTTTCCAATCGCGTATATATAAAAAAAAGAAAAAAACTAATAATTCGCTGTTCCGTATATATGTATACGTATAGGTATAGACTATATAAATTATATACAAAAAATGAAAAAAAAAAAATCGAAATCGTTTATTTATTCAACACGATTTTAACAAATATGTATACCTTATACCTCTATTTAAATACTTTAGTAATAAAATCAATCAGTGATTAGTAATTATTTTTTCAAATTCTTTTTTATATATTTCTCTCTTCGAATACATATATGTATGTATATATTTCGACGGATTTACGATATTGTAAATAAAACGAGTGAAAAAAAAAAAAAAAAAAAAAACTCGTTTCAATTAAAATTTTGAACATATATATACGCGACTCGCGATTATCGCTTATATAACCTTCCCGTCTTCAAAATCTTTGCTACATCTGAAATTCACCGAATTTTTTAATTAATGCGATTGATCGTTCGTTTCCGTTTAATTGCCCCTACAACCGTCTCCCAGTTCAACTCGCTTATCGCCGTTTAAAAATCGTGTTAAAAAAACAAAAAATCACATAAATAAAATATAGAAATAAAACACCCTCGTATTCACGTACCTTGTGATCAATTTGTCGTTATTATTTTTCCGATAAAAGTAAAACACGGATCTCACCATCGGGTTGTAGGCTTTGTATTGCCCCCCCAACCATCCCCCATTTTTTGCTAAAACAGTGAATATACCTACTCTGTAATTTTCATACTTAGGTAGGTAGGTAGGTACGTTTGTATACCTGATCCGGAATGATATGTACGGAATATATAGTATAGAATATAGAATCCGCGTGTCAACGAGTATTTAATCGAGGATATCATAGGTATGCTCGAAGCATGATTCGGGGAAATCAATAAACAAACTCTACTCTCAATATTTTCTGAGATACATCGATTTTTATGGAGAAGAAAAAAAAAACTGGTGAAAATTGAATTTTTCGTTGTGTTTTTGCTATTCAAGAAGATTGAACGGATGACTCGAACATTAATTCCTCGATAAATTTTACTCCATAAATGATATTCAATTTATCATAGAATTTTCATCCGAAGGATACTTACTGAAAATTAGAATTTTAGACCGTAAAATCGATAAAGAGAATTTCAGTTAAGAGTGGAATTATGGGTATGATTTCAACGGTATGATATCCTCGATTTTTCTCCATGTAGTAGTACCCATACCTGATATTTTCACATAGTTTAGAATTTTTTGAATTAAAATTAGCCTCACGGTGAATTTTTTAATTGAGATCGGTCAAAATGCATGTGTTTTATATATGGGAAACCTTGAAACCTTACCGGCACGGGTTAGTTTCATTTTAAAAACCTCTCTCTGGGGCCAAAAATTTTTTTTTTCTATTTTTTGTCTACAAACTGTGGGGCTTTACTCTTCAAGATGGTATTTAACGTCCACCCTAATATACACAGTTGCACACTATACATTAGTCGACGAGTTCGAGATCATCGGATTTCGAAATTTCTATTCGGATTAAAAAAAAAAACAAAAAAAACTCGATATATCTCTGCGGCGCGTGAATAAAATTAAACTCGTTCTGAAACAAGCTTCTATACTATACCAAAATTTCCAAATTTCTTCTATAACAAAACGAGAAGAAAAAAAAATTTTTGTTTCCCGGATTTGTTGATAAAATAAACGATATAATATATGGTATATACCTACTATATACCTACTTCTTGGTATAATATCTTAATTATCTTCGTTATTAACAATTTTCCTAATTCGTCATTTTGGTATATAATTAGAAAATATCTGTCAATTTATTTTAATTTTCTTCTTCTTTCTTCTCGTTCCTCTGCTAATTCGCTGCTTCGACGAACGTGATTCCGATATATCAATGAAAAAAGAAAAAAATTGAAAAAAAAAAAAAAAAAAAAATCCCCTTTCTCTTTCTCTTTCTCTTTCTCTTTCTCTTTCTCTTTCTCTTTCTCTTTCTCTGTCGTGACAAGATCGTCGTCATTAGCTTCACACGTATGTACACGCACCCACAATCCCATATCACACATCATGATATATTTAATATTTATTATAAATGGTCAAAACGACTATCTGCACCGACAACAGGGGAGGGGCCCTCGGTGTCAACTTCGATACTAATTTCTAGTTTACAACCATACCATGCGGGTACACAAGTGTATACCTATACGTATACTGAAGGTATATAAACTATACCTACGTGAAGGTGTGCCGCCCGCGCGTTGTTTCCGTTTCTGAATTATTTATGCTGCAATTAACTACACTTGGGCCCCCCCCCCCCCCCCCCCCCCCCCTCCCGCTACTGATGCTACTGCTACTTCTGGATTGTGTGTATATAGGCTTATAGATATAGTATAGGTATAGATACATATAGATATGTACCATATATTTAAACTATAATATAGTGTGTTTTACCTGGAAATATTTATAACACATATATACCTAAACGCACATACCTATACATATGTATAATGTGTATGTATATTTTATATTTATGCTGGTATATATGTATATATATATATATGGCTACTGAAATACCCACTGACCTCACTGAAGATAATCAGTGATACGTCCACCCTGAACCCTATATATATATATATACATACGTAAATACATGAAAATATCTATATATATTATGTACACACGTGAGGTACCTACTTTACATCTTTTTGTTGGTTTTTCTTTTTTTTTTTTTTTTTTTTTTTTTTTTTTTTTTTTTTTCAACTCATTTTCTTTATTACTTTCTTCATTTTTTTTTTTTTTTTTCATGATTCCGGGATAAACGTTTCGGCGTTAAAAATGTATCATCGCCCGTGTACCCCGTATATAGTACGTACGTACGTACGTATGTATGTAGTACGTGGTATATGTGGAGGGCGTGTGTGGTGTTCATCGTTCATCGTTCATCGTTCATCGTTTACTTTACGATCGCGTTTGATATCACCCCGGGTATTTTATACACCGTGTATACCCGCGCTGGTATATGATGAATTAACCTGTAATTATCTTACACTATAGTTTCTGATTTCAACTATATACCTTTCATTCATATCTCTGTGTGTGTGGGTGGGTGTGTGTCTCTCTATTGAGAATAGGAGCAAAATATATGAAAAATTGTAGAAAATGTATTGAAAAAAAAAAATAAAAAATAAAGGGGAAGGGGGGGGGGGGGGGGGGGGGGAATAGAATAGAATATAAAATAAAATCTGCAAACAACACTCCCACCTGACTATGAGATCGATCATCGTTCAAACAAGAAAATATAGGTACATACATACATTTATTTTATCTGATTTTATTTTTTCATCTTCTTTTTTTAACAAAAAAAAAAACAGAAAACAGAAAACAAAAAAAAAAATCAAAAATCGATCGAGATTTTTCCAATCGTATTATACATATACATATTTTATAGTCGAGTTTATGCATGTACCGTTATTATAATATGTATAGATATATATGTATGTATATGTATATAAGACCGATACGTTTTTGTTTGGTTAAAGGCGTGCGAAGTTTAACACCTGCCTAGGTGTTATAATGTAATATGAACCGTTCAGAGTATAAAAGATTCAAGTACCTATACCTATAACCTAAACCTAGATACCTGACCGAATGACTGAATGACTATACCTGCTTACTTATCTATCTACTAAACCATAACCATCGCGGTTTAAGATCAAAATCGCGATTTTAATATCGCCGAATCGTTCGTTCTTTTCTATATTTTCGATTTTCGATTTTCGATTTTCGATTTTCTCTTCTCTATTTTTTCTGTCTATCCAGAACTCGTCGGAATAGTTGCAAAAAAAAATTTCGTCGTTTTGGGGGTCGGTTTAATATATTAATATCAAGAGCTACAAATTTACGGAAATTTTGATTTCTAACTATTCGGAAGAGGCTTAGTTACGGGCGTTACGATCAGGATTCAAAAATTACCTCTATAAGGATCGCCCTAGTATCATACATATACAATAATCGTATACGTTGATGATAAAACAAAAGTTCACCTTCGTTCATGATCGTTCCCGTTCATTAAATTCCATATTTCGGCAATTACGATGTATACATATAGTATAACCTGTATGCGATCACTATAGGTATGTATGTACAAACAACAAAACCACTCGTATATTTAAATACATATTTATCCAAACAAGTAAATAAAAGAAAGAAAAAGAGCTGACCAGTTATTATATACGTGAAATATTCACAACGTATTGTATTTTCCATTTTTCTCTTCTCGTTTTTTCTTTTTTTCTCTATCATAAATATATATGTCATAACATATCGTTTATGCTATGTATGTATGTACCAAATTGACTTTTTCCTATAATTGATTCTTTTTTCGATTAATCAGAAGTCCCTTTTTTTGTTTCTTTTTTTGTTTCTTTCCGGTAAAATCAAAGGTACGAATTAAATACAGTACCGAGACGTGGTAATTTTTCGTTACAGTTATAAGATTCTGTAAATTTTGGAATTGTCTTTTTTTTTTTTTTTTTTTTTTTCTTATTATTTTCTCTCATTCATCTGACAATTTGTTCCTATTGTATGTATACATAGATATATGGGGGATCATCCGAGAGAGGAGAGAGGAAAGTGCAGGCGAAGGTGGTCGGAGGAAGGGGGCTAATTAAAAACGGTCAGCGGACCTCGAGGAAACGCGATTACGATTATGTCCGCTTCGTTACGTGTTACCGTCCGACTCTCGGCCTCCTCTCTCTCTCTCTCTCTCTCTCTCTCTCTCTCTCTCTCTCTCTCTCTCTATTCCCGTGTTCAACGATGGTGGTTCAGAGTCCAGACTGAAATCAACCGATCTGGAAGTCCCTATAGACGCGAGGGCAGCAGGAAGCTGATGCCAGTCGGTTCACGGTCGAGTAATCATCCGGACAATTATCGTCCTCTCGAGAATACATTTTTTATTTCCTTATATTCAACTTTTGTCGTTTTTTTTTTTTTTTTGTTTTTTTCAATTTTTTTTTTTCAACATCTCAATGTCTTTTTGATTTTTTTTTTCGGTTTTTCTCGATCGCGATTTCGTCTATTCATATAATACATAGGAAATTTTTCTTCTCCTCTCCTTCACGATCATTTTTCCAACCGCTATTTATAAAACATCAACAGCAGAAAATCAAAATCCAAAAAAAAAGAAAAATATATATATACAAAAAATTGAAAGCACGAAAGGGAATGGGATGAAAAAAGAGCGGTGAAAAAAAATAAGATAAAAAATAATTCCAGACCCGGAACTCTCGATGTTATCCTGCACCGTGTATATATGTATATATATATATATATATATACATACTTATATAATGTATATATGTATATATGTGTGCGAGAGATGCTAATTTGCCTGGCATTACGAGGAGTTTATAAGCCCTCCGCCAACTCCTCTTCCTTCTCGTTCTCCTTCTTGCCGCCCCCCTGCCCCCTGCCCCCACCCTCCTTCCCCCGAAGGTAAAAGGTCGTATCGGCTCGCGTACCAACCACCCCGGCGGGACTCTTAACTCTCTATCTCTCTCTCTCTGTCTCTCTCGGTATCTCTTACCGGGGTTTATATATAACAGAGATTCTCAAAACGCGTTTTAAATCAGCGAATTGAAATTATCGTTATCATTGAAGGGAAAAAAAAAACCCCCCAAAAAAAACGAAGTTGTTCGTTTGGTGTTGAAAAATTGAAAACCGTATACCTTATACCCATATACTTATTACATATCATTGTTAGATGTCTGATAAGCTGTAATGAATTTCAGACAGGAAAGTATAGGTATAACTTGGCGCGGGACTCTACCGAGTCTCTTGATGCATAACGACTGCGACGGTTTAGATTTTTATTTTATTTTTTTCCCTTTCGTCTACTTTTTGTTAATTTTTTACACAGATATAGTATATACGTCCGATGTGAGAAAACTAAGCGAATGATATATTTACGATGAACGAAGTATGTATATATGTATGTATACATATGTAGATAAATTGAAATTAAAATTCAAATAAAAATTGTAATTAAATGAAACTCGGTGTTACCGCACTTACGATATTCGAACGAAGCATTGAGAATCCCTGTACCTAGCAACTGGTGTCTTTAGCCGGCGGAGTCAGTCAACGCCGTCGTTCAACCCCCTCGAGTCCCGTGAACCCCAAACGCGCTACTACAACGTCGCGGTGTTGGTATATACGAATACCTATATATAGAAATTCGACGGGTGATAATTACGCGCTTTTCTGTCTTCTTTTTCTTTACTTTCTTCCCTTTTTTTTTTTTTTTTTCTTTTGTTTTCGTCAGTCTTTCTGTGATACTCTGTTGTACATACAGGTATATAATATATATATATATATTTTGTTCTCTTTTTTTTTTCTCCGTACTCTCTTTTGCGGCGGTATAAGGGAGATATTGATAAAGGGAGGATAATAATCTCGGCGTGTTTCCAGGATATTTCCACACGTTTTTCTTTTTTTTTTTTTTTCTTTTTTGCTTTTTCTAATTTTTTTTTTATCTTCCACTATTCTTCTTTCTCATTGTATTACATGCATGTATCGGATACATATAAATATATACATACATACGTTATATACCTATTTCATTATTACTGTATCAAACAGAAATAAACCCTGCAACACTTGTTGCTGCTTTATCTATATATATATATACCTATGTAATATGTATAGTATATTGTAGTTTTTTTTGTTTTCTTTCCTTTTTTCTTCATTTCTTTAACCTTTTGTCACACGTTTACGTATCCATGTATACATCCTGCTCACACAACTCCGTGTCAAAAAAGAAAGAGAAACAAAAAAAAAAATTGTGAAAAATTTTCTCTGCAACGAAGCGAGGTCGTTTATTAAAAAAATATATATTTATATATATACATATCTATAATACGAATAAAATAACTATTTCTAATTATGATTAACTATGTATAGACGCAGGTCAATAATTTACGCGTATATAACAAAAAAATTCAGGGAAGATCAGCTACACATTATGCGGTTGAAAGAATTTCAAGAATTCTAACGATACGATAGATATATATATATATATATAATTGTCATTAAATAACGTTTCAAATTAGAACGAAATACACAAAAAGTTGAAGAAAAAAATTCAAAATAAAAAAAAGAAAACACTGATACACGTGAACAGTTTTTCAGTATATATATATATATATATATATATATATATATATATATATATATATATATATATATATATATATATATATATATATATATATATATATATATATATATATATATATATATATATATATATATATATATATATATATATATATATATATATATATATATATATATATATATATATATATATATATATATATATATATATATATATATATATATATATATATATATATATATATATATATATGTATCTATAAATAATATCTAAATGTATACTGTTCTTCTTCCAACGTATGTGTTATACTCATACTTACTTACACCAGCTACCCACCTTTTTATAGCTGCAGTATTATTATACTTATACAAGTATTAAATGTATAGCTGTTCACTGCGAAAAGCTCTGATATCTGACGTAAATGAAAGAGCTTGCGACCGAACCATCTCGCCCCGGTGAATCAACACACCGTATTCCACAGGGGTATGTAGGTAGGTAGGTAGGTAGGTACATACGTACGCGGAGGAGTGTTGCCTAGGTAACTCCCAGTGCACACCTTGGCAACCTTACGTTATCAATCTATCGGATCGCGTTATATATTCTATCTATATATCTCCGTATATAAATATATATATACCAGGTATGTATGTGTGCCTGTAATACGTCTTGGCTGGCGTCGCACTGTCATATCTTACTCCTATATTCAATACCTAGGTACACATGTACATGTATGTACATACGTATGTATACTGTAGCGTTAAGCTCTCATTCGAAGAATCCACATTAACCGTGTGAATTCTTCCGCAAAAAAGAAGAAAAAAAAAAAAAAAAAGAAAAATGAAAAAACAGCAAAACAGTATTAGTTTGTTCTATAACTTGATATTTTGGCGCGATCGCGATTATCCGTGCAAAAATATACTCAGGTATATACTTGAAATGACGTGTCATATTCTCGGTATATTTAATAATCGGGGGCGAGACTCTACCGAGTCTCTTCGATATACCTATACGCATGTCGTTGTTTGGTGGGTTTTTAGACGATTAACGAACGGCGAATTATAGAGACGGATCAGTTTATTCGAGAACAGTTTTTGGATAAAAATGTTTTTTTTCCTTTTCTCCAAGCTTTCTGTAGTCAAATCGGAGTTTTAGCATCCGGGACTGAACATAGATGAATTGCCAATATTACGGTAGACCGGCGTACATCAAAGCCTTCATGAAATGCGGTGAAAATTTTCCGAGTGTATGAAGAGCGAGAGAGAATGATAATGAGGGAAAGAGAAAGAGTGAGCGAGTTAGATATATATATATAGCCCGTTCGTAGGTGGGTAGGTATATACATACAAACCTATGTATGTATACATGTATGTACATACATACGTACGTACTAAAATGAGATTGTCAATTTACCGATGATCGTTCATTGAACTGCATATCATCATAGCTACATACACATACGCGCATGCATAGGAGAGAACTTTATTTACACACTGTCAAAACGCGGGTATATATACATATATATATTATATAGGTATACATTATACCTATATGATGCATGCACACATATTCTCTCTATATACATAACTGACGCGAGAACCACCGTCCAATATTATATCCGTACATATATACACACATATACATATACACATTAACAGCAGCGTAGGTTTATGGTGGAGAGAAAGAGAGAGAGAAAAAGAGAGAAAGAGTATATATTCCTATTTATAACAACTTCACGAAATTATTGCCCCCAGGACATCGCACTTGGCTAACGTTCAATTTTACCAATAAAGTTGAAAATTTTCAAGAAATTAGGTATAGATATATATCATAGGTATATTAGAGTGTGTCATTTCGGGACAACTTTTTTCTTTCCAACTTACAAACAGGTTGTATACTTGCAGGAGAGGAAAAATAAGAAGCCTGTTAAAATTTGAGATCCTAATATTGATATTAAGAGGTGCCTCATCGCGAATTTCTATTTCCCATTCAAATAACACGGGAAATGTTCTAGTTGCAAACTTCTATTTTTATATCTCAAGTACTAATCTACTCAAAATGATTCTGCATAGCTACTTTTGTTCGAAATTTAACGCTCTAAAAAAAAGGTCTCTTGATATTTTTCGATAAATCTAACTGTTTCCTATCAATCAATGGTAATTAACCAATAACCAACTTGGAAACAGTTAGATTTATCGAAAAATATCAAGAGACCTTTTTTTTAGAGCGTTCAATTTCGAAGAAAAGTAGCCATGCAGAATCATTCTGAGTAGATTAGTACTTGAGATATAAAAATTGAAGTGTCCCACTAGAACATTTCCCGTGTTATTTAAATGGGAAATAGAAATTCGCGACGAGGCACCTCTTAATAATAATATTAAAACCTCAAATTCCAGCAGGCTTCTTATTTTACCTTTCTGCAAGTATACAACCTGTTTGTAAGTTGAAAAAAAAAAGTTTCCCCAAAATGACAGATCCGTGTGTGTTTCTTTTTCCTTATATACCACTAAAAATCGAGAAGTAAAGAGGATATCAAAAAAACAAAAAAAAACTGCGCTGATTCGTTTGGAGAGAAAATTTGGTGACAGAGTGGAAAAAAACAAAAGAGAAACAGAAAATAAAAGATTAATTTTCCTTCCGAAAAGAATTTTTTCAAAATTTTCTTTCTTTTTTTTTTTTTTTTTTTTTGTGGAATAAGTATAAGAGAATGCCTAATGTGAACGTAAAGAAATATAAGGAGGTTATAATCGGTATAGCATGTGTGTATATATATATATATATATATATATATATATATATATATATATATATATATATATATATATATATATATATATATATATATATATATATATATATATATATATATATATATATATATATATATATATATATATATATATATATATATATATATATATATATATATATATATATATATATATATATATATATATATATATATATATATATATATATATATATATATATATATATATATATATATATATATATATATATATATATATATATATATATATATATATATATATATATATATATATATATATATATATATATATATATATATATATATATATAAATATAAATATATATATATATACAGTGTAGGTAATTATACACCGAAATGAACACGCGCGTGATAACTCGAAGCAATGGAAAATTACTTGCATAGAATAAGAGATCGTTATTTAACGAGCTCATCGTAGCTCAGGCTCAGGCTCAGGCTCAGGCTCAGTCAATCAGTCAGTCAGTTAGTTTAGAGTAAGTTAGTTAGTTAGTTAGTTAGTTAGTTAGCTAGCTGTTATATATGGTAGTTAAAAGCCTTGGTTATTTTGGTGATAACCACAAGCGATTAGAGACATTGCCTCAAGCGTAAGGCTGGTCTAGCCCGACTACTTATACTTCTGTCGTGTATACGGTGCACTTCAGTCAGCTAATGTGTTTGTCATGTAATAATAATTGTGATGGGCAATGGTATTAGTCCCCGTGTTACAACTACTTATAAGAAATATGTCTCTGGGCTAGGTACACGTATATAAGTACCCATATATCTACCATATACACCATTGCTTATAAATTTTCGTATTTCAGTTTAGTTTTTACTTGCGTGTAGACGTATACGTATATATTGTCCTTATCGCAGATGAAACTTACCAAACGAAGGTATGTCGTCGCTGCATAATATCTTTTGGAACTATACGATTACACCGTATCTGGGCTCGTGGCGCAACGACTTATCGGACTACGGCAAGGAAAGAAGAAAAAAAAGAAAATAAAATAAAAATTGAATTACCAAATTTCGATTGCCTCGAGTGGTCGTTCGTCATCGTACGTTTAATACCGACCAAAAATTTTACTTTTACCTCCCGGGGAGGGGGACTTTCCTATCAGGAAAAACCAAAACCTTTCCTCAACATTCTTCTTCTGCTTCTTCTTCTTCTTCTTATTTTTCCAGCTGTAACTGGAAATATCCCGAAATCAATTCATCGTACTTTCCTGCTAATCTTAATCACTTTCGATCTTGTGTATGAATACATACAGTCTCTTTGATCGTTGGAATAAGGAACGTTCACGAATCTGAGAATGAGCTCTTCTGCTGGGTTATACGCAGTTTAATATTGTTCAGAATTAGCACACCTCCCCTTTCCCTTCCTCACTCTCTATCCCACGATATCGAACGATTAGCAATTCAAAAATGTTTGCCCGGAGTATAAAGAAGAAATTAGCACATTTCGTGATTGAATTCTCCCTGAATGGGTTGGTTATTAAGATGTCTCAAAATGCAAAGCGCGGGTTAGTCACTGTCGAATCTTTGAGATGTACATCAATGGGTGCAGCTTTCATGATGGTGGGGTTAAAGTTGAATCCGGATCGTTCGTTTAATTTTGGGACTTTATTTTTGAATATCGATCAGTTTCACGGGGGAAGATCATTGAACCGCATTAAATACAATTATTTTTAGTTCGAATTTTGGTTTATCTTTAGCTTTACCCTAATAGCAAGCTACGGGCTGAAAATAATAACTGATAATGAATATAACTGACGAGGAACAATGCGTTGAAGAGGAAGAGAAACGAGGAGTATATACTATGTATATCGTCGATGACAAATTTCTCAAATGACTGTGTCGGCTGAAGTGCCTTTTCGAATGATATGCGTCATACTCGGCAAACTGTGAACTAGATAAATAAGCTAATGAAGTAAAGAGAGAGAATATAATATAATCATATTGCACACCAAAACGGAATGATAATAAACCACCGCACGCGATTTCCGTTATTATATATACATACATAGCTATGAAATAGGAAGACTTCACTTTATTATGTATAATATAAGTACATACGTATATAGAATAACCATGAAACGTCTAATACGAATAATCATCTTTCCTTTGTTCAAGTTGTATAAAATAAACCACTTCCCCTTTTCTCTCATTCAGATTATCATTTCATAATAACTTGTTTTCCCTCTTTACATAAGCGTTACATACATAGTTCATATACATATGTATATACACCTATTTATGCACATTTATACGAGGATGATCCTGAGAGAATTCCTGTAATTTTTTTTTCCTGCAATTACTACTTCATTACAATATTAATAATAATGATGATGATCATTTTTATTAGGCGGTAAAGTTTGAGGTTTATGTATGAGTACTCTTAGGAATTCATGGTGGCCACTTTTTGGAGAACCGGGAAAACCCAGGGAATTTTACTGGTCAGGATAAAGTCAGGGAAATTTTGGTACAAGTCAGGGATTTATGTGAGTAAAAAAATTGAAAAAACCCGGACAACATACCCATGTTCGAATTGACATATTATTAATAACGTATGAAACGTTCCTGAAACTTGGAAAGTGCACTCTTTCCAATGGTGTTGAAAAATTATTAATACAATAATTTATAAATATAGTATTAACTTTCTATTGCAATATTTTTGTAAGGAATAGGTTATAGATCGCTTATTTTCATTCGAATGTTGCTCGTTGATAAGTCAATAGGGTAAATCATGATGGGAAAATTTCCATTGGACCGCTGGAAGGTGTTGAGTCAGGGAAAAAAGCTAAAAAAAATCACATTGAAAACTGGGAGAAGTCAGGGAAATTGGTCCTGGAGAAATAGTGGCGATACTGTGACTTTCCTTATGCATGGGGATTTTTGTTTGCTGTATAACGTATCCGCGATTCTTGTGTATATGTACGATACACCTAAACAGAGTACAAACCTTCACACATCATGGGTAGGTACCCTACGGCTCTTAGGTCGAAAACACATCGTCCCCTTTACGCCTAGGCGTTTCTCAACCTCAACCTCCTACTTCTCCTCCTCTCATCATCCACCTACTAATCGACGAGGTTTTTTTTTTCTTCTTTCTTTATTTTTTTTTTATACTAGGGGTAGCGGCCCTTAAGCCGATCCACGCTCCTCGCATGATCAGTCGATATCACTGGCCCATCAATAACCCTCGGCTATCCACTACTACCCTCCCGATATTCTGACCTCGTCTTCGTCTTCGTATTCGTCTTCCTCTTCGTCGTTATGCTGTAGTGACTGACATCGTGTGTGTATAGATTTGTGTATACGGGGTGGTTCTAGTGATAACCGATAACGTAGGTAGGTGGGATTGATACAGCGAAGGATTTTTTTTTTTTTTTTTTTTTGAGACATACCCAGTAATCGAAAAATTGATGATTTTAAATTTTCGAGGTTTCGAACGGTGAAAATTTCGTTTTTTAATATTACCGAGTCACAGTTTTTTTTTGGAAAGAGTGTTTCCCCGACAGTCTGCATAGTCGATTTAAAGAAAAACTTCAAACTGAATTACACCGAGGGTTCGAAATTCCGAAAGCTAAAGATCCGAAGGGCAAAAATTTTCGGACTCTTGGATCTTTTCGGATCTTTTCCAATTTCAATATATATTCCGATCTTCGATGTTTTTGAAAAATCGAAATCGAAATCAAATGAATTCGTAATTTTGACCGTAATTTTCGGAGTTTCTTAAAATTCGGAACTTAAACCGTAAAATCAAGTATCTTTCGGATCTGACTGAGGAGAAAAATTGCACAGAGCTTTGATATCAGAAGGGCCTAGAAAATTCTGTTCAAATCGCATCTCAGCAGATTTTCCACCTGCAATTCAAATCAAAATTCGAAAACTTTAGACTCTGGTCTGAAAATGATACAATGATAAAAAAAAAACTGCTTCCTAGATTGTTGAATGAGTTCAAAACTTAGAGTAAAACGATCTTCATTCTCCTTAAACAAGAAAAAAAAAGAACGTAAAAAAAAAAAATCTACCTACAATCGCCAGCAGATTGCGAGTGGATAATAAAATATCAATCACCTTCTTATTTTCATCGAGGGAGAGAGTTTTTCGGGTCGGTGAAAATTGTGTAGGTAGGTAGGTAGGTGGGTGGGTTTGGGTAGGTACCTGTAACCTTTCTGGGATCATAACATATTTGATAACGATTGTAAGGGTTGAATAATGATCGTGTTATGAACACCTCGGTTCGTTAACAGCCCCTTTTTACTCTTCGATTAAACGTTCGGAGGCCCCACCATCACCACCACCACCAACCCCATAATCGCGTTGAATCTATAACAGAAGAGAAGGAGAAGAATATGACCATCATATTCTGTGCCTTGCTGCTGCTGCTGCTGCTGCTGTTACTCTCGCAAGAAAATCTGTTATGCATTACCTAGCTAGCTGAAATCTATATAGGTACGAGGTACAGTAGGGGTGGTTCTCTCTGGCAAGGGCAATTCCTCGACGTTGGTTAGCCAATTAATCAGGGGTTGGTTCATTTAATTATTTCGTAATTCCGTAACACTCTTCCTACCTACCCCCGGAGGCGGCCCAGCCTTTCTCCTCCCGTATATAGTAAAACCCTCGCCCTTCCAGTTTCATCGGGAAACGTGGGTTTTCCCCTTATTCCCTATACCCTGCAGGGTGGTGGTGCAGCTCGTTAGCTCGCCAAGATAATTTTTCAGGAATCTTATTTTTTTTTCTATTTATTTACTTATTTTTTCTTTCTTCTTTCTTTACCGTTCTTTTTTTTTCCCCTCCTCCTTCTTCTTCTTCTTCTTCTTCTTCTTCTTTCATTCTCCCTTTGTTGTGCACGAGCAACGGCTATACCGTGGGTCTCGTACTGTACATAGATATACATGTACACACAATACGTACGTACGTAGCTGTCGCTTCGGGGCTAAACCTCCTCTAACGATTCTAAAAATATTTTCACGTCATCACGGTATGTATGTACCTTCTGCCTTCTACCTTCCGCCTCACTCTGATCAATCTCAACAAATAGAATCTTTGCAAAACACCAAGCAAGTCTTTTATGTATTGTACAATACATACATGGATACATAGGTGCACGTGTATACACGTGCCAACTCCGAAAATTCGCTAAAAAAAAAAACAAGAAATCGCAGTTTTTTATTTTTGTCTTTTGCTTTTGTTATTTTTATATACGTTTTGAAGAATTGCTATATACATACCACCTATATATACATAGAGATGATCTAATTATGACTCCCGGTTAAGTCCAGTTTGGTATCTAATTCGTTTCGACGAACTTAGGTGTAAATTTGTTCGCATATGGTTGTTTAAAAAAAAAAAAAAAAAAAAACAACCAGTGGATTTGCAATTCTTATATAAATATCGAAATATTACTCTCGTGGGAATGATGATGAGATATATACGTAAGCAGTAGTATTAGTAGTAGTCAGTGTAACGTCAGATCGTATGAAAACTAAAACAAGGTGAGAGACAGACAGACGATCTTAATAGTGACGTCAGAGATTCCGAGGAATCTTATGGAAAGATTTTAGGATGAATAAAGGTTCATTTTATGATCGTTTCTGTTGTCTAAAATTATTCAAAAATATAATGAAAAATTCAAAAGTTCACAATTTTGTCCAAAACAAAAAAATAAAAAAAAAAAACAGTTTTTAGCAAAAGCCAACCCCAGATGGCGCCACCGAATGGTTCGTTTCGTCAAAAGTGTATGTAGGACTCAACAGGTGGGTCCTCTCTCCGATGCGAGGCTCGTGAAATCCTCAAACCCTCTCAAACCCTCAATTCTCAACCCTCTCCTCTTACTTACGCTCATTCATGCCAGAATGGGGTGTCGTACTTCGTATACCGGCTATATACCCGACTACTATAATACCGCACGTACCCGAGCTGCAGGGAGAGAGAGAATCTCACATGTCGTGATAATGTGTAATCCGACGATTGGACATGGAATATAACAGTTTGAATAAAAATTTGAATTCAATAAAAATTAGGAATCTAGAGAAAAAAGAAGAACGAAAAAAAGAAACTCGTGAGAAAATTGAGAAAATTCTAAAATCTGAAATTCATTTACTTACTTATGTACTTATTTATTTACTCATTTCGACCGGAGTTCGATAAAATATTGAAATATCATCGAATTAGGTAAAACTGTACGAATTCTAAATGAGACTGAAAAAATAAAATAAAATGAGTTCGAGCTGTCACGTCGGCGAGTCTGGTGTTCCGTTCGTTCAGTTCATTCGTTCGTTCGTTCGTCGGTCTATATATCTATCCGTTCGGTGATATTCTAGATTCGTATAATAAATCGAGTTTATACGGAAAGCAATAAACAGATTCATTGCCCTGTGCGGGCCTCCCTGGATTCGATGTATCCAGTATACATATATACCTATACATACACCCGAAATACATATACAGTCGATTCTCGCTGGGGCTTAGGTTCTTCCTCATTTAATCCCGAAGAAAAGGGGTTCGAAAGTTTTCCGATTTAATTTTTACCGCCGCGTCCGCCGGTGCCTTAGCGATCCGAAATTTCTGAGTCTCACCTCTCTCTCTCTCACTCTTTTTATTTCTCCTTCTTTCGCTCTTTTTAAATTGATCCACTAGCTCTCGCTATTTAGCTCTACATCACACGAGTCGAGAAATATACCTACAGGAATAAAATCGGGTATAGCCGGTTCAGCAATCAACCATTTTACCAGTTTTATATTACCTACCTCCTTGATAAGTAGTCATAGTCGTTAGGAAATCCAATGAAAAACTATATCACTCTCTCTCTCTTTTTTTCTTTGGTTCTTTCTCCTAACTACAGTTCGTATTGCTCAGCTTTTACTGCGATATCAATCGTCGAATGTGTACAGGGTGTCCTAGAACTAAATGTCCAAAATGAAGGGTGGTCTGGAGGAGGTCGAACTGAAGTGACCTCAACTTTAACCTTGAATAACTTTTAATGAAGTGAATTTAGCCAAAAATGTTAAGAGACTTTTTTTGTAGAGCATTTGATTTCCCATAAGAATATTCATCGGTTTTTTTCGGGGTACTGATTTTTACATGAATTACAAAATTCCAAAGTTGAAAGATCAAATTGTAAAACTATACCAACTTTTAAGGCATGATTGTAAGGAAACGGTTCATCTGACGGAAAATTTCAATCAGACCTTTTTTGTAGAGCATTCAATTTCCTTCAAAAAATATTTCCGAGTCAATTTTGTTTAACTCAATGGTTCGGGAGTTCTGAGACAAAAACCCGCTCAGGAAAAAAAAAATCTAAAATTGCGATGATAGACCTCTTAATATTAATATTAAGGACTCAAATTCTCACTATAATTTTGTTTTGTCACCCCAAACAATATTTTCGATATATTTTGAAAAAAAAAAAAAATAGTCGATTTTTTTGGCCCAGTCTAATATACACCTTCACCCCGATTTTGTTACTTCAATTTATTCTACTTCTTTTTGTCTCACTTCTTATTGAATTCTTTCGAAATATTTACTTATTTACGATGGTTTTCTAGCTACATCGTGTATATAAGAGAACGATATAGTAATGCGCGTAGTAGGACAGCTATCTACGTGGGCAGTTCGTGATAGGGACCTTTACCGCGCTACCGCGACGGTATACGGTATATGGGAGCTAGAGTGTAAGCCGAATGCGTGGGACGAACGACGGGGTTCCCGGGGGTTCTAATTGAGATCAATTGCGACTCAGCCAGGGTCAACTCTACGTCTTTCTATACGTACGCGGTACGCCTCTGCAGAGTACGGTACCGTGAGCGACGCTACGCGACGCCACGTTTATCGCAGCAGCGGTAGCAGCAGCAGCAACGACGTCGTCGTACAGCGTAATCCACACACGTCTGTACATATACCATGTAACACGTATTTTTTTATCGTACAACACACGCGATACGACACAGCTCTGTTATAGCTATACGTTTCATAGCAAACCCCTTGTTCCCGTGGGCGTTACTACCCTAACCCTTGAAACCCCAATTTCCAGCTCTGCGGATCACTTAGGAAATAATTCAATTAGCGATCTTCATGGATCAGATATTGATAAATTGAGAGGAATGTACAGAAGTAGATATACTTATCGAGGAATGATCACTGAAGGATTTTTTGGGACTCTGAACGGGTCAAAACGAGGAATTCGTTTCAGGCGATATCGATTTTCAAAAAACGTTAAAAGTTCAGGATGTTGAAATTGGGAAAGATTCGAAAATTTAATGCAGAAGACTACGCTCCATACCTGCTTCGGATCTTTAGCCTTTGGAATTTTGAACCTTTGATGTTTTTCGATTTTCGACTATGCAGATTTCCGGGGAAATACCCATTTCTAAAAACTCTGATTCGGTGATATATAAAAAAATCAGAATTCTTACCGTTCGGAACTTAAACCCTGCCCCAAGACACGATCTTTGATCTCAAAAAATTGCACTATCATCTTTTCCCGCACACCTCTCCCATCCCTGATGTATAAGGATTTGTAATTCTGATGAAGATATCGACACCTCGAGAGGGGGTCGATTTTCCTGTCCTTTTGATCGATTTAAAAAATTTTTTTGAACGTACAGGATCCGCATCTACTCAAACTTACACGTAGACTCGTATACTTAGGTGATGTGTGGTGCGAAAGATCATGTTAAGTAGTGGCGGCCTGATATGGTGAGTATGGTTAGCCGAAGGGTAGTAAGTAGTAACAGAGTTGGTAGTGCCGCCACCGCTACCGGCGTTGCCGCCGGTACTGCCGCCGCCGCCGCGACGCCCGGCGCCGCCAGACTTTGGGTTTCAGATTAATGGATCATTTTTCTTCCCTCGAGTCGACTTGAGTCGGGGCTGCTCTGCTCCGCTCACCTACAAGACTTTTCTATACTTCTCTTTTCCTCTCTTCGACCACCAAACCGAAACCCAAACCCCCCCTATCTTATACTTTCTCGTGACTGCCTCCTTCTGCATCGACGTATTCAAGGTATCGACCGATACACACACAAACGTATAGGGAACTTTCTACAACTAAAGATCCGCTCTTTACGATTTTGAAATTACTGCGACATTGGATCAAATTTGGCTTCGAAAGTTGACTATTTTTCGCTTATCATCGTATCAAAAAAAGAGTAAAGAAAATAAGTAAGAAATGAATATGAAGTACATATGTGTGTACACACGTATGTAACATAAATACAGTGAACTCTTGATAAATTCGTTGTCCGACCGGGAATAGAACTTTCCACTTAGGTTAAAGCAGCAGCTACTCGATCGCGTACGCTCTTGAGAATAGGAGAGGCACATCCTCCCCGATTATCATGGAAATCGTCTTCAACTTTTTCATATCCATTTCCAGGACTCGCGGCTATAGAAGTGATGAAGGGATAAAGGAAGACAGGGTTCGAGGGCGCCGATAGTATGGAATCTTATAGTAGGTATAGGGAATACGACAGACCCAGGACTCCGCTTTATCCACGTGACAGAGGCCTGCCGGTAGTCTAGTAGCTAGTCTTCGTCGGTCGAGCCCATAGAATAGAAATAAGAATACTACGCAATTATTATGCTAATATCAGGGAATAAAACTTGGCGAACATGGGCCCCGTCTCCTTCTATTCCTCCTCTTCTCCTCCTTACCTCGTAGAAGCTTCGAAATTTCCGTTATTATTATTAAATGGAATCTCAAGGCTGCATATACATGTCATCCCATGCTACGGCTATGCCTATCGAATTTATCAAATTGAATCGCGAATATGTATCAGCGTCCTAAAATCCCACCAAAAAAATGAAGAGAAGAACCGAGAGAGAGAGAGAGAGTGAGAGTGGTTCATTCTCATGCTAATAACATATCGGATCAAAGTTCCGAATATCCTTGACTAACGGTATAAATATTCACTTGAAAAAATAGTCACGAAATTGTCCCGAGTTTCCTCGATTTAGATCAGCGTATGTGTGTATAATTTCGTGTATGTGCAGCGTGTGGTAGTCGTCAAGTGTCCTGGCTCGGTGTGATTATCGCGAATCTCTTCCTTCCTTCCTCCCTTCCTTCTTCGTCTTCTTCGTTTTTCGTATTTTCCTTATTTTCTGATAATTTGACAAATGCAAATTGCGTCCTATCGTCCAATTTACGTACGAAACTTGGTATATAATACGTGTAACTACGAGAGCAGTGAATTTCCCGCGCATTTTCCGCGTTTAATGTATATGGCTCAGAGGGAAAATTGGCGGGAGTTGTTCGTTTACTTTCGTTCATCGCACGTGGCTGGATATTCCACGTGTAGCTACTACAACGACATCAACACGTCGACCAATTCGTATATTCATATGTATGTATATGTAATACCCTCCGGAATGACGGGGTTTTCAGATCAACTAGGTAAGGAATAACAACGACGATGAATAATCATTGTATTTATTTTTTTTTTCTCGTAAACACGCGCGTGGGGAATCCATTTTTTTTTATCCCTTTTTACACCTACGTGACGCGGTTGAAAAAGGAGGAGAAGAAACCCCGTCATTATACGCAAGATCAACCTGTCGTACGCCTTTATTATCCGAACGATGATACCCAGCAGCAGCAGCAGCAGCAGCAGTAGCAGCACGCGGGGCAAACCGCTTGTCTGTCACCATGTAAACACGTAGTTTTTGCTCTCCAACGATCATCTGCCTCTTCTCCTTCTTCTTCGTCTTTTTCCTCGTCTCATACTCCTTCCTTCCTTCGTTTTTGATGCAGCTTCAAGAGTGACGAGAGAAAGAGAGACGGAGAGAGATGAGGTTTGATTGATAGCACCTCGGAGACATTAGTGCCCCTGTTCGTGTGACCGCAGTCTTTTTTATTTACAACCCCTTTCCGACGTTCCTCGAGCTGCAGGGGGATCATGATGATGATTTTTTTCCATTTTTTTTTCTATTTCTCATCCCCTAGAATTTCTTCTGCAGTTTTTTTTTTTTTTGGTTTCTCCTTCTTCTTCTACTTCTTAGCTGACTATAGAAACTATAATACAGGTTTTGTTTTTTCTCCTATCAATTGATTACCTGGCTTTGAAAATAATCGACCATTCCTTTTCTCTTCTTTTCTTTTCTTATATACCAGATCGTTATTTTTTTCCGAATATAATGGAGAAAAACCTATAACACGACCGCGTATACATACCTACCTACCTACCCTCTGACGATCCATTAAACGACGCGTCACTCAAGAATTAGTGTTTTGCATCCCGAGTTAAATTACGGCCTACTAAACGTTCAATTAGCAACTCCCACCCAGGAGGAACGTGCAGGACGAGGTTCAGAAATTAATAACCTCTCTTCAGGCTGGTATATAGCCGGGTCTACAAACACCGGGAGATCTCTTCTCCCGCTCGTCAAGGCTAAAGAGAGAGTGAGAGAGAGAGAGAGAGTATGGGGTGAGCGAGCGAGAAAAAGATAGGGTGGAAGAGGGTGTTTAAGATTTTTTTTTTCTTTCTTTTTTTCACTAAAACGCGAGAGGAAAACATCTTTTCAGTAGGCGTTCGTTCGTTCGTTCGTTCGTTCGTTCGTTCGTTCGTTCCGCCGTTTGGCGGGAAACGGGAATAGGGGCTCCTCTACCTTCTCGCCTCACACGTCCCTCTATTCCCACCTATACCTACATCCCTTCTCTTCTCTTCTCTTCACTTCTCTTTCCTTTCCTTTCCTTTACTCGATGAGGGGGATGAAGTGCAGGTCCTAACGTTATTAATTACGAGGCCACCATCAATCCAGCAGCCATCGTAAACAGGTACCATTGTATGGGGAAAAAAACTACCTTCAGGAGAGACGGGTGCCCACCGGGGCTCGACCGACACCCACTACGGGGTTGGCGCTAGGTGTAAGCTGTTACATGCTGCTCCTTCTTTTTTTTTTTTCACGGAACCATCATCGTCGCACCTCTTCCCCAGCCTCCGCGTGCCTTTTCAACCGCCAAAAGCCCACCAGACTCTCTCAACGTCAATTCTTGAGATGAAATTCTTTCCGAGACAAACAATATTCGTTTTCTTAAATGTTTATGCGAGGATGCGAGGAGTTGGAGTTCGTCTTTTTCTCCCTCCTCCTTCATCTCTGGGCTCTATTATATCCCCCGCACAACGGGATCCCCATCCATCGACCAATATCACAACTAATTTCTCGTATATCAGTCAAACAATGAGTGCAATCCGATTTCGACACATCGTCTGTCTCGTATACCTAGATGAATCTTTCGATATGTTTCATTTTTTTTCAGTAAATTTATAACGTTGTTCGTTGGGGTTGGATTTTCGAACGGTAAAAATGACGAATTTATTTGTCAGACGATTTCGGATTTTCAGATACGGTTTCAAGTTCGGAATATTAAAATCGGGAAAGATCGTAAAAAGATCGTTTAAAAATTCGTAAAGTCTCCAGAATTCGGAAAGTTCAAAAATCCAAAATTTGATCCAGGGACACGAGGCTCCATGCGTGAATTTCAACTCCCGGAGTTTACCTTCCCTTCGGATTTTTACCTTCCGGAATTTTTAATCCTCGGTGTCTTTCGATTTGAAGTTTTTTTTTTTCAAATCTTTCGAGGAAAATAAGCTTTCCAAAAACTGTGAATTGGCGATAATAAAATTAGACGTTTTTTACCGTTCGAAAATTCAACTCGGCCTCGTTCGACGATCTACGATATCGCAATCCGCGTAATCTCGTTTATGAAATATCTTCTCTCTGAATGGGGATAAGGAGCTATGTATATAATATAAAACGCAGGCGGAAAAAGAATACGACAAAGTGTGAATATAAAGAGAGTGGGAGTTATTATACGTCCGATCAAGCTCATTCATAATCTTTCCTTATATACATACACACGTATACATTTGACGTATACAGGAAAAAAATTAAGATCTTCACGGGTTACACGTACAAGTATATCATTATTTATGTATAATGAATCCGATTATATATGTAAAAAAGAAGAAAAACTGAATCGTTGCAAATAGTATTTATACCCGAAGGTCGTCAAAGTGAACTTGCATCAAAGGAAAATATTAGAGTCGTGAAAAGAAAGAAGAAAAATGAGATATAGATAAGCGAGACATTTAATGAGTGGGAGGGTGGGAAGGAGGAAGGAGGAAGGAAAAATACGGTCATATTTGTACATAGACTCGTGGTTTATAATAATTTCTCTTATATACAGATTCAAAAAATTTCCTATCGCAACAGAAAACCAAAAAAAAAAAAAGGAGAAAAATTATAAACAAAATAATACACGAAGTTGTGCAGGTGGAGGAGATATTTTTCCGTATTAGACCAAGAAATCGGATGGTCTCGTAATATAACAGTGCAGAGATAGATGTACGTGCATCTATACCTAGTTCCCAAACCGCAACACCGTATAACGTACTGGTAATAGTAAAAGTACAAGTAGTAGCAGTAGTAGTAGTGGTAGTAGTAAGAGCCGGGAATATCCAAAGTTAGGTAACTGGAACAAGTCGAATACAAGTGCCCAGTTTTTGAAAGTTTTCGATCCGTTATACCTCCTCGGCGCCCATGCCATGCCCATGCCCGTGCCCATACCATACCGTGCCGTGGCATCGATATATATATATACCTATATATGCTCGTGTGCCCCATCGGTAGTTGAGAAGAGGTATGTTCGAGAGTAACGTATAGGTATACCTAATACAACGAACTGCAACGGGTTGCCGAATGCACACATAACTACGAATAAAGAGAAGAGAAGAGAAGGGAAGGGAAGAGAAGAGGAGGGAAGAGAAGAGAAGAGAAGAGAAGAGAAGAGAGGTGAGGTTGGCTCTTCGATGCTGCACACCTCTAACCCAAACCTGCAGCAGAATCCACGAACACTATAGGAAAAGGTTTCTGTCGCTTGCACACACATTGTTGAATAGGAGAGGAGAGTTACACTATCCTACCTAGGATAGGATAGAGAGGAGGATGGAGGAGGACGAGGAGGGTTGAAGAGGGGAAATCCTGGTCGGCTAGGCGTCGCGACGCCGCAGGGGCGTCGAGGGCATCCATCATGTCCGCGCGTGAATTACCAACCCCCCTTTCCCTCTCCTTCCCTTCCTTCAACCTAAACTCAAGGAGAAGGAAAGAGAAGAGGAGAAAGAGGAGGAATGAATCCCGTGCTTGCTCTTCTCGTGCACCAGGAACACGGGGTATTCCCTTGAAAACGATGAATCGTCGTCACTCGTTTCTCTTCCTTTTTACCATTACCCTACCCCCACCCTACTAAGTCCCTTGAAAAGATAACGATTTTGGATACCACCCATCCCCTCAAAAACGAAAAAAAATAATGAATACAAATTTTTCGAAACGGTGACAACGAAAGCCAAAGATCATAAAAAAGAAAAAAATCGTTTTGTTTCTTCTATTTTATTTTGCTTTTTGTTCATTCATCGATGACATAATATTATATAGGTATATAGGTATATGGTAAATGTATAGATATAATAACGTTAGTTCGAGAGCCAATAAATTTTGGCAATATTTTTCTAGGTGAGAAACCTGCACCGTTTGCTCATACCAGGTTTTTTTTTTTACCCCTCTTCCTCCCCCCACACCAGTCGATGGTGAATGGTAGGTGACGGTAGCGGTGGTAGCGGCAAACTCTCCTCTCGTAACTGGGACAAATTGCACAAAAATACAACCCCCGTATATAAATTGCCTTTCGAAAGAGATAGCTAGCTAGTTCTAGCTCTAGCTCTATAAGCTAGCTAGATATTTTTACCTTCAACGAGTATAACCTACGTATGTAACATATGTATACATACCTATAAATGTATACGGTATGAGGGATCTAATTTGACCGGAAACATCTACAAAATGATTCTAATACAGAAACTGGCAGTATTTTATTTATTTTTTATAATTTATTATGGATATACTCTTTGAAAGTTGAGACATTTTTTTTTCTTTGCTCAGTATCAGAGGGGCTAATCTTCGGGATCTGTATATAGGTATATGTATTTACGGACATAAATAATAAATTTATGTATATATATATATATAAAAATGGGATCGAGAGTTTGGCTATAAAAAGGAAAGTAAAGTGGGGTAGAAAGAGAGCAGAGAGAGAGCAGAGAGAGAGATATTAGTCTCCGTGGCCTAGAACGATCGTTGGACTAGCGTTATCTAAAATTGCTAGCACTATTGGTTTGAAGAGCCCGAAAAACAAAAAACTATCGAAACTTAATCAATTACCTTCGTGGGAAAGTTTTTAACTTTCTTATATATAGTGTATACCTATACTATATAGTATAAGATATCTTTAGCTTCTTTTTCTCTTCCCTATATCCCTATTCTTATTCTTATTCTCATTCCTTAAGGTCCCCCCCCCCCCCCCCCCCCTCCCTCCCGCCTGCCGCCACCACCCCGTTTAGCTTTTCTATTTCCCCGATATTTTACCATCTAAAGATAAAAGAGTGGACAGTGCCCGAACGATAAAGGAATCTATTACGGGAGGGGTGGGGGTGAACTAAGGGTGGAAAGAAAACGCTATAGTAGAGATCTTGGACTTTTACAATATATCTTTTTTTTTTTATTCCATATAACTTGTACCTATATACAGATTTTTAACTAATATATATAAACTTACATAATTCTCATATCAAGTGACTCGGTAGAGTCTCGCGCCAAGTACGTACATTGGAACAAAAAAAAGGTTTTTTTTTTTTTTTTTCTTTCGTTCTGTATTTTCTTTTCTTCAATCCAGTCGAATATATTAACCGACAATAATTACACACGTCGATCAATCGTTAATATATCAATAACACATTTCACATTAATCAAACCATTGTTTCTATTCTGCATAAATGTATATATGTATAGATATTTGAAAAAAAAAAAAATATCTTCTCCACTTCAATATGGAAAATATATACTTCAGATTTTATTCTCTACGGTATAGATCGTGGCAAGATTGCTATACTTACATATATGTCATCGTAGATAATTGAACTGTGTGATTAATTATAAGCTCCTTATATATACGACAATTATATTAATCTCTTAATTAGATTTTTTTTGTATCTTTTTTTTGTTTCTCTCTGTTTTCTTTACACGTTTCTTCTTCTTCTTCTTTTTTTTCTGATGTCATAGTCATCTAGCTATCATTTGATATTTATAATATACATATATATATATAAAGAATGAAATCAAGCGAGAGTAACTTTGACCACTAATGTATAAGTACCATAATATCATTACATGCAATTTTATGCAGCAGTTTCCCAGCAGATTATGTAATAACACCTCAATGTCTGCAGTTAATACAGAAGCAATTACATACTCGCGATCATCGTATGTACGTACGAATGTGGGTATATATGTATGTATATACCTACGTATTACGAACTATAAGGTGTCACTCCACGGTCTCTTTATACGATGCGGTCACACACGCGATGTGGAAGTGTTTCGGCATATATACTGTACTATGATCGGCGGTACTGTACGTATGTATGTATATGTATAGGTATATATGGTATAACTCGCAGTCTCATCACACGTCTTGAATATTAATATCAATTCTTTTATACTCGTTGCAGGTTTAGTTAGGTATTATATATCGCTTCTCTTTGCATGGTCAGGTATCAGTGTTGTTACATAAAACTTCGTTACCGTACGATCCATACCTATATACATATATACACACACAGGTATATATGTATATAAACGACACTCAATTATCAACGATTAAATAACTACTTGGTCATCGATTAAACTGAATTTTATTTTCGACGTACCCAATGATGAAAAATAAAAAAATTACGAATTTTGATACTACCGATGATCACACAGTTTTTTCGAAAAGAGTCATTTCCCCGGAAAGTCCGTATAGTCGCTCAAACAAAAAAAAAAAAAAAACTAAAAAATCCAAAAATTAATTAAATTATTTAATAATGGCCTCGTCATTGAATTTTTGGATTCTTTGACATTCTGCATTTCGGATCTTTCCAAATTTTAAATATCCCGAACTTGAACGGTTCCAACAATTCGAAATCTTAATCTTTACCAAGAATCGACGGAGCGAGGTCCCGATCCTTAGCTTGCGTAAAAAAATCCTGCAAATTCAATTCTGACGGTGTGCAGGTTCCACTTTACTTCGCTATACCTACGTTAGTTTGCTTCAGTTTAGTTTAGTTTCGTTTCGTCCTCGAGCAATGTCAATCTGTTAAGGTTCGCATATAATAAGACGTCGAAAGAGAGTCCGGAGAGCAGAGAGGAGTGATCCTGAGAATGCCAATCCGGCAATACGTACACGCGTATATAGGTAGATATATTTTACCAACGCGTGTATGTGTTTTTTAATACGTGTACGTACTCACGTACATATGTATGTATGTATATATGTATATATGTATATAGGTATGTATGTATGGTACGCAAGTCGTGTATGCGGGACGGTGGATAGTAATTGAATGCATAAACATAGTACACACTCGAGGTAAGATACCCAGGCTCTGGCATACGAATTGTCTCATTCCGAAAGAAGAGTCGAGCCGAAGAACGTGGAGAGCGAATTGTGGGTATAGAGAACGGGAACCGTGGTACAAACTTACGTACGAAACGGAGAGCGAAGAGCTGGATGAACGCCGCGGAGGAAACGGAAAGTGGAATACCGAACCAAGACGAGAAGACAAAACGAAAGAAAAAATAAAGAAAACGAAAAAAAGTAAGAGTAGAAGGAAAAGGAAAAGGAAAGGAATCGGGATAGCTGCTAGGCGCCGAACGGGGAAGAGGCAGCCGAACTGATTGGTGCTGTTAACATAAATACCCTTGCCCGACTGGGCTCGCTACTCGCTCTAGACGATCGGAAATCAGGATTAGTGAATTTGCTCATTCAATACAAGCCCTCCGCGTTATATTAGTACCTACCTCGGAAATCCTTGGCTTGATATTCCCCTTTGGCGATCATTTTTTATCCTATTTCTCTTCATTTCTTTCTTTCTTTTTCCTTCTTTCTCTCGTTTATTTGGTTTTTATTTCAATACCTACTTCGAGTGGATTATGCCTCCTCTGTCTTTCGTATACCGCAGTGAACAGACAGACCGAAGTTAGTACTTATGTATGTATGTACATAGTACGTTATCCTCGGGCCATATAAGAGCGCCTAGCTCTTTCATATATTCTCAGAATTTATATATATATATACATATAAACACTTATTCATTTTTTTTAGAGTTTTTGAGTAGTTTTTTTTATTTTTATGAATAATTTCAATCCATATTCGATGATATTTCTACGTCATACCAATTAGTGGGCCTTTTTTCCGTCTTTTCATCGCGTCTTTAAAATCGTGTCTTCTGATCGCGACTTGATATGTACCAAATCACAGTTTCCTCCCTCCCGAGGTTCAATAATTTCGCGATCTTTTATTCCAAGGCTTAATCATAGTCCTGTATATATGTATTATACATATATACAATATCCTGGACTCCTAACCCTTTGCCTTTGTTGGATGGCTGTGTCGTAATCCTTCGTTTTTTATTAACCAAACCTGCACTCTGTGAATAAGTGATTTCTAATCACTGCGAGCAATTCGAAGGCTTATAGTCGTCGTCGACATCGTCGTCGTCGTCCTCGTCGTGCTTTGAATAATTAATATAGTATCCAGGCTCTATACTCGAACGAGTAGCTTTACACGGCTACTGAAACACTGCTCAACGATCCTATTATACATATAGACAAAACCGAAACTCGTGTATATACATATACATAGATAATAGGGTAGAGGTATGTATGTACGTGTCTTACGTCGTTATTCCAATTTTGTCGAAAAGAAATAAATGAATAAAGAAAATCTTAACGATCCGGTTTGTGGAGTCCGGGATCGAGTCAAAAACGAATTTGTCACTTTTTGGTACCGTTTGGAACTTTGAAAATTCGAATCTTTGATCTAGCCTGTATTAGTTCGTCAACTGATCGTCATTATTGTTATTTCAAAATTTTTACAGATGCAATGGGATCGGTTTATCCTCCTTGGGACATACAGAAAAACAGACAACACGTATTCGCGAACTACCCGAATCGTTTCTACAACGAATGCTCGAAATTAACCCCCCGCGGGAATAATGCGAAATGGTTCTAATTCGTATGAAACCATGTCAATTTATTGCACTTGTCTGTTATACGGTACAGCCATCTTGTATATCATTTTATATATATACCGACACGTGGGAGAAAAAAATTTCACCTTGAAAGAAAAAGAGAGAGGAAAAAAAAAAAAGAAAAAAAGAAAGAAAGAAACGAAGAAGAAGAAGTCATTCGCCAGTATTTTTATTTTCTCTTTCTTTTTTTCGATGCCGCGACCGCTGAGCACAGTCACGATCTTGATCGCGACCGGTCTTATCTCTGGTCAGAAGTTGGAGCCGGCCGCAAAGGGCATTATCAGTAGCCAACAGGCAATGTATGACGAACGAGGGAACGACGTGTTGCAGTGACTTAGCTTCGCGACGATTAGTCAGGTCGTATTGGCGAAACGGGTTGGCCTTGTTTTTAACCGCGACAATCCGGCGGTCAGGATGTACCGGTCAACGACTGTTTCCTGTTGGATATCGGTCGTGTATACATACATACATACATATATTGTATTGTGTATAACGTTGCCCTGCAGTTATTATCGCGGCTCGGCCACCGGCCCGGCGGTACGGCGCGGTGCGGTTTCGCGACAAGACAGAAAAAAAAAGAAAAAAAAAAAACTATATACGAAGATTAAGATCAAGATGAAGATGCGAGGACGCTCGCGGTTGTTATCGTCGTCGTCGTTTCCTAAAAATATAACAATAATAAGAAATCGATGTACATACTATATGTATGTATGTACATATATGTATATATATCAGGGTGGTCCTTAAATTGATCATATTCGAATATACAAATCCTCCCATGTGCTAAAAAATATCTCCAAATATTTAGAAATAATAATAAAAATGTATCCAAGCCCACATGCAGATTCTTATCCCAATTTTAGGCAGTGATCCCCAAAAGTCTTAGAATTTTCGTTATTCGAATAATAAACGATTTTTGTCACACCGCTGTTAGTTTTTTTTTTTCTCTTATCGTAAATATCGCTCCAAAAAATGAGGAATTTTTTTTTTTGTTGGGATCGTTAGTCAAGATTGAGACAAAAACCTGATCGTTTCGATACATTTTTTGTTTTTTTTTTCTGTGAATATTTAGAGACATCGAAGGCCGATGCTGGAGTATGAAAATTCGAATATACAGACCAAATCATTATAGGGAACACTTTAACACGTATAGAACGATAACAACTGTACCTTAATATCTCCCACATCTGTCTACGATTATAAAACTACGTTATAAATATGTATTCGTAAACTATATATTTACCAAAAAAAAAAAAAAAGAAGCTATACAATATGATGATCGATCGTTAACCGATTTGCGACGACGGTATGTCACCGTCTTCGGTCGATCAGTAAACTCAATCAAGTTTAATATGCCCCCATGGCGTGTATTTTCAAGTTGCGTAATAACGTGCGGACGGTACATATGTATACCTGTATACCTATATACCTATACGTTACAACAACCCTCGCCGTGTATGTTTTTCGCCGAAAGTATACTCGTTTATATACATGGATGGTATATAGCTGGGTGGTTAAAGAGGTGGATAATTTGAATGCTCCCGACATGTGTACATCCACCTACTTACCTACCTTTGTCGAATAATATAAGTGTCATCGATCATTTGACTGTCCGCCCTTTTGTTCAGATTACGTATATCAAGAGACTCGGTAGAGTCCCGCTCCAGTCTCGCTTATTTTTCTTTTTTTTCGCGGTTTACTGTGTCTATGACTTCTTGGCCACTTCTCGACTCCTTCTCTTTCTCTCTTTTTCACTCTCTCTCTTTCTCTCTCTGTCTCTCGGTTGCAATAAAGATACAGGAAACGAGAACAATAAAGAACGGCGACGGTGAGGGCTGATGGTCATTTTAATATCAGATCGTATCTAGCCGGCGCGGGCTGGTCCGGGCAAGCCGAGCCAAGCCAAGCCAAGCCAAGGCAAGGCAAGACAGGGCATAGAGAGCTTTTTCACTATACATGAGGTAAGCAGTCCCCTTATCTTTGGCGTTTGATAGATACGTACTATACGTACGTATGGGTACCTCCTTCTATCCAATAAATGCGAGTTATGTTCTCTATAGCTTCTTCTCTATTTCTTTCGCATATATATACCTATACGTATATATATATGTATAATATATATTCTCTTTTGGAATCGGAACAGTATAGCGTCGACAGGGTTTATTCGTCGTTAATATAGGCATTCAAAGTATGTGATATGAATTTTTATAGAAAAAAAAAAAATGAAAAATAAGGAAAAAGAATAGTTTCTCTTTTCTTTTTCTTCTCTGCTTGACCATCGGTCGATTTTCGAACGTTTACAACATCCTCATCCTCAATAAAAAAAAAATAAAAAAAATTGAATAAGTATCAAAGGATAAAATCCTGGACTTGATATAATATCCTGAGTACCTATATATAGCGTACCTAAGTTCTATATATATACCAACTCTGACAAGATCCGTACTTATACTCGACGACAAGTTTTTAACTACACTAAATATTAATATCTACACGCCAATCTCAATGAAAGTAAAAGTTTTTCATCTATATGTATAGATACGTGTGTGCAGATTCAAACTTTTCTCTCATCTCGTACGAGATATCTGTGCGGTTAATATATTGGGATTTTTTCCCCCCCGCACCCGAAAATTGACGTGTCTGCTAATATATATAATAATGTATAAAGAAACATTCAATCAAAAAAAAATTATAATCCTATATTCATGTATCTCTTCTCTGATTCTCTCTTTCTCTCTTTTTGTTTCTTTATTCGTTTCTATTTTGGAAATGTGTAATTAGCTGATTACTATCGAATCGTTTCGGTCCCCCAAGCCCCCCGTCATGCAGTCTCGCATAAATATACTCTGTCGATAATTCCGTATAACGTCTATATCTGCGTCAGCAATCGGAGAGAGAGAGAGAGAGAGAAAGGTGTATAGGTGTGTATAGGTATGAGTAAGAAAAGTTTGAAAAAGTCGTATTTATATAAGCGCTTAACTCGTCGCCTGACTGTCTCCAAAAAAAAACAAAAAATAAAAAAAGTAGTAGATAGACAGACCATACTATGAGAAACTATACTACGGTACGTTTCTGAACGACGATATAGGTAGATATATACCTATGTGATATATATACATACATATATATATATAACATGTATGTGTATAACTCTTCTCGTAAAGCGGAAAACCAGCCCCCTATATATATACGTATACATGCGTACGTACGTATGTAATGGATAGATATCCAGAATCCTCATGGAGGACGGATAAAGAGGATAGAAAAAGTTACGAGGGTAAACCAATCGACGGAATATAAGCGGCCCCCCCAGCGTTTAATAAATCGCAAGTACACCGACTATTCAATAAGTATATACATATATATATATATACCCGAATATCTGAGATATCTGATATATATCGGACGTTGGATATCTGACGTAAGATATTCGCAGACTAAGACAAGAAGAAAGAGAAGAAAGAGAAGAAAGAAAGAAAGTTGAGATTTTGCGAATCGGCTGGTTTGACTGGTGTGCTCTCCTGCCTGCTTGCTATAGGTGTTCGCGGGGAATCCCCTCGGTCTTCTTCCCATTCCATGTATACGTATTTTTTTTTTTTTTACGATAGTTGTAAAGTGCGTTGGCGCGTACATTACGCGGCAAGTTTTTCGGCACCTAACCCTAAACCGGAGAAATTCCACTGTCCCACTTAAAATTTTTCCAATAAATTATAAAAGAGCCAAAAAAAAAAGAGATCCCTATATACTATCAATTATCATCATTATATTGCTGGGAAAAGAAAACCGAAGAAGAGGAAGAAAATAAAGGGCGTCAATTATTCCGTCCATATTATTTATTTTTTTTTTTTAAACTCGTTTCTATTGGTTTTCGACTTTTATTACCAAATCGAGAAAGAAAGAAAAAAACCGATGGGGACTGTGCGAGGTTTGATTTTTGGTCAAAAATCGACGGACTCTATTCCGAGATATGACCGGGGTTTAAGTACTGCCGAATCCGCCTGTCTCCGGTGCTTCGGTACCGTCCAGACTGTAATATGGTCGTTGTATAAAAATGAATCACCCTGTGATCAAACTACACGTAAATTTCTTGAAAAGGGTGAGAGAGAGAGAGAGAGAGAGGCAGAGGGTTTTTAGGGTGGATAATAAAACGGTTTGACTCTGCACGGACAAATGATACGTGTATAAGGACAGTACGGTCTTACTTTAATCTCACTTCACTGTATTATACGCCATTGGTATTTCACTTGTAAAAACTTTCCCCCCCCCAGAAAAAAAAAAAATTCATACACATAAAATTCCTCTTAAATCGGAAAAATTGAATAATGGAATCTGTCATCGAACAGATAGACTGGTTTTAGAAAGTCTACACCAAGTCCAGCTCTTTGTCTTTTTCTCGAAATTCCGAACGACCTTGTCTCGACTCGGAGATTTGAGAATCCGAAAGAGTCACTAGAGTGGCGCCAAAAATGTCTTCATCTGCTGGTGGCAGCGTCGATAAAGGCGGCAGGGGATGATGGGGCTGTAAACTTGACTATAGTCTGTCTGGTGGTCGGTCCTCGGTTGTCTCTCTTGGCTGGTTCGATCACCATTTGGCTCTTCGTAAGGGCTGGCTTTTTGGTCGTACAGTAGCTACTCTAGCCGGGAAATAGGCGAGAGGAAATGATAGCGTAAGTCGTCTGTGAAGGCGTTCGACCGGCATTGTGTTGCTTCCGCGTGTCGCGTTTCAAGGGGCTCCCAAAAACCTCCTCATACGTATATCTAGTCTTCAGGGTTAAACCGAGGAAGAAGAAGAACCGCCATGGCGGCAGTAGATTTCTCAGGGTTTTTAGAGTATTAGGCTAAACATTTATCGGAAGATTGACCTAGCGGAGGGCGAACTGACGGGGGGGAGGGGCGTTTTAATCCGGAGTAATAAGCCGCGTCGTTGAATCAGAGTAGAAAGCTTTTGAATTTACAAATAAACTTACATCAGCCTCTAGGTATAAGGTATAACGGAAAACCGGTTCAATTTAGCTAATGAATAAAACCCGGAAATTTACCGAGGCTGATATATATATACTCGTCGACCAAAAGCTCGTAACTTTGACGTATGTCTCTACACACACGAAGAGTAAGAGATACCAAATTTCTTACTCGGATATTTTCTCACAAGCTTCATTTTTTTTTTTTTTTCTTTACAACTGCTCTGTCCTACCCAAAACCGTGCGCAAAAATATCATCGAAACCATTTCGCAAAGTCATTCGAGCTTCACGAAGCATTGCTTCCAGAAAATATACCCTCACGTGAATCCATCTCGTGACAAAAGTCGAAGGTTCTCATGGAAGATAATAATCTTATATGACACGTGATCGTGGCGCTTTCTTTTTTCGTGCCCGGTGAAAATTTTTATTGACAAAAAAATTATTATTGACCGCATTAATGGTTTTTTCTTCTTCTCTTACTGTTTCAGAACTCGATAAGACACAACTTGTCGCTTCACAACAGATTCATGCGGGTCCAAAACGAGGGTACCGGAAAGAGTTCTTGGTGGATGATAAACCCGGACGCTAAACCTGGAAAGTCGGCTCGAAGACGGTAAGTGAAATTATTAATCCGTGATTCGTCGTTGGGCATGGTGCGCGGGAACAAAGCCTCTCCTTTCATGGCTATTAAATACGAAATGTAAACCCCTCGCGTTGTTTGAACAGCGCGACCTCCATGGAGACAAGTAAATTCGAGAAACGACGGGGTCGCGTAAAGAAGAAGGTTGAAGCTTTAAGGAACGGGAGTCTTCAAGCCGATGCTACTCCTAGTCCAAGTAGCAGTGTGAGCGAAGGTTTGGACCTCTTTCCAGACAGTCCTCTTCACCCAGCAAGCGGCTTCCAATTGTCGCCTGATTTCAGGTGAGTTTTACTGTCTTCAGGCTCTCGTCTTCTTTCTCTAAAATCGTCGTACTAACTTTTCGATATCTTCCAAACCCGAAGACCCAGAGCATCCAGCAACGCCTCTTCTTGCGGAAGGCTCAGCCCGATCCCAGCCGTTTATAGTGAACCGGAATGGGCGCCAGCCTACGCGCCTAATTCCTTCAGTCCTGATCAACTGGGTGAGTAGTAATCGAAGTGTTAGATGAATCGGGGTTTTGGGATGACGGACGAATAGGACTGGCTCGAATAGCGAGAAAAGAATAAGAATCGTACCGAGAAATATAAGATTCGGGACTTTCTATTTCAGCCGGAAGTTTGGCGGAAACTATGAAACTAGAACCGTATCAAATGTACCAAACTTCACCACCTAATCACCAGCAAACTGGCCCACCGCCTTCCTACTACGAGACCCAATACCAAAGGAACAATTCCTTGCGTGCCGGTACTTCGCCCTACGGTTTACCCCCAACATCTCAATCCGCTAACCAGCAAAGATGCCCTCACCACCGGCTGCAGACTTGCGCTTGTCAAATGGTCAGTTTTATTGTCGGTGTTGTCTTCTTCGTTGATTATTCTTCGGTTTTTTGAGTGAATATCCTTTTTTTTCTTTGGGGGACAGAACCTGAGTCCTGTTTCCGGCATGTCACCATCCTACTCACAGAGCGAACCGAGCCCGTCGCCTTTGGGTGGAAGTCAGCAGCAGCAGCAACAACCACCACAGTACATAATGCAAAGTCAGCAACAACAGCAACGCCAACAACATCAACAAGCACAAACGGGACCTGCCGGATCTAGTCCACCCCATACATCGTCGCCTTGTACACCGACGCCTAGCACAATGATGGGACAACTTATGGGAGCTTTAAACAACACAACGCTACTTGATGACCTGAATATTAATATCGAGTCCCTTCACGGTGGATTCGATTGCAACGTTGACGAGGTGAGTTAAGGGTCGTTGTGAATCGAACACATGTTCATATGGGTTCGTATTTTTGAACGGTGGAATAAAATCCATTTTTTTTTTTATATATTTGTTGGTCAGGTGATTAAGCATGAACTTTCGATGGACGGTACCCTAGACTTCAATTTTTCACAAGGTGTGATGGGAGTTGCTTCGGTACAAGTTAGCGACGCCGGTGGTGTATCCCAGAGCGTTGTTTCCCAGAGTAATCAGGGTGGGGGTAACAACGCGTCGGTCGTTTACGCGAACGCGGCGACACCATCGGCAACTCCATCCTGGGTCCACTAGCAGCGACCACCTAATCCAACCCTCCTTATGCACACCGGCCCATTTCGACTATCTTTTATAAAAAACTGTTGCGGAAGAGAGACGAGAATCAGAGCGGTCAACAGGACGAGAACGAGATTTTCAGCACCGGTGAGTTTCATGTTTATTTATTCAATATAGATTTGATTTTTGACGATATATGACGCGGATATCAATCGATCATGATCGGAAATGAAAATTATTTTTCAATCATTTCTGCGAATTTCGACGGTTTTCGAGACTATATACGTATAGTATAAAATAGTGATAAATAAAGATGACGAATTCTATCTAAGAAACCGCGCGGTGGGAAGAAAATATACATGTTTGAAATTTGGAGAATTATTTTCTAGGCCTCGAATGATGGGCTTGAAATATTTCCGTATTATTTTGATTCTTTTGCAAAAAGATGGAATCAAAAAAAAAATGTGGAAATAAAATGAAGAAATTTTGAGCCATGGCTCCGTAATTAAACGAAGAAAACTGAGTATTTGTTGTATAGTTTAACCGCGCTTAAAAATTCTTTTTAATGTACTTGGCGCGAGACTCTACCGAGTCTCTTGATATGTATACGTTATACATAGTATATATTCGCGTTTATATATAATTAGAAGATTAATCCTTTTTTTTTTTTTTGCACGAGAATCTGAATCTTGGATTGATTATTGTTTTACGGTTTATCAAAGTTTGTACAAATGTTGGTATAAATAACGTTGTAATATATACGTTTTCCCCTCAAAAACACGCGATTCGTATATAAATATATATAAACGTATGTATACAGAGATACGTATGTATATATCTATATCGTTATAACGAGTGTAAATATCAATTAAAACAGTTCCGTATCTCGCACATATATCGAGTATATATATATACATATATAAAAAAAAAAAAAATAAAATAAATATAAATAAAAAATAATCATATTTCGCATATAGGCGTTTTATATTTATATAGATCCGTACGTGTACCACAAATCGAATATTTTTCTACTTTACTCTCATATATATCTTTTTATCTTCTCATTCTTAAAAGTCGATCCAAAATTTTACTTTTTTTTCTTTCTTTTTTTTTTTTGTAATTTACGTACGGTACAGTATAATCTGAACAGTATTTTTAATATCTATTTCATCGATCCCGTCTCGCGAAAAATTCCGATCTTATACTACAGCGTTTTTACTTGCACGGATAGAGAAAAAAATGGTAAAAAAAAAAACAAAAAGGAAGATGGAGAAAGAGTTGGAAAAGGAAAAAGAAAAAAAAAAAAAAAAAGAAACACAACGGCTAATAATAAATTGACTTTAGTGAGTGACGGAGGCGAGCCTCCTCACGAGACCCAAAGAATTGCGTAACTTGGTCGGCTTCGTGACGTCATACGAATGCCTTCAAACGACGACGCGATGCGTAGATTGTGCGTCGGGTCAAGTTGACGCTCTATATATGTATATATATACATATATGGATCTATCTTGTACATAGCTATATATATATAGGTATAATATACATATCTAGATAAATACCGGGCGGCTATATAGGACTGCTCTAATATTATGTAACGGTCGAAATTATTCAGAGAGACAGACGGATATGTGTACATAAATACATTATTTTTTTCAGTATATATGTATAAATAAGATACGTCTGTATGATATTTTCGATTTTGATTTTTTTGTTTCTTTCTTTTGAAAATTTGACCGTTAGCTAAAATGCTCGTCAAGAAACGTCAACTTGGGAAAAAAAAAACCGAAAGGAAAACGGATCAAAATTGTTATTATTATTTTCTTATCAATCGATTTATTGCACATATCCTTCTATCCTCATATCCTGTTTCTGAATTAGCGGTGATTTAATTTAGAGACATATACCCAAGATTCTTTCGATTCGGATGATCGTGTGCGAAGGAGTAGGTATATAGGACGATAAAGAAGGAAAACGAAGAGAGGAGAGCTCGCGACCTTTCTCCTCTCCCTACCCTTCCCTTCATTTCTACTTTCCCCCCGTCTCTTTCACCGCCAACCCCGTAAGTTTCGTCCGCCACGCTCCTCTTACTTCGTTCGGTAACTTTATAATTCTTAGCGACGCTTTTGGGGAACGGGGGTTTGTTATATGGACAGGGATAAGAGAAGAATCTCTAAGGCTAGAAATAAGAAGTAGAAGAAGTATAGAAGTGGAGGCAGAAACTAGAAGTAGAAGTAGAAGTAGAAGTAGAATAAGAAGGGGGCGGAAGGAGCGAGAAAGGGGCTTGAAAACAGCCTGCAAGATGATCCTCGGCGATGGAAGGGGGAGGGTTGGCGTCTGTTGGCGCCACGGGCGTCTGCACAGTACCGGCTATCCGACTACTGCGAAGAGTTTTCCCGGTTAAGTATAAGTAGTAGTAAGAGTAGATACAGGACCGGCCGGGGTCCCGTTAACACTGATCGCGTTTACGCTCTTTTAATTGTTTGAACTGCCTTCCGGTTCGAGATAAGAACGAGAAAAAAAAAAAAAAAAAATTAGAATGGAAGTAAGAAATTAGAGTTAAACGTAAGACGAGAGGTGATGTTATAGGTAAGGGTTGTAGCCATCCGAGTGCGCCACTCTCAGATCTGCTCAAGTCTCAAGTCTGCACGTTGACAAAGATTGACGTAAAAATATGCAGACTTAATTTTGACGTAAAACTTGAAAACTTTCGAACAAATTTACGGGGAGAATTTTCGGTGCTGGTGTATGAAGACGGAGCGGGAAACTCGGTTAAGGAAACTGATAATTGTCGTAATGTAGTTAATATTTCGTAGGAGTCGTGTAATTATCTATACGGTGGCATTTCTCGGTCGGTATCTGGACCGAAGAATTCGCGATGTAATGTAATGAAATAAAAATATTCAAAAAAAAAAAAAATATATGCGATTCGACTTCGAATTCGAATTCGACATCCTCATTTTTAATATTTATATCTATTGATTGTAGGTAGTACGTATATACGTATAGGATATGTATTAAACCGCCCCCACGCGCGAATACCGAAGACAAATTTAGAGACATCCGAACCCGTCATGAGAAACTCTACCCCTATCTTCTTCTTTTTCTTATTCTTCTCCATTTTACTCTTCCTCAAACCACCGCATATATCTTTAAATCCCATTTTTAACCCTCCTTAGCTATCGCTGGCTTATCGATGTTATACCTTATCGTTGAAAAATGCGAACAACTATCATCCCGGGTTATTCATGGCTAAGAATTTCGCCGGGGGTATGAGGAATTCGATCAATTAACGATTTCTAGTGTTTTTTTTTGTTCTCTCTTTTATCTAGTAACTTTTTCTCGTTTTATCTAGTAACTTTTTTTTTTCGTCTTATCTAGTAACTTTTTTTTTTTTTTTCTCCTCTTGTTTCTGATTTATTCCCGAAAACGTTACACGCGTTTTTATAATCTAAATCCGGAAATATTTTCGTAAAATTATATGTATACGTTTCGTTATTTTAAATCGCTGCTCTTCCAAGTCGTTCAACGGTTTCATACAGATATATATATATATATATATATACGCGTATATACTAGTACGAAGCCGCGATACGCGACTAGCTGCTAGTATAACCCGGCCCCCAGTATCCCTGCACAGCCCTTCGTAGACGTTCGTAGAAAACGATTTTCCAGCATCCCTATTTCCATAGGCCATCAAAAAGGAAAAGTAGGTCGTGTAATTTACGTTTCTTATGTAGAAATCCTCCCCGGTATATAGTATAGTTGGTATAGGTATAGGTATGTCGTACTAGTTATAGTACGAGTAGGTAGAGGTTTGTATTATAACTATACATATACGTATAAGATAGTCGGCTTATTTCACTCTAGTAAAATTATGTAATCAGTGTTGTTCGGTATCTCGCTGTTTATACGTACTTATATTCGCTTCTGCTACTACTTATGTACTTCTGTATATACATATATATATATAGGTATATATATATTTATACTACATATACAGATATACTAATAATATCTTATCTTGGCTCACTAACTGAGCTGACGCGAAGAAAAAAAAAAAAAAATAAAACATTCATTCGATTGCTTAGAGAAAATTTTACGAGTAGGAGAAGAAAAGTGACAAAATCTTTAGAAAAAGATGATTAAAAATCGAAAATCTTTGAAAAAAAAAACAACCATCCTGTTATAGTTTTTCTTTTTTTTTTTTTATCGTTTGCAATTAGAACATTGCGATCTGTACTCGTTGGTGAAAGAGTTAATTACCATTCGCGATGTTATGTATATATTAATATACATATATTTTTTTCTTTCTTATTAAACTCGTATAAATATAGATAATACATGTATACATATATAGGTAAATGAAACCGTGATATATATACTTAAATACGTTATATTTAATATACGATATGTATATATTTATTATATTTTTATATGATATGTATGTACATACATATATGTATATAGGTATATATAAATGATCGTTTGCAACGTATACAGTGGAAAATTTCTTTAGATACACGATATACATGTATGTATCATTTATATATATATTGGGATATTTAACATCGGTTGTATATATTATTATACCTAGATACATACCTATATAGGTATATACATATGTTTTGATTCGTTTAATCGAGAAAATTTCTCTCGCCGTATATTTATTTTCAACCTCTTTTGAGGGGATGAAAAACCGAAGTATAAATGATGAAAAACAAAATGAAAAAAAAAATTCTCCGCATTTATCCCTGCAGTCTGTTGAAATAATAATTTTTATTTATTTTTTTTTTTTTTTCTACCCTGAAGCAAATTCTGGAACTGTTTTGGAAAACTTTTATATATATATGTATACAAAATTAAACTAGAAAATGGGATCGTTGTTAATCCTCTATGTACCAAATCAGCTCTGATGTTACCAGTATATATACCTATGTATGTATGTACCATAGTATCAGAATTTACGTAAATTGAAAGATATCAAAGCCTCTGTGGAAAATTCAAATATACCTATATATTATACATTTATATTTATCGCACTCTCACGCTCTCTCTCTCTCTCTCAATATTCTTTGAGTCTGGATATACACACATCCCTCGACTAATTATAAATCCTTGCGTAACTATATTGATCTATAATAATAATAATAATAATCACCAACGAATATATAGCCTCTTCCCTCTTCCAAGGTACGAATGTTCTCACTCTTAGCATATCGAACTAAATTCCGTCTATCTATTATATATAACTATACTCGCGATCTTCGATTAATAACCCATTAATACTCTCTCTCCGTCTCTCTCTCTCTTTCTGGACCTTTTGGCCTTTTATAAGCTGGCCTGTTTCCTTAGTTATAATTATTTTAATTAAGAAAAGAATTTGTGAAAAATTTCCTGCACGACCAGTTTCTCTACCCTTCTCTTCTATCTATCTCTTCCTTTAGCTATCTTTGAAGGAGAAAAAGAGTGTTGAGTGATCGCGCGCGGGATATAGGGCTTGGGGTTGGGGTTGGGGTTGGGGGTTGGGATTGAGGCACGTTGTCCGGTGCGAACGGTAACTTAACTTAACGTAACTTAACTCAACTTAACTTAACTTAACTTAACGTAACGTAACGTAACGTAACGTAACGTAACGTAAACTTTAACGGAGAGAGGACGAAGCGATGCGGAAATGAAAGATAGTCGCAATCTTTTCAAAGTCTCGTAATGGCGGGGGAATCCTTGGCTCGTGAATCAAAACTGGACGTCCGTCGTTTCAAATGCTTCCTCCATCAGGAACCCAGCCCGGAGTATACGTTACGGGAATATTATATATAGATATATACTCATACTATAGAATATATATATACGAACTTCCGTTTCCGAATTATCTACGTCGAAAAGGACTCTATTCCGACATTATTATACATATATAATACAAGTACATACATATATCCATAATATACATTCCATATTATATAATCTATATACTTGTGTATATATATATATCAGTATATATATTATTAAATTAAAGATTCATTCAATTTATTTATTTTTTATTTTTTCTATAAATTTTCTTTTCCAAAATATAATTAGATAAAAAATGAAGTATATATATATGTACTATACATACGTGTATATATATATATATTATATATTATATTATTTCAAAATATAATAATATCTCGGATTTCTCGGGGGGGGGGAGGGGGGGCCGAGTATTAAAAAACGTTCGTTCCTTTTGAAGCGAGTGATTTTATATTCTATACAGTAGATTAAAAATTACACCCTAAATATTATAAAGTAGGTGGGAATGACGGGAGGGAATCGGGGGGATGAAAATTGATATTAAAAAGTCGCCATTCCGCTTCTCAATTATACTGCAAAGTTATATATATACATATATACATATATACATATATACATATATACCTATATAATAATCAGTTATTAAAAATATCGTTATAATTATTACGCACTGCAGTTTCGTATATTATATACATATATATTATATATACATATATATTGTTGAGGAAAAACGAAAAATTGAGAAATAAATAGAAAAAGAAAAAAAAAAAAAAAACAGAAATGAAGAAGCCTTAGGGCTTTATACATCGTACGACGATAAACTCGCACGGCTCAATCACCGGTCGTTGAAGGCATTGCGTATACCTATAGTATATACCTTATAATACTATACGTATGTATGTTGTACGTACAACGTAAAGCCCGAGCTACGGGGTTGTATACGGAGCTACAGAGCAACAGGGCTACCCTCAGAACTTCTTAGGTTTCCCAAATTATTGTTCTCTTCCGTTCTTTTGCAGTATATATATATGTATATATAGGTATATATAACGTTTCCTTGACGACCCTGTACAAGACTTCGCCTTCCTTTTTATGTAGGTACAGGGTATATGTATATAGGTATATCGATATATATATATAAGTATACATATATATTTGTATATTAATAACAATATAATTGACAATGATTACGATTTTGATAATAATGACGATATTTGAAAATAACAGTACAGGGTTGGCCAGAACTGAATGTCCAAAATGAAAGGTGGCCTAGAGGAGGTCGAACTGAGCAAATTTTCCCGAAGAACATGGGGTCTGCGAAGTCCCGTTTGCGAGATATCACAGGTTAAAAAATATCGCTTTGCGCCGCGATCGTGGCGCAAAGCGATATTTTTTAACCTGTGATATCTCGCGAACGCGACTTCGCAGACCCCATGTTCTTCGGGAAAATTTGCTGAGTTCGACCTCCTCTAGGACACCTTTCATTTTGTACATTCAGTTCTGGGCCACCCTGTACACATTTCAATGTATATATATATTTATATACGAGGTGGGTGAAAGTTGAAGAACTATACATATGTATATAGACGACGTACGTATGCACCTTATATATTATATATATATATGTATATACATGGTTAATAAATATGTTAATTACTCGTATATCTTTCGTTATATCTGTTATTGGTATGTATATATATATATATATATATATATATATATATATATATATATATACATTATAGATATACCTATATGTATAAATATGTATAGTCAAGTTGCGCAAAGTTTATCCGGTGTCTGCACTCGACTAGAGCCAACTGGTAGAACGCGACTCGACTCGACTCTAGTCAACTTGATTTTACTTGACTTGCCACTTGCTACTTGACGATAAAACTTATATATATATATATATATATATATATATATATATATATATATATATATATATATATATATATATATATATATATATATATATATATATATATATATATATATATATATATATATATATATATGTATATATGGAGTATATTATGTATACAGAAACAGTTTCCGTAATTATCGCGGTTCGTTAACGCGTTTGCTATGTATATATATACCTATACATAGATATATATATATATGTATACCTACTGTTATTCAAATCCAATAATATTCATCAATTTCTCAGCTGCAGATATAAAAATAATAAGTAGGTATGTACATAACAAACGATTACAGGGTATGTAGTTACATTTCTGTCTTATATCGTTCACACAATATACGATAATTTCCACCGTTTTCGATTTATTCATTTATTTATTTATAGAACTTCGTAAGTTTCTGGGAACTAAAAAATCTGTGTAATTCTTGTATATAGACACAAAAACACGCACACGAACACATATACATATACACATGTATATATATGCCTGTGTATGTATATAACTATATGATTTAAAAGGCAAGACGACGATTTGCGTTGCAGTCGGACGTATGCATTATCATTCTAACAGAATAAATATACTTAATTCTCGCATAATCATAGTATATATGAGGTATGTACAGTACTGGTACACCAAGGTGACGGGTGTACATATGTATGTATGTATAATAATACTTTTATGCACATTTACTAAACGGTTCAATACATACATCTATATATTTATATAAGTATATGTATGTATTCATTGTTATACTCACTCACTTACTTTATATGTATACATATACGTTGCATATAAGTCTCACGACCTGTACCCTATGCCCAGTCGATTGTATCTATCTATACATACATACATACGTACGTATATACGTTGCACATATGAACTGTTCAATCTAAAATACGAATATATTATTTTTATCGATTGATTAATTAGTATCGAATCGATTTTCATCATATTCGCGTCTGCTTGCAGTATACTGTATGTATAGGATTATCATGTGCAGTGCTGCAGTTTAATTAATGATTCCTGTATTACAGTCAATTATTAATATTATCGTTTTTTTTTTTTTTTTAAATTTTTATGTTCTTCGTCATTTATTATTTCTTCACGCTTTTATTATATATGTATATATATGTATACTTACTTAGATAGTATATACATATATATACGGAGTTGTAACTTGTTCTAGCCAAGTGAAACGTGGGAGTGGTACTTGAACCAGACAACCTTGACAATTCTCTCTCTCTCTCTCTCTCTCTCTCTCTCTCTCTCTCTCTCTACATATATATAAATTTATATACATATATATACCTATATACGCTAAAATACGAAACATACATATACACAATTATCCATATATATCGCATATCTAGGCATACATATGTGTACATGTATTATTGGGATATACATAAGTACAATACAATACGTCATTATATCAATGCACACGCGATGCAGAGATGCTGTTGTTGGAGGACTCTTTGACGCAGTATCTTTATAGTATCCGAAACGCTTTGCTGCATCACAGATTTGTATCCAATGCGCGATAATTCTTACTCTATTACACCTACGTCTAGTTTCGTTCTTTTCTCTTTTTTTTTTTTTTTTTTTTTTTTTCAAATTTTGAGTATATATACATGAATATCCATAGACACATACGTACATACATATACATATGTATGTATATACCTAACCGACGTATTAATATTATCGATCGTATCGCATCATACGCAGTGTTTGATCTCCGAGTGCGTGATATTCGATATAGGAAGGTATATACCTAGGTATAATATATATATATACATAGTCTGATGCACTATATGTATATGTATAGGTACATAGATACATATACATACCTGTATATATATATATACATGTATAGGATATACGTATATGTATATAATCTATCTACGGATGCTCGCCCGATTACGTCATCGTGCGACCCCAACGGTGGCGGGAAAATGCGCGACGAACCGCTTAACCGACCGTGTGCCCGACTTCCCGATGAATTATTCAAGATTCAAGATCCGAGCGACCGCAGCCACCGCAACGGTGTAGTAGATCCGCAGAGTCGCGTCGCGTCGGCGTAGCAGCTAAGACTTACCTTATAATAATATATATATACCTATATACATATGTATAGGTGTATATATATATTTTTTTTTTGCACTCATATGTTCCTCATGAAATCGATGAATTCTGGTGAAAAGTTGAAATTTTTAGTTACAGTTTTTTTTGGGACAAAAATCGGTGAATAAGAACTTGGAATTTTCTCGGCTTTGGTTTTCGACCTGGAAATGCTCTTATAGTTATATGTATAGGCACGTACATATTTAAGTATCACCGTGAAATTAATAAGTATCATCTCACTTGACTCCTTTTTTTTTTTTTTCTTTTTTCTTCTCTCTCTCTCTCTCTCTCTCTGATTTGAATTAATTCAAGGCGTACACGCGTATTTCCACGCGCTATATCTTATATATACATATATATATATATACCTGCTCATATAATATTATATCATATATTTTAGTATCAAGTATATAGATATATGTATACGTGTACCAGGTACAGGTAAATTGTTACGTAAGCTTTCGAGGACGAGTGCGTAGGCCAAGGTACCGGTATCGTCGTACGAGTTACAGTTTTACTCACATCGGTATATAGTCCTTGTAAATATACATATATACCTATATATATTATAAACAAAATTTAGTAATCGCGAGAGTTTCAAATAAACTTTCTTTGATTCTCTCTTGGCTAACGCATCATTCCTGCGTTTCGTATAATTTAGATATTCATATAGGTATGTATATAGGTATATAAATATATATAATATATATTTATTAACTTATTCATTTCTTGCAATTATTATTATTAATATTAATTTTATTAATATCATTGCCTGTTTCTGAAAATCGTTTAGAAAATATATCGGGTATAATATATACATGTATACCTATATATATATATTGTATATTGAATGTATATAAATAGCCAGTAAACATAGGTATAGCCAGAGCAAAACACATATTTAACTATATGTATACCTATATTTAACTGCATTAGAATTTCTAATAGGTAGGTATATGTATCTAGATTCTCAGTTTCTTATTCATATACACGAACTATACGCGTATATAGGTATAAGCCGCTATATTATATACCGCGTCAGTTCGATCTGCTGCAGGCTTTCGATGTATCTATAGGCTCGTGTATTTATATATATATATATATATATATATATATATATATATATATATATATATATATATATATATATATATATATATATATATATATATATATATATATATATATATATATATATATATATATATATATATATATATATATATATATATATATATATATATATATATATATATATATATATATATAAATATGTTTTCGGGACACTTTGAAGTCCAAGGGTATAGAAATATATAATGTAATGACTATTTCGGGGACCGGTGAATACTTTGAGGACGGTCCTCAAAAAATTTTAGGATTTAATGTATATTTCGAGGACCTCAACCTCTTGATACAATGTTGGGGCCCCCGACAATTTGGCATATACCAACCCAACCCAACCCAACAACGTGCTAGTACGCACCCGGGTGTTACGACAAACGGAGTATAGACAGGAGTGTAACTAGGCGCCCAAAAAGTCAAGGTCCGCAATCTATACCGGTTACACATTTATATATATATATATATATATATATATATATATATATATACGATACACGAGTGGAATAGGCGTTATTTGTATACTTAATTCTTCTTCTTTTTTTTTATTTATTTTTTTGTTATATAAAAACTAAAAAAAAGAAAAAAAAAAAAGTATACGTATGTAATGTATTTCAAACGAAATATTTTTGAGAATAGAATATATACCTAAGTATATACCTATATAATGAAAAATCTCGAAACCGTGTTATATGTATAGGAAAAGTGCAGCTGCAGTGGTCGGGGGCTAAAAATAATTATTAAATATTTATACATACGTATAGGTATGTATGTACGTACATACCTATGTAAAATGCGAATATATATTGTAAAAATTTATATGTAAGGAAAAAAAACAAAAAAGAGTCGAAAGGAAAAACGAGAGAGAGAGAGAGAGAGAGAAAAAAAATCGTAAAAAACGTTGTGTATAGCTTTAACTGTGAGAAAATCGTGAATAACGGATAAGAATGTAACAGAGGGTTAAGAAAAAAGAAGAAGAAGAAGAAGAAGAAAAAAAGAAAGAAAAAAAAACCGTAATAAACGGAAAAAAATTCCAATTCCGTCCATCCAATTTCGTGGTTTAAGATTTAAATGAAAGTTTGACCGAAATTACCTTATGGAATGGTGGGCGCGTTGTTGTACGGGGTGGTTGCAGGTTGAAGAGACGGTGTATACTGTATAGTATTGTACAGTCTCGACGTCGCGGTATTACAACAACGGCGGTAATACCCACCGCCTTATATATCTCCTGCCTCTAATTCTCTTCGAAATTCAATTAGAAATCTTCTGTGTGTGTATATCCATTCGTTTAACCTGCAGCTCCGTGAAAAACGGACACATATATTATACATATGTACATAGTATATGTACATACGTATATACGTTAATATATATAGGCGAGACAGTACGTTTCATAGTTGAGAATAATCGTCGTTTTCCTCACAGCTGAGCTTCGTACATATGTATATACCTATACATATATCTATTTACCGTATAGCCCCAAATAACGTGAAATTGACCCCAATTGACCGTCTATAAATTTACTCCCGATAAACTACGCCATCGTGGTTGGTTCGGTGCGTTCGATGCAGTTCGAAGATATTTCGTAACGCGACCTTGACTGCAATTTTTTGTCCAAGAAGAAAAAAAAGAAAGAAAAAGAAAATTTTTGAAATAGAAAAGAAAAGAAACAAAAAAAAAAAATCCAACAAGAGAAGAAGCAGAAACGAAAAATAGAATAATTTCGTTTTTTTTTCAAATCGTGACTTTACAATCGTCAACTTTTTTTTTTTTTTGACAAATGTGGTACATCGACAGATTTATACTTTAGGTTAGCTAATTTTCTGAATTGAATATGAAGAAAAAGTGAAAAAAAAAAGGAAAAGGATAAGCACGAAGAAAAAACAGTAAAAAAAAAAAAAAAAAGTGTAGAAAGATAAAAGTGAAAAAAAAAAAAAAGAAAGTTTCACCCTCCGCCTCTAGACAATTTAAAAACTAAGGCGAGGCGAGGAGGAGGCGGCATCCGCGGGCGCGAAATTAGGTAGAAAATTATTTAAATTATTCTTTTTTCCAATGCCGAGGAAAAGAAAAAAAAAAAAAAAAAAAAACAAAACGAAAGAGAAAGAGAAAGAGATGGATAGATAGAGAGAAAGAGCGAGGGAGGGGATGGGGGGGAGGGAAATCCTTGGAACACCTTGGAGGGGCAAGAGAACGAAGGCCACTTAATAAAGAGCTGCTGACAGCGTGACAGTAAAGTAACTTCGTTCACCGGAATTTAAAATTAGATTCATAAAAATTATTCTAATAGATTCTCTCGCTGGCAAGTCACTGCTCGGGGCAAATGAGGCAAATTCGATTTGACACGCGGCTGTCCCTCCCCCTCCCCCTCTCCCTCTATCTCTATTTCTCTCCCTCTCCTTTCTCCATTCTTTCCGGCGTCTTGGTCGAAGAAAGAAAGAAAAGAAAAGAAAAGAATGGAAAGGAAAGGAAAGGAAAGGAAAGGAAAGGGGAATATGGGGAAAAAAAGAAAAGAAAATCCGGGGCGCCGAGACACCGCGAGGGAGTTATGCAAATGGACAATAACCGAACGTCAATCAAGAACAAAGTTAACTCACCGGGCCACCAACGGGTACCAACTTATCGATGGCCCTCAATGCGGTGCAGTAATTCTTCGAGGCATACCCTACCCACCTTACCTCATACCTATACCTATACCTATACCTACTTATTTAACGCGGTGAATCTAAAACTCGAGAATTGACGGGCGAGAGCGGCGTGTTAAATAAAGGAAAATGCGAACTCTTCGGAAAAGACCGAACGTAATTTAAACTTGGCCAATTTTCTGTACACACCGTACCATGCCTTTTCATTCTTACACACCCTCTCTCTCTCTCTCTCTCTCTCTCTCTCTCTCTCTCTCTCTCTCTCTCTCTCTCTCTCTCTGAGACTTTGACGAGTCGAAGAAGAAGAAGAAGGAAAAAAAAGGAGAAAAATTAAATAATAAAATCCCAAAGTTGACTTCGCGAGATGTGGTCAGTCGATTTCCAATTTAAAACAAACACCTAGATCTTTTTTTTTTCAAAACTATGAAATCAAATTTCAATTCATTTTTTACTCAAATCAAATTTTTTTTCTAACTTTTGTTTAATTCATAAGTTCGTTTCGAATGGACGTGAATTAGGCGAGGGTGGGAGCCCCTCGTGGTAAATATAACGGTCGATCTCTCTGTTAGTCTGTCTCGAGGATTTTGCTAAGTCGATGATAAGCCGTGGCTAAGAAGCTGTTTAAGTCCCGTGTCTCCGTGGTTATCGCGTGTCTTGTTTGTAGGTACGAATTGAAACTATTAACGAAGGATTTGCTGAAAGCGATCGGCGACCATAAATCAAAAGAAAAAAAAAGAAAAAAAATGAGAAATCGTTGAAGAAGTAATATAAAACGCAAATTGATGTAACGTAACGATCTCCGCGAGCCAAAGGCGCACAAAACGACGACATCTTATTCCTACATCGAACATCCCTCTTTCGCACAGCTCTCTAACCCGATAGTCTGCAACAAGCCAAGGCAGAGAGCACTTGTTGCTCTCCTGGCAAGCCTCGTAAGTGTTTACAAGCTAAACAACCGACACACACACAGAGACAGACACACATGTCAGGGTATTCCATTTACTAGAAAATCCCTGCAGCTTATTATACTCATCCCCTACATTCTCGTCGTGGCGATGTCTGCGTGTGGTTTTTAGGGGATGTTCGACGCGGAGAGCAAACGAATGAATTAATTAACGGGAGAGGCTTGTGAAGGGCTGTTAATTCATGAAATGTACAGTTTCTTTTTATTTGGACATTTTTGATCGAGTCGTCAATCAAGGGCGATCATATCCGGCTCGTCTTTGCCCGTTGATATGTCCCGATTAACGACGACAACGCGTACTCCTTAACGCGTTGAATGACTGATCACTGCCTAGTTACCGATGCGGAGTCAATTCGGCTCTGCTTCAACCGGGGACACGGGATTAGCCTGTCCTCAGAATCAACGAAGCAAGATGATCCGATACGAGAGCTTTCTTGATCGCATATTCATTGGGCCAGAAATAATTACGTTTTACCTTAAAGATGGAGGGAGGACGAGCGAGGGCGTCGGGAGCGGAAACCCGTCGCCATAATCAGGAGGAAAAAAAAAGTTAAAAATGAATAAATAAAAAAAAAGCGTGAAATTCTGATCTATTAAAACCGTTACGATCAGCCATAGGTTGGCTCAGCTTTTTTCGGGCTATATGCGGATCAATCCGATCTGCAGCTATTTCGAAATTGCAGAACGTGACATTGACATTGACTTCCCGGTCTGCAGCGGGAACGGAGAGAGAATAACAAGAATGCAGCATTGCTCTGGTAAACCAGATTCAGAAGAGGTAAACAACCTCCGTGTTTGTTTACTTAGTGCCCACAGCCTTTAAAGCTCACCCTTCAATCTACATTCAAGCTCACCGATCCTTCCGTCAAGTTTCTATAACCTTTTCTCGCGGTTTAAAAGAAAATAAAAGCGAATAGAAGAGAGGAGAAGATAACACACACGTCAAGATACCGGTTTGTAGGAATATCGGCGTTTACGATAAACTCCTAATTCACTCGCTGTCAAAAGAGAAAAATTCGTTTTCGTTAAATATTGCAACAAATCTTGTCGAACAGAAGAAAGCTACCGACCAAAAGTTTTTCGACTATATCTCGAGAACCGTTAACGATATCGAGATAAAGGTGATTACCGAAGATGGAGATAATCAAATTCTCTATCAAAAAGGTATGATACATTTTTTCTCTACCTTTACTGGTTTCGCTGTAATTTAGCGTGGAATGTGCAACTTATTTCTTCATCTCTTGTCTCTAGAATGAATGAATTTTTTAAATATTCAACCTCTGAATACAGCGAAACCGATGAAGATACAGCGAAAACGTATTGAACCTTTTTTATGGAGAATTTGATGAACTTCATTTTTGGTATGCACCTTTATCTTGATATCATTCACGGTTTCCGAGATATTATCAAAAAACTACGTTTCAGCATCTTTCTTCTTCGACACGTTTAAAAGTAATCTTTGCCAAGTCAGATCTTCAGACTATTCACTTTATTTCTACCTACTTGACCGTACTAAATTATAGCAAATAAGTTAACGAGTGTAGCAGAGAATAAGAGGCTGGGGTATGAGGCAAGTGTTCTTCGGAGTTGAAGGACCGCGGCGGAGCTTCGACGCCGACGACGACGCGTTTAAATAGATTACGTTACGTTCGAGTCGAGCGGGGGGGATATATAGGGCGCCTTAAAATCACGACAAACGACCCTGTAATCACCGCGGGGATGATAAATCTCTGAATCTGAGACCAAGAGTCTCCCCCAAGTACATCCGTTACAATTAGCACCGACTACGCACCCCGCACTGATCCTCGCAGATCGCCAGCTCAGTGTACATACAAGATTTATCAATCACTTCTAGACCCCCTTCTTTTTCGCCACCGTAAGATATTCTTACGCTTTGTAGAAAAATTGTCCCAAAGGAGCTTTTCAAATAAACGAAAAGAAAGATTTTTTCTGGAACAAAAATTTACCTGTCGAACAATTTCGAAGTGAATTTTTCGAGTTTAAGGTTTTTGAACATTTCATATAGGTGTATAGAAATCCTGTGAATATGTATATAGCGGGGGAGGTAGTCGCGAAGTTCTATAGAACGAGAGAGAAATAGGGAAGAGTCTGACGTCTTCATCACCCTACAAGCCGGGAAACAACCCTCAAATGGGGTTGGGATACTTTGCGAGATTTCTCTTGCTCGGCGACAGAGAAAAGAGGTCGTCGTCGTCGGCGGGTCGGGTCGGGTCGGGTCGGACTTTCGTCGTTGGTAAGATTTACTCGCAATTTTCCAAAAGGAACCGTGTTTCTAAATGACTAATTAGAGTTAAACAAGTTGAGACGCTATTCCTTTTATTTCTTTTTACATTTTTCATTTCTTTTTTTCTTTCTCCTTCGTCTCCAACGTTTCACTCCCTTTATCATTTTCGAGTTATATTTTCATCAAAGAATGAACAAAAAAAGTATCAAAAAAAAACTCAACCAAACTACACGAAGAGCCAGACGATCACTGGGGTCAAATTTCGAAAGATCCTCCTCCCATAAAATCCGTGAAATAAAATAGAATAAAATTATGACGTAGAAGGGAGATTTTTTGAGCCCTCTTTCTCAAAAAAAAATATATATATTTTTATATATGTATATAAGAATAAAAAAAGTATATATAATGGTTTATAAACTTTCTTATTCGCATCTAATTTAGTCTGGTCCATATAACGTGTCTAGGTGACTTAAGAGGATCCCCCCGGTGCCATTTCTGATCTCCTCCTCAACCTCTTCAAAACCGTCTAGTTCTATCCTTGACTCTGCACACGCAACATTATTTCCATTCTTATTTCATTTCACGGCAAATTTCATCCCCTCCTCCACAGCAGCCTCAACTTCTCATACTCGATTGTGTAGCCTCTATAGTATAGAAAATTTCAGTCGAAAAGAAAAAGAAGAAAAAAAAAAAAGGAAAAGCAGAGATGGGGGGGAAAAAAAGCTTCGAATGGAACGGATTACTGTATGTATGTACCAATAGCATTAGAGAGAGAGAGAGAGAGAGAGAGAGAGAAAAAAAAAAAAAAAGAAAAATTGAAAAAAAGTAAAGAACCTTTTCCTTTTTTCTTTTTCTTTTTTTTCTTCAGTATCCTTTTTATGGCTTTGTCGCCACTAAAACTAAACCACTAAAGAACGTTTGATGCTGCTATTAGTTGGCATGACGTAGGGTTATGTTAGCCTCTATGGCTGGGGACAATTCAATGTTAAATCGTCCGCTATACAAAACTATATAGATCCGCTTTGGTTCTGTTCTGTTCTGTTCTGTTCTGTTCGGTTCGGTTCGGCTCGGCCTTGGATAGAGAATTCGGCATCAGCATCACAGCGTCAGCCTATATGGTATATTATGTATAGCGAAACGAAAGCGTAGATTTTTATGGTCGGTGTTTATCACAATAAAAATATTTTATATAACTTGCTGACGTGTGCATTCGATGGCCCACTTCCTAAATCTATTCTTCCAAGTATGCGAATGCCTGCCTCCCTGCCTGCCTGCCCCCTGGGTTTGCCCCTTATTCTATATCATATACCATACACCATCTAGCACGGTTATCAGTCAGAGAATTATTACCTTATATAGGTATATGCCTACCCGATCCGAAAATATCGTATATATATACACAGAAATTTTTTCTTAACATCCTTTTTACGGATTTTTGTTGGAGAAAGTATTTTCCCGAAATTTCGAAAGCTAATGCCCAGCTCATTAAATTTTTAGACTCTTTGAATTTTCCAGTTTTTATATATAGCCGTCCGCGTTCCGGGTCTTTATCAATTTTGCGGTATTCCGAACGCAATCGGTTTCCTGAAAATTCGAAATCGTCTGAAATACATTGGTGATTTTTTTTTTTTTTTTTTCCCCACCATATTGGTCCGGGGTATAAAACCGACCAAGGCAAATATTCCGAATTGCTTTCAATATATGTAGATTTTTTGTTGTTTTTTTTTTTTTTTTTTGCTCGGTAAATATCATATACCGATATTTATTGGAAGAGCGTATATAAAAGACGGTTTACGATGATACCGAATCGTCGAAACTACAAACTAATACACATTTCCACGCCGGTAGGTATATATATATCATTTACGGGACTATATACCCGCGGTTCTATTTTTTTTTTTTTCATTTTTTTCTACTTTTCTTTTCACTTCTCTTCTTTTCGAGTCAATATATAACTCCGACCTGCGTTACGTACATATATACCTACCCACTGTGCAGAGAAAGAAGCTGGTGCAGGTTTGTCATAAAAGTGGAAATAAATCCGTGGGATGTAAAATATAAGAGATAGATAGAGATATAGAGTAGATAGATAGAAAGAAAGAGAGGTCAGAAAATTCTTTCCAAGATGACTCCGACTTTGAATTTTCGAATCGTGAAATCGCTCTTCGGCAGCAGACCTCTTTGACACACCGGAATAGAGAAGCAAAAAAAGAAGACACAAATGAAGAAGATAAATAAATAAAAAATTCAGAAATGAAAGAAGAAGAAGAAGAAGAAGAAGAGGAAGAAGAAGAAGAAAAAAGAAAGAAAGAAAAATAGATCGGGGCAAAAAGCAACCGTGTACGAGTATTGATATATATATATATATATATATATATATATATATATATATATATATATATATATATATATATATATATATATATATATATATATATATATATACATATACGTATATATAAAAGGAAAACGTTTGAAGAAAACTCTATCCATCGTACATAGATATATATACAAATTTTCTCTCTTTGGTTGGCTTATTCTTCACTGAACTGAGCTTACGAGTTGCGCGAAATTGAGATGGTGAATTGTGTGTATACAGTATACTCTCTATCAAGAGATCTTTGCCAGATTTATTACCGCTGGATAAATCCGCGTTTTAAATTTTTCTTATATAGATCTGTAAATCGCGGTGAAACACCGGGTCGTAGTAGATCGTGACTTGAAAAAAAAAAAGAAGATCTTTATCAAGCTTTTACGTTATACAAACGATTTCCGGATCGAGAAAGATTTCGAAAATATATATAATATTTCTTTTTTTGACCCTTGATCGCTCCAGCGTTATTACTTTTTATTAACTTTCTCCCGGACAGGGAGTAGGATATTTGATGCCCAAAGATCAAACGGCGATTATAAGAAGAAGAGGAAGTAAGATGAAGTAAAAGAAGAAGAAGAAGAAGAAGAAGAAGAAGAAGAAGAAGAAGAAGGAAAAGGAGAAAAAGAAGACGAAGAAATTGAGAAATGAGTTTCGATCTAAAGACAAGCTTATTCCTCGTCTGGCTTTGACATTCCCGATATATCTCTTCCGAATAAAAAAAAAAAAACCAAAAAAAAAACGAGGGTATAAAAATATAGAATAGAAAAAAAAATGAGTAAACCGGAAGGACACGGAAATGTGAAATCCAAAGTTTGCAGCATGAACTCGTACACAAACCACTTCATTTCCTTATAATAAGCATGTGCAAGTCAAATCCAAAAAATAAAATAAAAGAACATAAAATAACTGAAAAAAGGAGTCGGGAGTCGAGGGGGGAAAAATTTGATACAATATAATTGACGTGAAGTTGCCTCGGTTTTCTTACCTCCCTATAACCGAACGGCGAGAGCAAACCGGGCAGCTGATCGTAACTTCGAATCAGTTTATCACACGACCGACAAGTGTAAGGGCCTTTAAGGGCTGCAAAGCCGGTTTAACTGCCGCTCTAACGTTCGGTTTAAGGGTCACTGATATTTATGGTTACCGATAGATAGATAGGTTTCGTGCCTTCTCCGGCACGCAAGACCTTTTGTCCGCGAATCCTTTTCCGCCTTTCCAAAATTTCGCATCGGTCGTCTTTCTCCCCGTTTCTATCTTTATTTTTTTTTTTTTAGTTTTTTTTTTTTAGTTTTGGTCTTGGTATATATATTTTTTTTTTCTTCTGTTGCTTCCCCTACACATTCGCTATATCCTATGCGGTTCCAGCAATATTCTTAACCCCTGTATTATATTCTCTCGACAAAAGTTCATCCCCCCAAGGCTTCTTTTCTACCAACCAAAACCCCCCCCCCCGTTCCAGCTCTGTTTCCTTCCTGTATTTAAAACTGTCAGATACAAGAAGAAGAAGAATCAGAATAAAAAAGAAAAACGAAGGAGAGGGACTCTCCTTGAGTGACGAGACTTTCTGGACTTCCGCGTATGGATTTATATACGTTAAAAGGTGCAAAACCGATTTACCTAAATCACCGTTTAGGTGTGAATTCATTTTTGTTTTATTTTTCAAAATCACGGGACTTCCTCGTCTAGCTGTGAACAGCGAGTGGTAAGGGGGGAACGAAGAAGGAGGTTTACTTGAAAGGAGGGTAAATTAGTTGGCGCCGATTAAACAAATCACATTATAAGTTTAGCTTCCCTACTACAGCAGCTACAGGGACACAAAACTTGCTCACTTTATATTAAGACGAACTGTAGTAGCTGCCACCCACCACTATGCTCTTATTCGTACCCTGTTACGTACGTACATACATACATATACATACTTCTACACTTAGACTGGTCATAAAGTTCAGAAATTAGCTACCAACCCCCTGAACAATTTTCTCAAGATTTCTCCCCGTATTCTCCAAAGTATATGAGATAAGATAAGATAATGATTTAATTGAATTCATTTAACAATGCGACTAGATTTGTCAACTGTCAAGTAAAATCCGACTTCTGGCCACACACATACATACAGAGAAATTTTCCAATGTATGTATACGTATAAAGAAGAAGAAGAAGAAGAAGAAGAAAAAAACGCACAATTATCCTCATCTTTCTCTCTCTCTTTCTGTCTCTCTTTCTTTTTACGCGAATGGAAAAAGTTGGGAAGTTTTAAGGGAGGTTATAGGGGAGGAATGTAATTACTTGGTTCTTCTTTTCGACCTTTTCTCTCTCTCTCTCTCTCGCTCTTGTGCTCGTAGTTGTACTTCTTCTTTTTCCAACTCCATCTCCTCTCATTCTTTGGTCTCCGGTCTCCGTTATATTCGGCGAGTGACGTCCTCTCGACGTCGCGGATTAAGGAGCTGTTCGGCGTCGGATATATAACGTATAGGATGTACTTATACATATATACCTATATATCCGACTTTTTATTTCTCATATATATTTCGTTTTCTACGTTAAGAATTAGCCAGGCGTAGAAGTAACTCGTTCATGGGTAGTTAGCGACGAGATCGCGTACTTAATGCGCGAGTCATAAGTTGCAAACTTATTTTCTTCCATTCCTTCCTTCCTTCCTGATTTCCTTACTCCCTTACTTCAACCTCCTTACTCACTTACCAGATCACTTTTGCAGGGTGACAGCTCGCCATCCTCTCTTCTCCATAATATCACCGAAAACGACTAGCATATAGATATGCTGCAAGAAATAGTCGTACAATATTTCAAATACGCTAGCTACTATCGCGGTCGCTACCACCGCCACCGCCACCGCCACCGACGTCGACCACTTGAAATATCTTGTCGCCACCCGAAAAACTTTTCTACTATTAAGGTATAAAAACTCAGCTCACTTACGAAGACTCAAACATGCTGACGCTCTCGGTTCAAAAATCGAATCTATAAATCAATTGATGTCATCAATTATCCGGATTTTGTTTTTTTTTTAGCAAATTTTGCAAATTTTGCACAGATCGAAGTTCCTCAGAGAATGAAACGAACATGTCTATTGTTCCTTCTTTTGAAGAGAAACGGCTAAGAAAGAAGAGGAACAGATAAGAAAACCGAAAACCCGAAAGAGCATGTAAGAATGTGAGGGGAAAGAAAGCCCCTTCCCTCGTAACTACAGTCTGACCTCTAAATTACCGTTCACTCTGCCTCCACTTCAGGAGCGGGGGAGGCGATTCTTCGGCCTCTAAGAACTGGGAGAATTGGGAGTAAAGTAAAGGGTATGAGGTGAAGATCGTGGAAGGAGGGGGTGGATGAGGAGACGCTAAACGTTCACCGTCAGGACTAGACCATGCCATCCCTTCCCTTAAATTCCCTTTCCTGCCTTCCCTCCTTCATCCCCTATCCCGTTTTCCACCCCGTCGTCGCGGCAGGGGGAACGGGACGAAAGTACAACTGAACTCGCGGGGGCTGCTGGCGCCAACTCGGCGCGTCGCGGCGCCACGTGGCCACCCCTTACCCGACTCTCACCCCTGGCCCGTGGTTCCTTCCTGCGTTACTATATGGACGGAAGGGTGAAGATATATGTATACACCCTTACCTTACCTTATACTCTTTATATGAGGTTCAATGGTTGCGAAAAAAAAAAGAATACAAAAATACAAAAAACGGGGTTGCAAAAAAAAAAAAAAAATTGTAACCAATTCTTCGTCAAAAATAGAGAAACGAAAAGTCAGAATTTTGTCCTATTTCAACCAAAAACTAACTGACAGAAAGACAGAGAGAAAATTAGAGAGAAATAGAAAAAAAGGAGCGAGAGATCGAGGAATTGGATCACACGAGCTGAGTTTAGTAAAAATATATGATTCTAACTGTGGAGGCAATAATTTGCGGGTAGTGTCAATTTTTCAGAATTAAAACGGTTACCAAAAAGTCGTTAGATAAATTCTGACATTGCCGTTGGAAAAATTTTTCGTAGGAAAACCTCGACGGCCGTGCATAGTTGTAGTTTTAGTTGGTATTGGTCTATGCGTATATACATAGATATATACATACAGGACACGGTTAGTATTCGGTATATACACAGAGATCTGGTTAGAACGGAACAACGTAACGCGTAATTCAATCGGCGCTGAATTTTTGCTCACGCGGCTCTGATATATTGATATGAGAGAATCGGGGGATAGGTATAGTATAGGGTCTCTAGAATCTGTATCTGTATCGTTACATCTCTCTAGCTGTGGATATACTGTATGGGATTTCGCAGTGACGTAGAAACGATTTTTTTTTTCTTTCTTTCTTTCTTTCTCACGATCAAATTAACGATAACATTCAGGGTGCAGCATCACAGCAACGATCGAGAAAATGAAGAGAAACTACTATAACGATCATGTACGTGCGGATATATGTATTTAGATCAAGAGACTCGGTAGAGTCTCGCGCCAGGTACGTTAAAAAAAAAAAAAAAAAAAAAAAATCTTATGTATCGTTTTTCGAGTTTCAAAATCGGATGATGTAGGTAGATAGGTGGGTATATGATGTACTATAACTTCGAGTAAAAATTTCAACGGACGTGAAAGTATATAATGCAAAAAAGTGAAATATATATATGTAAGTGAAATATAAGTAAAAAGTAAAGAGCAAAAATAATATGAAAAATCAAGTATACAGGAGAGGAAAACCTGCGGTAGATTCTATTTTTAAGATTTAGCTACTCGACGGCGCCTCCTCTATCCCGTTTTCTCATGCAGCTATACGTAATATACGTACTTTCTTATATTTCCCACACATTTCTGACTTTTCGTCTTATTCTTATTTCGAGTCCTCTTCTTCTTCCTCTTCTTCTTCTTATTCTTTTTTCGTCTTCTTTTACATCCTCGCGGTTTCCGGCGATCCTCGTAAATAGACTTTCCGATATTTTATTTTATTTTCGTCTTCGTTTTCGGTTTTGGGGCAGAAATTTTTCAGCAGCTACGCTACTGCCGCGCGCGCGTCTTATTCGCACGACAAAGAAGGAGGAAGAGATAAGATAGGATAAGAAATTATAGAGAGAAAGAAGAAGAAGAGAAGACTGGCCCTAAAACCGCCCTATGAACTGCCTAGCAACCCCCGCCGCCGTTCTCCGACCTGCTGCTGCTGCTGCTGCTGCACGCGTATAATAGCAAAACTCCATGGTGTAATATATATTTAGCGGTAGAAAGTAGCTCCTATATCAATGCGGTGGTTATCCTTGAAATAAAGAACCTGCAAGGGGCAAGATTATTACTGCCACTGGATAGTTGGCTGTGATGCAATTTATTAATACGGAACGGAACTCTCTATCTCCGTCTCCTTTCCTCTCGGCCACCCTCTCGGCAAGAAAGAAACCAATTATCGATAGTATACGATATACAATACGATATACTATTTATTTAATTTACCGCACATTATGGGGTTTCAGAAACTGGATCAAATCGATACACCGGAGTATCATTTGGTGGGAGACGATATCTGCGTTTGTATAATCGCGTTCATTGTTGAAAAAAAAATGAAAAAATAATGAATGAAGATCAAAAATTAGTCCGAATTTAACCCTCGGTTTCTTCGCCACAAATTTTGGGCCCCCTTGCAGCGCATTGAGAGATAAGAAGAAGAAGGGGGAAAATAATAAAAGAAAAAAGTCCCACCCCGCTTCAAAAATAATAAAAAAATAAAATAAAAAAAATGAAAACGGAGAAAGTGATCCTGAAATCAGAATCCATTAGCCTAGGGGCTTCCGCTTCTCGTCTCTAGCTCCTTCTCCTTCTTCTCCTCGTCCTCGTTCTCATCCTACTTCTTTTCGATCTTCTATATTTTTTTTTTCTCAGACGCACGCGGACAGACGCGTTCGTTTTTGGAATGACGGGGCGATCTTTCATCCCGAATTTACTCACGGAGATTTTATATTCCTTATTCCAACCGCCAGACACCAGTACGATACCCACTTGCAGTTGTAACAACCCTCGACCAATTTCTACCCAAATGCATATACGTTATACGAAATTTTTGAAAATAAAACCCGGCTTTTGAAAATTATCGAAGACTGTAATTGAGGGGGAGTAATTTTCTGACAACCATTAGCTCGATTCTCTTTATATCTTTACACTCCCTCAATTCTTCTCTCTCTCTTACGAAATTATACCTCTCAATCGAGATGTTTTTTTTTTTCTTTTTTTTTTTTCACAGAATTACCTACCCCGTTTCGTTGTAATAATTGAGTGATCAGGGTTCGATATCTTAGCGATATAAAAAAAAAAAAAACGTCGCTGGATTTCTATAGGTACACATACTTGTACCTATCGGTAGGTACAGCTGGGCAATAAAGTTCATCAAGGGTAGAAATTCAGGCCCAAGCATTTCAGTGTCTACGCTGTTGAGCATGCCCCTTGCTCCGCAGACCCCTCTCCCTGAGCCCATCGATGCGTTATTGTGGATATTTCGGAAGTAAATTTTTATTTCTTTTTCGGAAGTATTTCGTACTTTACTTCGAGCAGGTAGTCTGCCGGATTTGCCTTCTCGCCTACTGACTCGTCATACGTCGTCGATAAATATACGTATAATAATATATCGTTACCTGATCTCAAATTTCATTATTTTGCTGAAAAACAGTAGAATTTGAACTCAATTTTGATATTATAGAGAATTAACTTATGTAATTAGTTCGGAAAAATTTTATTTAAAAATGTGATGCCCAACTGATCGGAATTCGCATTTCAGATTCAGCAGTGATCTACTAAATTTTTGATAACAGTGAATTCCTAATTTCTTATAGTTATTATTTATTTAAGTTTTTTAAACGTATAAATCTACGTTGAATTAAAAAATGGAGACTTGAGGCAAAGGGAGAAGAATTAAGATAACATACTCAGTTGGTCGTTTATAAATTTGGATAACATAGAAAATTTTTATTAACTAAGAAATCAAAAATCCAAAATCGGAACTCAATAGTAGATAATGAGAAAAAAATAAAATGGACAACAGCAATTAGGAAACTAATTACGTAAGTTAATTCGGTAGAATATCAAAATCGAGTTCAAATTTAACTATTTTTCACTAAAATAAAGAAATTTGAGATCAAGTGACGATATATTATACGTATATTTATCGACGACGTATAACGAGTCGGTAGGCGAGAAGGCAAATCGGGCAGACTACCTGCTCAAAGTAAAGTACGAAATACTTCCGAAAAAGAAATGAAAATTATTTTCTGAAATATCCACAATAACGCATCGATAGGCTCAGGGAGAGGGGTATGCGGAGCGAGGGCCTGCTCAACAGCGTAGACACTGAAATGCTCGAGCCTGAATTTCTACCCTTGATGAACTTTATTGCCCAGCTGTACCTGCTACTAGAAGTTATAGTGTCAAATTTCGAACGGTTCCTCCATGTATAATAGGTAACCTATCTATCTATACGCATTCAAAGTCGAAATGGGAAAAGCATTCATTCCTGACGGACCGACATGACATTATGACGTCACGTGTCGACGCTGATGTCAATGGCTGATAAACGATGTCGTTAGCCACCGGCGACGCCGCTCCTGATTGTCACGCTGCAAGAAATAGGCGACCCTATCTCTCTCTCTCTCTCTCTCTCTCTCTCTCTCTCTCTCTCTCTCTCGCCTTCTCTATTTTTCTCTCTTCATCATTATAATAATCATCGTCATCGTTGTTTACATATAAATCGTTAACCAAATTCCTACCCAAAAGTTTGAAAACCAAAAAAAAGAAAATAAAAATAGAAAAAAAAGGGACAAATGAATAAACTGAATTTTTTCATAATTTTCCCGATAATTTTGAATTATTATTATTTTTTATTTGATTTTTTTTCTTTGCTCCCGTTCGATTGATTTTTTCTCTCTTTTTCCCACCGTTTTCAATTTTTTTTATTTATTTTTTATTTTTATTCTCATTTTTGAGAATACAAATCACTAAATTTATCAGCTCCGAAACTACGTCGGACATACAAATCCGAACGAGTTAAACATCCGCTAAACAATGTTTTTCCCGAAAAGCGTGCCGTCAGTTAAGGGTCCTGTTGTCCTGGGGGACAAAAAACCACAAACGCAAGCAAATTTTATACCGTATACCGTAGTAGTAGTAGTAGTAGTAGCAGTAGTAGTAGTAGTATAGTAGCTGGTGTAGTAGCTAGTATAGAAGGAACTTTTTAATATTACAAATGAACAAGTTAGGACGGTACATACGACTACGCGTAGCAGATAGATACGAGATGTGTACGTATACATCCGCGACTAGAAAGAATAAGAAGAATAAAAAAAAGAAGAAGGAGAAGAAGAAAGACCCCTTTATCCTACTGCTTCGCCCTTTACTTTTATACTCTGTAGGTATACGTTATATAGATATACCGAAATAGTTTTCGCAAAGTCAAATGTATGGATATATATATATATATATATATATATATATATATATATATATATATATATGTTCTTTTCTTTCTGTTCGTAGCTGAATCAAAGTGTCGTTTATTATAGCTGGGCTAGCTGGTCCAGTCCTGAACCTAAATCTAAACCTAAACCTAAACCTAAACCCTAAACGTAAATGTCGAAGAGTCGCGAATTCGTTCGCATACGCGGATTACTTTTAGACAAATTTTACTATTATTATTATTATTTTTTTTTTCCCTTCGGTCTAACGTAAGCAGAGATTCCAGATTTAGATTAAGTTGAAATAAAAGTTTCCCTCTTAACCAGAGATCCGCGTTGATGTGGTTCTTCTCCTTCTTCTTCTTCTTATTCTTTTTATTTCTATTCTTATTTCTCTTTCTTGATCTTTTTCCTTAACGGATAGCATATATACATATACCTACCCTATACCTATACATGTTTGTCTTAATTGCATCGCTTCGGTCCACGTATAAGTATAGGTATATGGGATATTACGATTCCGATATTCTCTATGAAGATCTCTTTTCTCGGACATACATACACATTATATGTCTATTGAAGGCATAGAAAGTACATATATATGTATAGGAAATATCGACCAAAATCCGTCTTCTTTCTCTCTCTCTTTCTCTCGCTCTGTCTATCTTTTTCCATCAAAATAAAGAAATATTATAAAAATATATTACAGATAGATATACTATATACACACATACATATGTAGGTATATGTGTATGTAAAAGAGAAAAAGAAACAAAAAAAAGAATTGAGTGTAACTCAGGAGCAAAACTTCCGGGACATTTTCTTTTTTTCACTTCGATTTTTTTTTTTCATTTTTTTTTTCTTCTCTCCTTCGCAAATGGACGAAGGAACTCAGAACCGAAGATCTTTTCTATTAATCTTGTCGCTTCTTACTATTCGATTCATTTTTATATATACATATATGGTATTATATATACACGCACGTATGTACTAGACATACACACACACACATGTATACATCGATGTACATACATGCATTCGTTTTATTTTACTTCTTTATTTCTCCTCAAAAAATATACATATTATACATACCTATATACGTGCAGCACTTATACTTTCAATTTTTATACAAAAAACATTTCGTTATCTATGTAATATTGTATGTATGTGCGTATATATATATATATATATATATATATATATATATATATATATATATATATATATATATATATACAGGGTGTCACAGAAAACATGCCGAGGCTCTCGCATGGTAAATCTTGATCATAAATGGGATCGAAATTTCCTTAGCCGTTTTTTCCTGAGATGCATAGATTTTCCGTTATAATTATTTCAATTGTAGCCAATGACGCACGGCCTATGACCGGGCCATATGTCAGTGTGCCTCCCGCGCGGTTGTATTTCGAGTGCACACAAGCGAGCGGGAGGCACACCGACATACTGCCCGATCATAGGCGGCGCGTGATTGGCTGAAATTAAAATAATTATAACGGAAAATCTATGCATCTCAGGAAAAAACGGCTAAGGAAATTTCGATCCCATTTATGATCAAGATTTACTATGCGAGAGCCTCGGCATGTTTTCTGTGACACCCTGTATATATATATATATATATATATATATATATATATTTACATACCTACGTATGTACGTACGTGTATGTACTTGCTGAATCTTATAATACTCGGTAGTCTAAATATATACAATTGCATATAAAAAATTGAAACGCAGTTTGAATGTATATATAGGTATATGTATATGTCTGTGTTTAGACAAGTGCAGCAACAAGCATTATATAGGTACAACCTACATATATGTAGATTTAGTTTAGCTGTTTTGTATACTAGGTATACTGCAGATTTGGCAAACGCGAATTATTTCCTCATATTCAAATAATAAATATATAAGTTTTAACTCTGGAATCCACCCTCTGCTTCTACGTTTACCTCCTGCAACACTCTTCTCTTCATACTCTTGTATGTTTCTTATTTAAATTTCAATTTTAACGATTTTTTTTTTTTTTTCTTATTCATATTTTTATTCTTTGCCAGTTTTTTTGCATTCAAAATTATCTCAACTGTACATACGTATTTCTCTTTCACCACGAGATCGTCGAGATTCTTTATTCGAACATTCGAAACCATAAAAAAAAAAAAAATTATAATACCGTGCAGGTATCAATCCGTCCGTCTGAATCTAACAATGAAATCGAAAGTAAGATGAAAAATAAAAATAGGAAAAAAAAGAAATAATCTGCTTGTCTGCAAGCTCGGGATTTCGGATCTTCGTATACGATATAGATCGCAAACTGTTTTTATATCCAATCATAATCTCACTCTCTCTATAATTTTTGGACCTTAGCAAAAGATTTGCCCCGACGATTTTTAAGACGCGAAAAAAATCTCGTTGCGAAAAAAAAAAAGGGGGGGAAGATAAAATTAAGAAGAATATTAAAGATGATGCAGGATTAATAATCAGTAACTTCCTCAACTTTTGTACAAAATTCTTTTATGAGAAATATTCTATTCTATTCTATATTGTCCGTCTTATAGTTGCCGAGTCGCGGTGGCTGCAGCACCATATACCTATATTATACGAATGCAAGGCAATAATGTTTAAGAAAATTCATTATCTACACGCCCTCTGTATACTACTTATATTTTAATATATACACGTACACACACACGTACACATGTATATATATATATATATATATATATATATATATATATATATATATATATATATATATATATATATATATATATATATATATATATATATACATAATTATACGTGTATATTAAATTGAAACGAAACAACGTACAAAAAAAAAAAAAATAAAAAAAAAGTTAATAGCTTTTGACTCGTTGTGAATGCGTCCCCATTATCAATGTCGTTGGTATTTTATTGCGTCATTACGTTGAGAAGAAAATCCCTTAATTGAACGTCATTATCATTATTTATTCTATTTTTATTTTATATATATATATATTATTTTTGTCCAATCATTTATTTATATTCATATATTTCTACAAACTCGAGTAAAGTATATAATAATAATAATAATAATAATAATAATAATAATAATAATAATAATAATAATAATAGCTGTAGATATAAGTATAGAATTTTTTTTTTCTCTTATATATGTATAAGGTATACGCATGTATGTATGTATATATTTAATTAATAATAAGCGATTTTCGTTTTTAAGTTCCAGATCTATAACGGTGCTGGAATTCCAGAGTCAGGTACAACTAAAACTACAAATACAACTACAACTACAACTACAGGTACAGAGGCTGTGTGTAAACGTGGAGGATTGGTTTGTGATACAAGTACAGGTTAATTAATATTGTCTAGAAGTTATATACGTACTTCAAAAATGCCAGTCTACGCATACCTATCTTACAATTAGTGCAATTGGTGCAAAAACGAATAATATGTTATAAACTATATAGTATAGTATATGTATATACGGTATATATACACATATACATATATGTATATACTATATATATATATGTATATATATATATGTATGTATATGTACTTTAGGGTCCTTTTTATAGGTGCTCAAACGGTAGTGGAATTAAATAATTTAAAAATAAAAGTTTAAACGTAAAAGTAAAATAAAATAAAAAACGAAAAAAAATAGTAAAAAAAAAAAAAAAAAAAAAACAAGAAAAAAAACGAGAAAAAAAAAAACAATTAAATATGAATAATGAATAATATAAAATAAATAATATAAAATAATAATAATATAATAATATTAATAATAATGATAATGATAATGATGATAATAATAACAATAATATTGATTTTAATTATTATAATATAGAAAACGCACCGCTAAGTGGATTTTTCAAACGTTACGTACGGACTTAAGCATCAATATAGATATATTTATATATAATAATGTTATATCTGGAGCAAATGCTTATGACGTTCCGATAAAAATCTGGCGATGATGTCTCGGATCTTTTCCATGATTTTGAATTTTTTTTTTTTTTTTTTCTATATATACATATATACATATGTATAGTAAATGTATAAGAGCACTTGTCGAAAAATTGTCGTTATAGGTATCGCAAATTTATTTGTTTGCAGATTTTTTCAAACCTTCGTATCTGAGATATGATTTTTGAAAGTTGTAAAGAAAAAAAAAAAAAAATTCGGTGAAATCTAATAATTTTTGAGCATTCTTTTTTTTTCTTTCAGCAATACTAGAAAGAAGATAAATTTTACATGAAAGGGAATATATATTATGATTTGTATATGTATAATCGATACAATAGTCCGCTCATATCTAATACCTGCAGCAGTTCATTTTATTATAATGTATAATTATAATCCTGGGTAATTTTTCGAATATAATTTTTTTCGAAGGCGAAAATGCATTCCGATTTTTGGAATATTTATATTTAATTAATTTTTTTTATTTTCAGTGGTTTTCAAATATATACCTTATTTCGCTGTGACGGGAACCTCCGTCTTCTAATATTGTTCAAAAATTTTGTTATGTTTGTTTTTTTCTTTAATTAGATTTCTCTGATTTTTTTTCTTCAGATTTTAGTAAATGACGATTTTTTTTTCTTTTTTTTCTTCAACTTTGAAAAATCATATCTCAGTTACAGAGGTTTGAAAAAATCTGCAAAAAAAAGAACAAATTCGGGTATGTATTTTTCGACAAGTGCTTTTAGATTAAAAAAAAAAATTTATAAAAAAAAAATCTGAGACATTCGTCGACGGATTCTGATCGGAATGACATGGAATGCGCCCAGCTATATGTATAACACATACCTATAGTACAAATATACCTTGTACTCCTAGTCTTTGAATAAATCAACAACGCCATATAAATATCTCAAGTCAATTTATTCTTTTTTTCTTGTTTTCCATTATTCTTTATAGTTAATTAATTAATTTGATTGATTGATTGATTAATTGATTGATTGATATAAAAACCGTTTTTAAACAGTTTAAAACCATCTTATAAACTTTCAAATTCGTATACGTAACGTTTGAAATTGTTTATATAAAGACTGTCGTCCACCTAAGCAACCGAGGGCTGCGCCGCTTGCACTATTGAATAATTAATTAAACGTTTTCATCGATGTAAGAAGAGAAGCATAAAAAAAAAAAAAAAAAAAAAAAAAAACGGTAAAATCATGTTCTCAATCTTTTATTCTTTATTCAATTTTTTTTTTTTTTTTTTCTTTTCCCCAATCTTTTTTCGAGTATGCATCGTCGTTCGGTTTTTAGAAACAAAATAAAGAAAAAAAAATAAAGAAAAATAGAACGAAAGAAAGTAGCCGTACATACTGTACATACAATACATACGTATACACACACACACACACACATAAATACAAATATAGGTCTGTGTTGAAGTTATTTTATTATTTTTTTTTTCATTTTATTTTATTATTATTTTATTTTATTTTTTTTTGCATTTTTATTTCTCATTTTATTCGTCTTACCACGTGGTTGAACTGTACGAAAGATTTTTTTTTTTTCAAAATCTTTGATATATCAATTTATTGTTAATATATTATACAGCTGCACTATACCGCGCGCGCGGGCTATTAAACTATATAGATATTATATGAAAACAACACAGCATCATAATCGCTGATCGATAATTAGCTAATTATTTTAATGATTTATTATTACAATAATAATAAATAAATAAATAATAATAATAATAATAATAATAATAAGAATAATAATAATAATAATAATATTATTAATAATGATAATAACGAATAAGGAAATACTCTGCCATAAATAGGTTTCAAATACATATGTATATGCGAAGATTAGTGATATAGGTATACGTGTGTCTGCAAAAAAAAATAAAAAATAAAAAAAAAAAAATTAAAATTTATTACGATGATTATGATTATTGTAATAGCGGCTCGGGTTTAAGCGTATATACGCATATACTATATATGTATGTATGTATACAATATGTATATATACAGGGTGAGTTTTCTCTGGTATCGAACGAGGGAGGAGCTTATCACCGTAAACATTTAGCCCCTTTCTATTCATACTTATTATCATCATATCAAAAATTCTCACTCTGTTGTTACTGTCGCAAATAGAAACATACCTGTCCTGGACTTGAGAATAAAAGTGGGGTTCCTCGATTTGACGATAACAAGTATGAATAGAAATGGGCCGGGCGTTTGCAATAATACGCTCCTCCCTCGTTCGATACCAGAGAAAACTCACCCTGTATATATATTTATATATATGTATAAGTATAATATCTATAGATATGTGGATGCGTTTATTCTTTTCGTTATCATCCTTTTTTTTTTTTTTTTTTTTGTTCTTCTACTGTTTTTCGTTGTTTTTTCGTTTCTTATTTCTCTATCATTTTTTTTTTTTTTTTTTTTATTTTTTATTGATATTTTACCTTCTTTTTCGCTATATCGTTTATTTATTATATTATCTTACGGGTACAGAAATCAAGTCAATAATTTTAACGTTCAGACGATCATATTATATATATATATATATATATATATATATATATATATATATATATATATATATATATATATATATATATATATATATATATATATATATATATATATATATATATATATATATATATATATATATATATATATATATATATATATATATATATATATATGTATATATATTATATTATATTATATACATATATTATATATTTGAGAGAAAACGCGTATATATATAATATATGTATATTATATTATATATATTCGCGATTTCGTAACTTTTTCCTCCTCTTTCCTCTTCTTCTTCTTCTTCTTCTTTTTCTTCTCATTCTTCATTTTATTTTACGTAATTTTTATTTTTTATTTTGGTTTTTATCTTTTATCTATTATTGCATTATCCAATAAAATGCTATAATAGACAGAGCCAGGCTACACAGTTTGATATAC
>OX451210.1:3311005-3377120 GCA_949628255.1 Macrophya alboannulata | reverse complement strand
GAGTATATTCAAGAGCTATAACCTACACTCTAGGGTATATATAACCTACACCGCATCCGCGGCCGGTTGATCTAGGCGCACGTGGGTCTTATACCGCAAGTGGATCGTCTTCTTCGTCTCCTTCTTCTTCTTCTTCTTCTTTAGTCTCGTGCGACGAACTATGTAACTAATAATACCTATACATATGTACTACATATAATACATACATGTCTCACATGCTTACTCGCAAATCGAGTGAACTAATTATTACTCATTTCTTTTCTTTTTTTTTTTTTTTTTCTTCTTTGCTTTCGAGAGTAGGTAACATTTGCACCGATACATTTTTTCTTTGTTCTTTTTTTTTTTTTCTCTCTCTCTCTCTCTCTCTCTTGCGGACTGCAGGATTATAGTGTCAGATTTTTAATATTCTTGTAACAAAAAAAAGAAAAGAATAATACCTGTAATCGCTACGACTATTTGTATTATCTTCAAACCTGCGTATATCGATAGCAGCTATACTTATAGATTACACGCATTAATACGTATACATACATACTATACATATATAATACATAGAAGTGTGTCACGCATAAGAAAGAAGACGAATAAGAAGAAGTGGAAGTGGAAGAATCCTTTGACGATAAGAGAAGACGTTCAGCGCGGGCGCCCTATATATTGAAACGATCGGGCCGCGGTAACAGAGCAACGGGCAACGAACGAATACCATAATGCAACGATGCGTTACATACTTTAAATGTTGAAAGTTCCGAATTGTGCTCAGGGCGAGAAATTGTTCCAGGAGAAAGGTAGATAGGTAGGTTGGCTACCATACATACCTACCAGCTATATATACCCAACTACCACGCCGTTAGGACCGGTCCCCCCCCCCCCCCCGCCCCCACCCCCACCCCGCTTATCGTATACAGCGTAAAGCGCGTACTTTTTTCTTCTGATTTTACCTATACATATACGTATACATATATACGAATAGTGTACAAGTACATATATATAGGTATATATAAGAGATTGAACGTAGGTATATATGTACTGTCCTCCGCACAAGCATATAAACGCGTTAACGTTGCTGCTGCATGTAGAAATAATATATATACCTATATAGGTATACCTATAGCTATAAACACCTCAGTTCGTCGTCGTGTGTCGCGTACGTATGTACGTATATATGTATTTATGTATGTACATACATACGTACGTACGTACGTACGTCTATAACGCTTTCGTAATAATTTGTGGCCAAGAAATCGCGGCCTTGCTGGAGGCAAGGTGGATATATATCGCTTTTATAACGGACGTGTGTTTGAACGGGCGCGCGCGCGCGCGCGGCGGTAGCAATATATACACATACCTATACGTATATCGTATACAGCTCTACCTGCATAGCTATGATACCTATGTTAAAGTATACATATAATATAACCAACGGTGGCGTCAGAAAGCCGCGCGGGACGTTGAAATATTCGAAAATCTGCGGCCGAGAGAAGAGAAAAGAAGAAGAAGAAGAAGAAGAAGAAAAAAAAAAAGAAACTCAATGACGAACATAAAATGTATATACATATATGTATATTTTTATTTTCATTTTCTTTACGGGAAATTAAGAAAAAAAAAAAATATTTCGAAAAATAATAAAAATCAACGACGTTATATGTTTTAGGTACCTATACGTATGTCGATAGAATAAAAAAAGAAAAAAAAATACATACATGCACACACGACTCAATATCGGAAATTTTGAAATTCAAACTAAGCCTAGCTGGACAGTCCCATTATTTTTCAAGCTGTAGGGTATATTACATAGTATATATACATATAGTCGTGAATTAATTCATCGTTGTCGTTCGAGCGTATATGTTATATAGTTTCCAAATCGCGTTCCCTATATATACCTATACCTATATAATATCGTATACGTATTTATAGTATAATAAAAGATTGAATATCCGCATTGAAAAAAAAAAACTCGTGAAAATATATATTATCGAGGCAGGTGAGCAGCTATACGGCGCGCGGCGCGGACTCTCCGAGAGCTTCGCCGATGCTCCGGGACGGGATTGGATTGGCGGTAAAACCTGGCAACGTTGCTGACTATATTACTTGCGTGCTAAAATAAGAGACGAAAGGCTTAGTTAAGCTCGCTTGCTCGCTCGCTCGCTCGCTCGCTCGTTCGTTCGTTCTGTAAAGGAGCCGAAGAACGAAGCAGCTAGCAGCGAGGTGGTATAAGGTACGGGTGCCATACCTACCTACATACCAACGTATATATCTCTCGTGCGGTTTGTTCGCGTTATATAGCGTTAGGCGTAACACGTATACCGGGGCCAACTCTCTCATCTATACAGGTATAATAAATATACGACGTACGCGATCATATCAAACACATTTTTATAGTTCGCCAACTCTGCATCATCAGCATCAGCCAACAGCAACAGCTCTCCAGAAGCGAACCAACGCCAGACGTATTAAATAATAGCTGGCTACACCTATATAACCTCGCGCAAGTTTAAAAGGGCCTTTTATTTATATACCTACGCCTCAAAAATGATCGCTCGCTTGATCCACGTTCGCGCGTTACATATTATGTACTAAAAACCATGATACTATCATTATTATTATTATTATTATTATTATTATTGTTATTATTATTATTATCAAGAGACTCGGTAGAGTCTCGCGCCTAGTTATCGTTATTTACGGTACGACGTGTGTTCCTCGATCAAAACTAATCGTGTGATGTACATATTGTATGTGTCCTTTGCTTGTTTTTATGTATACATATATGTATGTACTAGGTAATAGTACGTCCAACGCAACACTTTCTCCTCGCTCCTCATGTCTCGACGATCTAGTGTGGCGCCTTGCATGGTTCCTCCCCCTCGTTAGGGATGTTAGCGTTGGCCAAAGTGTGCCAAGGACACGGCGGATATTTTAGAAACGATGCGTGATTTCGATGTGTATAGGTATGTTATACACGTATATAACATACATACGTACAATATACCGTGTCGATATGTATATAAACTGAAGATCGTGCGATCTTTTTAGAGTTAATTATTTATTTCCTGAATCTGTACTAACTATTAAAACTTTCGACATGATAGTGTTCCCTGTAAGTTTTTGTTTTTTTGTTTTTTTTAGTAATAATAATAATACGAAATAATTCTCTCCTCGCGGGTAATAATATCTCTGTCAATTTATAACGAAAACAATTATTCTGATATGATACGCGAGGTACGAAAGTGAGACTTCGGTGCAGCTATACCGATACCCACGTGGGTTAAAACGGAACAAAACAAACCCACTCCCGAAGAGAAGAAGCACGTGGCGCAACTATTTGATGGGCGGAGTTCCGTGAGGTCGTTGCTGCAGCCGAGAGGGCTAGGCCATGCCACTCTATACCTCACCGACCTCAGAGACCTCTTTCTCACTCTCTCTCGTTTATCAATGTGAAGAGAGGGGTGTTTTGTCTTCGGTAACCGCCCCCCCCCCCCCGCCCCGGATACTTTTTTCACCCGCATATTTCTACACGATTTTCTCCTCTGCTTATATTTTTATTTGTATTCCTACATAGCCGTTAAAATGATAATAATAATAATAATAATAATAATAATAAATTCTTTTCATCGTTTTCTGCGACTCACCTTCCATCCGGCGCTACTGTTGCTGTCTCCCTTGTCCTTGAAGTAGGGCACGTTCTGTACCATCCATTCGTATATCTGGGATAGTGTGAGCCGGTGCTCAGTCGCACTTGTTATAGCCTGAGTGATAAGGTCCGCGTAGCTTAAATTGCCCCAAGCATTTCTTCGGGATGAATTTTTCTTAACCGGCATCAAACCACCTCCCTGTCCTAGCGGTCCTTGTTGAGGGGGCGTTCCACCCTCAACTCCCTCCTTGCCGCCGACACCAACGCCTACGCCGACTCCGCCACCACCTCCAACTCCTACCGGACCGTCAACGTATCCCTCGGGACGAGGTAACGGCCACGTGTTGGATCTAGCCCTTGTCTGAGGCTCGAAACCACCGTCCAAATCGAACGGGACCCCGGATACGGAATCCATCATGTTTGTCCCGTCCGTATAATCCACTTTGACGGATTATTTGTTATAATGTTCTATTATATTATTATTATTATTATTATTATTACACAGATTTCCGTTTTTTTTTTTCTTCTTCTTTTGTTTGTATTAAATACAGTTCTTCGGGTCCGCGTAAACGTGAAACTTGTTATTTATTTATTTATTTTCAATTATTATAGTCTCTTTTCTGTTGTTTTTTTGTTATTTTTTTTTGTTTTCTACTTCTGCACTGTTTCAAAATAACGATTAAAATCAACTTTTATAATTGTTAGCCGCATATCAGCTGATCGCTAAGGTTCCTCTCGATTGCTACAATATGGATTATACAGAAAGAATGAGGGAAAAAAGAAAAAAAGAAAATTATAAGTATATAGTATAGAGATAAGAGACAAACTTTGCGAAATTTTCGGAATATGATTGAACGAAAAAAATTACGGATTGTGTCTGTCGTTGTTGTTGTTGTAATTTTTTTTCCATAATCGCGGTATCGAAAGAAAAAGAAACGAAAAACAAAAATAACAAAAAACAAAACCCTGCAACAATTGAAACAAAAATATTACCAGCAGCTTGATTAATATGAATACGACGATTATAACAATTTTTTTTACGGTCAACGATAAACAATAATATATGAATCAACGTTTGAAAATTGGCGCGGTTGAAGAGAGTCGGCGTTAGAAGGGGTGGGGAAGGGGAGGCGAGAAAAAAAAAAGGTATTACATACCTAATCGCGTCGAACACGTGGCAGCAAAGAGTGTTTACAGCGGTGTTGCCGATATTTACTCCCGGGCGTAGGTGGAGAGGAGAGGAGAGGAGAGGAGAGGAGAGGAGAGGAGAGGAGAGGGGAGAGGGTCACGTGGTGGCCGTGACTGGTTAGATGGATGTTGGCCAAAGTGTGAATATACTACTCTGCTGCTGGTTATATTCTATTCCGCAGTTATTTAACGACGGCTTATCATCAAGCTTCTTCTTTTTTTTTTTTCTTTTTTTTTTTTTTCTTTTTTTTAAGAAACCGCGCGGTTGACACAACCCGTGACCTTTTCTTCAACACGTTATTATAGTAGAAGAAGATGAAGATGAAGAAGCAGAAGAAGAAGAAGAAGAATGAGAAGAAGAATTATTATTGTTGTTGTTATTATTATTGTTATTATTATTATTACTATTATCTAAAAGCGCAAGAGAACCGTAAGCGAGTTTATATCATGTATATATGTTATACGCGTAACGCGTGTCGTTTTAAAATCGAGAATACACTAACGATAACAACGGATAGAAAGACGGATACTTGAACGGGGGAATATATTTAAAACCAAAAAAGAGAGTCGGAAAGAGAGAGAGAGAAAAAAAAGAAATAATTGTTACGATTTTAAATAAAATAACATATTACGATTCGTAGTAGGTATACACATATATACTATATATATGTATATAACGATACGTAGAATTAATTAAAATACGAGGCTGAAGGGATTTGCATAACACCTTGCAGCAGCAGCAGCAGCAGCAGCAGCAGCAGCAGCAGCAGAGGAGAAGAGTAAAGACGTGTTAATAGATTTTATATATAGGTATATATGTATGTACATGCATATATGTATACATATTATATATTTTTTATATTCTCTCTTTAGTTTTCTTTTTTTTTTTTTTTCATCCTATTTTTTTTTCTATCTCTTTCTACTTCTCTACGAAACTATATACAGCATTCCGATCTTAACGTTGCATATATTCCGTATACATACATATATATATATATATATATATTTTATAACTCGGACAAGGGGATGTAGAGGAGATCTAAAATAACCTTTAGGTATTACGCGATATATTCTTCACGCATTGATATAGCAGTTATATAGATATAAACACGAACACACACACAAAACACCTCTTTTTACATATCTCTCTCTCTCTCTCTCTCTCTCTCTCTCTCTCTCTCTCTCTCTCTCTCTCTCTTTTGCTCTCCGTGTCTCTAACTCTCTAACTCTATTCGAGTAGTTCCTCTCGTTTAGATGATACAACAAATTGAAAAAAAAAAAAAGGAAAAATAATAATAGTAAGAAAGAAAAAAAAAAAAAAAAAAAAAAAAAACTGTTCAACTTTTATTATACTATCCATTGAACGATCGAGAAGAAGATATATCTATATATAAATAACGGATATACATATACATACATGTATATATGTATACATGTCATGTTTATCTACGAATAGAGAATAATAAAATCGCGGGTAATTACTTCGACAGATTTGCGTAAAAATGTTGCTCTTTACTTGGCATAAATATAAATATCATGTAAAATGACGGGGCGGGGGGGAGAAGAAAAAAAAATCTAATAATAATAATAACAATAATGGGAATAATATTTAACCTTTAGCTAAAAACTCTTCGTCCTTGTATTTTTAACGTGTCTAATGACTATTAAACAATATATCACGCGGGTATAGTTTCTTTCTTTTTAACGTTTTTTTTTTTTTCTTCTCTTTCTTTTTTTTTTTCTCCTCTTTCTATTTCTTTTCTTTTTTATATTATTATTATTATTATTATTTTTATACTATATTCTTTGTCCGCGCATATATAGGTGTTGTATATTATCACAATACAGTTCCCCGTGTATAAATCTAGGGTTCTGACTTATACAACGCGTTTTAATCTAGCTATACTATTTTTTTTTTTTTTTTCTCTCTCTACATATACGATATATATGAGACTGATGATAATTGTATTTATATCTCACTTTGTTTAATCACTCCGAGATAAATATCCGGTATGGTTTTGTTTTATTTTATTTTTTCTAACTTTTTTTGTTTCTTTTCTTTTTTTGTTTTCAATTATTTATTATTTAGTCCTCGGAATAATGATATTTTTTAAAAGGAACACTTTCGAACGATTTTGAGGTTTTTTTATTTCTTTTTTTTTTTTTTTTCTACTATTATATAGGTACGCGTGACGACGACGACGACGACTCACCTACGAACACAAATCCGACATACCGGCAAGGCAGCGCGGCGCATACTGAGTCAAGACGCGAAATTGTGGCGCCTGCTACCAGCCTCAAATAGTGGGAGGGGTGAAAGGGGGGGGGGGAGAGTCGAGGCGCTTTGCCTCGAGGCAGTAGGCAGGCGCTCCCCCGTCGCACACCGACGCGTAGCCGTAAACGATCGTCGGTGTTTGCATGCGGAATGGCGAAGAGGCAAAGGCGAAGGTGGAAGGTGGAAGGTGGAAGGTGGAACGTGGAAAGAACCAAAGAGGCGAGAGACGCCGTGGGTATGCTATCGTCGAGTACGCCGTAAAAATGAAAGAGCATTACCAACCAACCGACCGACCGACCGAACTAAACTAAACTAAACTAAACTAAACTGAAGTGAACTGATCGCGGCTATCCGGTGGTCGCCCCCCATATATACCTAGCTACGTATATCTACCTTATACACACGCCGTCTCGCATCTATCAATAAATGTCTGCGAACTGGAAATCTATAATAACCCATACGCTAGGTACCTTATACTGCAACGAGTGAAAATTGACTGAGCCGCGAGGGAAGACGCGGTGCCGGGGCCAGGGGGTGGTGGTAGGGAAAAGTGATCAGCAGACAGGATCGCTCTGCTCGAGAGATACGAGGGAATCAGATTACGGAATTTATCTAATTGTTCTGTTGTTCGGATTACAACTTCGCTACGAATCTCTAAGTTCATCTCCCTGCCAGATATATACATATACGTATGTGTATATATATTAGGTAGTAAATATATACATATATATGTATACCTATCTACATCAGCGCGGTTCTCATCACCCCATAATTAGCGATAACTACTTTACGCGATTATATCTCTATTACAGATACATACGTACATATATACATACATACATAAAGCGACTGAAATTCTCAGTGATTTTTGTAAATGGTGAAATTTTATTCTTAATTATTCGTCATAATAATCGTTGCATTATAATTCAACGCTATATATATATATATATACGCGTGTACATATGAAAATTCTTGAAGAGCCTATAATCGATTTACAGTACATTATATACCTATATAGACATTTATTTATCAAGTTTTATGCCTCAGTTGAGGCAACTTGAGGCGTAAACAACTATAAATGTAAATAAGAAATGATTAACTATTGTTGCATTTCATTTCATCTGAATTAAACGCGCAGAAATGACAATTATATCTCATTATTAATATGTTTTAAACTTCATGCATACGTATGTGTATAAGTAGGATATGTATTTTCTGTTTATCCTCAAGAATATATATAACAGTCTCGCGTTATTGCTTATTATATAGTAAACAAATTCATGCATTTATGTATGTATGTAATCACGTATGTATGTACATATGTACAGTAATACAATTGTAATTTTAATTAAATTTATATACACGTATATGTATACGCTTTGTTTTTTCTTTCTTTCTCTTTCTTTTTGTCGATTAGTACGTTTTGTCTTCGATAAAGGTATATAGTATATACGTACATACGACTAACGAATACTGCAGTGATCAAAGCACCATTAACGGATCGAGAAAGTTTACTACCACCGCGGTGTCAGGTGATTTTATCGTGTGAATTTCCATGTGGCGCACACACACCTCCGTGAATTAGAACCTCCAAACGGACCCGATACGTCAGTATCCCTGACCATTAGGTCTGCTCGGGGTATCTTGAAACTCGGACTGGTTAAATGTTCGCGATTCGTTACCACTTCGTCCGGCCTCTTAAACCTCGCAATGACCCGATCGTGAACATTGTAAATCTCAAACTCCCCCGATTTCATTATATAATACTAATAATAATGATAATAATAATAATGAAAATAATGTATGGGATGCACCGAGTATCCGTGCAGCAGGCTCTATAATAATGTGTCTGCACAATTTTGTGAGACTAAAAATATACTTGAAAGTTTTGTTATACCTATAAGTCCGTATGGGTATGTATGTAGGTACTGTGCGCGGGCAATGCGTCTGTGCATACATACATAAATGTATACATAAGTATGTATGTATGTATGTATGTATGTATGTTACCTACCTACTAAAGTATCAAAACTTTTATCGGTGAATTCTTATAGATATATATGTATGTATACCTATATGTGCTACGAGGAAAGATCGAATTGGTTACGACTGAGATGTATGTATATTCACCGCGTCGCGACTAAAACTTTCAAAAAGTTTTAAACAAAGTTTTAGATTCTCAGGAACTAGAGTGTCGACGTTAGACTTAGACGGTTGGACCTGGACGTATGTGGTGTACGAAATCTCTTACCGCACATATATAAAACAAACTACCCACCTAGAGTCGCTTTTCGCAGTGTGTTACGTAGTCGGTATTAGTTGGACAATGAATAATCGTTTTAAGTTAGGATATTTTAGGATTATTGAATTATTCACTTGCGATTACGAATCGAAAATATTCACGATAAATAAATAAATAAACAAATGACATTCGATTAATTGAAAGGCACGGAAATGTCTTACGGTGTTGACATCTAACGGAAGTTAAATAAGTTAAACGAGAAAAAAAAAGTCGAAAGGGTTATGCTAACGGTCCGCCAGGGGGCGACAGGTGGGTTTAGTAAGCGACAAGATGGCGGCCTCCAACTCGAGTATACCAAGTGAAATTCCGGCGAAAAAAGAAGATGAATTTAATGAATTTTACACAGAAGTGAGTACGGTGATGTGAATGGTTTATAATAATACCGAAAAATAATTCTTTACACGATTACCCGCTCAGTTCAATACCTCTGTCAAATTAGACGGACGATATTGCTTTCGTTCATCCCGTTGCTCTGAACAAACGTCACACTGTTGTTTGTTATCAATTTGCTCTGAACAATCGCTGAATTCTTGGTAAAGATATGATACACACGTTGTATGCGATTCCGAATACATACTTTCATGTCGTTATACAGTTTTGCTTATTTCTCGAAAGAAATTTGAGTAAATAACTGAATGCTTGACAACCTTCTAACCTAAAATTTTTGTACCCTATTTGATGAATTCTATCCCTATGTGTTTATAGGTTAAAGAAATCGAAAAACGGGATTCCGTCTTGACACCTAAACAACAAATTGACAGACTCCTGCGACCTGGATCATCATATTTTAATTTAAATCCATTCGAAGTCCTGCAAATTGACCCAGCAACTTCCATCGATGAGGTTAAAAAGAAATATCGTCGGGTGAGAAATTTTTACTTATTTTTCTTCAACCACAAATAATCAACGATTTTTTTTATTTTAATCGTTCAAAAATATATTCTCTATCAAATATAAACAACAATTTTCTCCTTCCAGATGTCCATTCTCGTACATCCGGACAAAAATCAAGAGGACGCCGAAAGAGCTCAACAAGCTTTTGAAAGTGAGCTTCAAAACTGTTGATTTAACGATACAGAGTATGCCCTTGATTAAATAATGGGTTTAAAATGATATAATTGTTTGTTTCAGTTGTTAACAAAGCGTGGAAAACTTTAGAGAACGACGAAACAAGAGCAAAATGTATGGACGTAATAGAAGAGGCAAAAGCCCGGACGGATCACATGGTGATTGAGGAAATACAGTATAATTTAGCTGTTGAATAATCCGGTTTAACTAATTCTCCATTTTGTTTTTCTTTAGATCACGGAAAAGAAGAAAAAGTTAAAAAAGGAAGGTAAAACTGTCGGCGAAGGAGGCGCCATGAGTTTATTAGACGAAGAAACTGACGGAGGATACAGGCACGCTATTTGGGTCATGACGATGAAGCTTTTTGCCGATATGGAAAGAAGGAGGTGCGAAATAATAGCGAAAATAATGTTTTTTTTTTTGTTTTCAAATTTTATTTAGCCTTCAAGATATAACAACCAGCTTTATAACTGCTTTGCATCGATATCCCCTTTCAGTGAAAGAAAATAAAAAGAAAAATTTCTTTTTAGACACTATTTCAGCAAGAAAAAAACACGAAAAATGGCTAAAACCGTTCATATTTAATTTTTCCCAGGAGAGAATTAGCGACGCGAGATGTAGAGCAGAGAAAACGAAAACGGGAGGAAGAATTATCGGCAGAAGCTCAGGCTGCGTTGGAACGAGAATGGCAAAGAAATTTTGAAGAATCTAGACAGTCGCGCGTTGATAGTTGGAAAGCGTTTCAATCTGGTTCTGGTTCATCGTCGGCTACCAAACAAAAGAAGCCGAAAAAACTGAAGACCTTTAAACCTCCTAAGACCAAAGCGGAGTCTAGATAATTTATCCCTCGTTAAATTACAAGAAAAAATTTTTACATAATTGGAGACTAGATTTTTAACAACTAAATGGCAAATTGACCAGAAAGAAGTCCTTTACACCTTTTAAAAGCGTCTTTTGTCAATCATTTCGTATTGATAAGTCGTTAGAGATCACTTACGGACATCCACAGATAAAAATTGATCTTTAAAGCGCCTGAACAGCTGCTTTAAGACATTCTAAATAAGTGTTGTTGGTCTTTTTTGAGGTATTTCATTTTTTTTTTTTTTTTCTGTCTAGGCTATTTGTAATTATTATCCACTATCTTTAGACACTTCTAAATTTTTTCTTATCATCCCCGTTCCGTCCCTTAAATATTTTAGGTCAAAATTATTATCCCCCATTTTTCGTTTCCGTTTTTTTTTTTTTTTTTTTTTTTTTTTTTTTTTTTTTTTTTCTTCTTTTAGTAGCATGACCTCTCCCTCGACTCTGAATCCCCTTCTCTATAGGGTAAGAATTATTGTATATCTAAATTTTGAAAGCGTGGTTAAAATAATAAATTTATTATTATTATTATTATATATAAAAAAAAAATTAGCATAATAAATGTGATATTTTTACGTGCGTGTGACCAAACAAATGAAATACATATATACTATACAATGTAATACATAATTATAGTACGGTTCTGATTATTATTAATATTATTATTATTATCATGATTTCGTTACTTTATTGAAAGGTAATGATTACGAACACGTATAGTAGATAGATATTGCGTCATATCTATATACATAATGATTATGGAAACAGGTATTATTGTAATAACATCTTGGTGGTCAATATTAAACGAATCTTTTTCTATAATCACGGTCTAATTCTCATTTCATTTTTTTTTTTTTTTTTTTTATTTCACAGAGCCCTGTAAAACGGAATCCATAATAAGACTGTAGTGTAACTAGTTCATATATTGTTCTCTTTATTTTATTTTATTTATATGTATGCTACAGAGATTAGAGACTCTCTCTCCCATGTATTTCTTACGAGCGATATGAATCGTCGGGACAGGAAATACTGTTATCAGAACTTGGTCAGTACATCGTTGTTCGCGGTACCTAATGCTTCTATAATAATTGAGTGAATTATTTTCTAGAATATTAACTGTTAGAATTGACTATCATATAGTAATATATTAAAGTAAAAATTGTGTGATAAATATCATGTCGCGAAACTCGAACCCTCGTCGGCCCGATTTTTCACCTTTGGATGAACAAGAAGTTCCTCATTTAATGATGTGGGAGATAGAAGCGATTTTGAAAGTGTTGTACAGGGATCAGATACTCCGAACTCAAAGAGAGATGAAATTAGCGTGAGTATTAACGAAGTCAAGTCGACAAATAAAATTTGAAATCTTTTTTTCAAAACTGAAGAGGGACTAAGAAAATTTCCTACAATTCCCGCCGTTCAAGCTACTCCTCACTTAAGGTTTCTTATATTTATTAACAGATGTCGCTACTAAAATAGATTTAAAACCAGCCATTCCAGCGACAGGTTTCGCGGTGGTTTTTTTTTTTTCTCTTTTTCTTCAATTTCTTTTTTTATCGTTTTCTTTCGCCGCAACCTCGCCGACTTGTTTCCGCGAGATTTTAAATCACTGCCGATCGTCGCTCAAGGTGAAGATTTATCGAGCCTCTGTTCAAAGCTGTACAGAAGACTATACATATTTCATGCCGATAAAAATGAACAGAAATTAAACGTTACTCGATAACCGTTCGATCTTCGACTCATATCAACGATATTTAGGTGTAATATTTTCCCGTTACGTCGACGGGGAAGAGAAGGTTTTACATTAAAGATAATCCGAAGCTAAAGCCGCACGTGTATACTAATCGTACACGTACTTTATGTATACCTAGGCGCATGCGCAGAACAGGTGCAAGTAAAGGACTGCGCTAACTGAGACCGAGCAAAAGAGAGAGAAAGAGAGAGAGAGAGAGACACCCACGCAACAGGTAGTCGTACCAAAGGCGAGAGTTGATTGGTTAGTCGGTAAAAATCCCAGGTATATAATTCGCCGGTAGTCTTGGCGCCGTAGGAAGGGATTTTTGCCGTTTGTATAATCGTAATACAGGTAAGACAAGGTCTGGCTTGAACGGCGCAGGCCGCAGAGAGCAGCAGTGTAAGCGAACAAGCTCGGCGCCCGGAGCGCGTAGTAGGCTTTAGGTTGCTAGTAGAGATCGGTAATCCTTCGGATACGGTAGACGGAAGTTCGGAGCGAGCCGAGCGTAGCCGAAGAGATCAGAGAGCGTCTGAGGTTCTCGGTTCTCGGTTCTCGGTTCTCGGTTCTCGGTTAGAACGTGAGTCGTCGTAGCAAGGTGTGTTAAATGTTAATAACCCCAAGGCGTCGCGAGATCGGCGGTGGTACCTACGTCGGTTAATTTTTACCATCCCTCCTCTCTCTTTCTATATCGTAAAGTTTCTCAATACCTCGTGACCGTAAATTCGATATCTGAGAGACTGAGGCAGTGAGTGAGTTACCGGTTATGTTATACGTGCGCGCTCTGGTCTCCCCGGATTTTGCTAGCCTTCACTCAACACTCGGGGGGCGCTTACACGTTTCGTTACATTATTTATTCCAGTATTTACCTGGCCGTGCTAGCGAACGTTTAGCCTTGGCGGGCGCCAGGGCCCCCGAGCTGCTGTCGCGTTCACGTTAACGTTTACGTTGACGTTGACGTTTCGCGTATAAACAACGATTCGATCTATTCATTAAATCCCTCACACACACACACACACACACCTGATACGGACCTAAACAAAGTTATCAAGAATAATATGCAACACGCCGGCCCGTGAAGTCGTACATACGTATATAATGGTTATTTCACCGAGACCGGATATCGGCGACTAACATTTAACACGCTTACTTACTCACTTACTTACTATTACTACAAGAGACGAGAGGATGTCCACCGACGTGGTGTGCATATCGCCGATCCAGGCTACCACCGCCGCTGATGTTGAACAAGGGTAAAATATACTTTATAATATTAACGATGTGTACGAAGATGCATATGTATATTCCCACGTATATGTATACGATTCATTTTACAAATATATTATATCGTAATATTTTCGCGTGAGAACACGTTGCAATATTATATTATAGCTGCGGTCAGGAAACAGGTTGGGATTAAAGATGGACGATCAAAAGCTCAATTTTATAACCCTCCACGATGCCTATACATTATACCTATACATATATTCTGTTCTCTTCTCATTACGTATACATGCATATCTCTGCGATCTACTTGTTTGCACTAATTCTATTAGACGACTGTTGTTGGTTTAGGTGTGAGTGGTTATGAAAATGATCTTTAAACATTTAACCAGCGATAAAAAAAAAAATAAATAAAAACAAAAAACTGTTCTATCTATAGAAATAAGATCGGCCTATATTCCTAGAGCCGATATCTGTGCCGTATCGAAATCGTAGTTAATTCTCGTGGGATTTTCATCGGCACGGTTAATCGGTGGCAGTGAATAATAGTTAATCGATTTGAATATCCGGTCGATTCGATCCGTGGTTATATCTTTCTTCATTTGTTGTTATTTATTGTTGGCCAAAATTACTCGATCGAATAGTAGTAGCCAGTTACGCAGTTTATCTACCGCGTTCGTATAGTATAATTCATGCATATGTAGATATACGCAACGTTACGATCTATCAACGATGTTTTTCTGCGTTGTAAACGGCTTCGTCTATTATAACTCCTTGCAGTCACGCCTCGTGCGGTACGCGCGTGTATAGACGGATGCAGCGGTAACGAATTCATAGGCGCATACAAGGAAATAATTATAAAGAAAGAAAGAAATAAACAAATGAATAAACAAGGCGTTGAGTATAGGTATACATACCTATACCTATAAGGTATTACGAAAAATGCCTCCGCATTTCCCTTACGAGTTCTATTACATACGTGTGTCGCATCAATCGTATGTATGCGTTTACGTATCGTACGAACGAACGAACGAACGAACGAACGAACGAACGAACGAACGAATGAACGCACGAACGCACGCACGCACGATGATGTCTGATCAAGCAACTTACTCGCGGCGCCGTGCCGCACGGAGAGCCACGGTAATCTGTATGCCTTCGGGTTCGCGACGTTTGACTATACCTATGTATATTCGATTCTGTATTATACCCATACCAGTCTCTCTCTCTCTCTCTCTCTCTATCTCTCTGCGAGAGGCAATTGCTGCAGGCTTTAAATGTACTGGTATAGGTATATAATACCGCTTCGTTCTTTCTCGCGTTCTTTGCCCCATACATACGTATACCACTCGCACACATACCCAACCGATTTATTCTTGTTATTATTCTTCCTGGTGCATTTCGTAGGTATAATAAACTCGGAGGAATAACTCGAAATTTGAGATACCTATCGGGTTCGAAAAACTGTTTCAGCTTGACCACGGTATAATATACAGAGCGTTATTAATTAATCAACTCCTCGTTATTCCTCGATTGGCTCTTTGCTTTTTATTCCTTTTTTTTTTACTTTTTTTTTTTTTTTTACACGTAGGAATGGAACTTCAATTATTCAACATCGACTAGCGGGCACGGCGTACCATTTTACCGCTCGATATAATTCGCTGTTTAACAGAAGCAAAGAATCAGCGATCGCTGTTTATAGATATAGTTTATGCGAATAATATGCGATCACGTAGTTTCGCTATTAAGTTATTACGCAACTGAATAAATACGTAATCTATATAACTACGTTATAGACTATAACACACGTTGACGAAATCGAATCGATCGAGTTGCACATTTGCATTTTTTCAGCAATTTTTATTTTATTTTATTTTATTTTATTTCATTTTTACTTTTCTATGGCCTGTACCATGCAGCTGTTGCTGTTGTGTCGAAACTCTAATTTGTACGTAGACAGCTTTTATTTATCGTTAGTATATAAGTATAAAAGTTATATTTCTATCCGTTTGCATATATGTATGTATATCTACTGTCTATGTACTATAGGTATATGCGAGTATGTACACTTAGGTATATAATGCTGTATACGCGATTTCTTGCGGCAGGTATAAACCGGGTAACGGTGTATTCGAGATACAAAGATTGCTTCGTCAGGGGAGGCTTGTGTTCAAAAAGAAATACACACACACACACACACGTATGTTTTCTGTCTATACCTATTCGTACAAACGACGCGAAACGTATATAAAATATGTATGTATAATATGTATGTATGTACATACATACATATACATATGTATACGTACAATGCAGATAAAACGCGTAATAAACTGTGTAAAAAGTACAGGTTCCGTAAAAAAAAAAAGTAAAAAAAAACAAGAGAAAAACAAAAAAAGAAAAAAATTACATGGCCGCGAGTTATATCCAGATCGGGGCTTTCAAGACCGCGCACGTAAGATCGAACGTTATAAGACGACAATTATTGTCCCGGTGTTTTGTCCATACCTTCTGCATATACCTGTATACGTATGTGCCTCGTCTCGTCGGTCGATCTTATAGATGAAAGAAATTATCTGAATTATAATATACTTATACGTATACATACCTATACTGCAGCTAGATTTGTATTATTGTAATAACGACAGCCGCTGCTCCTGCTGCGACTTCAGTTGCAGGCATGTTGATTGACTAGTATATAGAGAGGATACAGTTAGATTCTTCTTAGAAAGTCCCTGGGCTCATCGTCGACATATGTCTACCTATACAAGTCTATACGTATATACGTATACGTATGTATGTATGTATATTTAGTTTCCTATAGCCGGATTTTAAGGTGCAGCGGTTATACGTATGTATATATGTATAGGTATACCTATGGTCTTCGACGTACCTTTAATTATAACGACTAAGAAAAAAAATAACTCACTGGATCGCGTGATAAGTTCTACGAAAAATTAGTAATATACAGTCTTTTTTCTTTTTCTTTTATTTTCAATTTTTCCTCTTTTTCCGTATCGGTTTATCGGGAATCAATTTACAGCATCCGGCTCCCGACTGCAGGCTAAAGATATATACTAATAATATTTAGGTATATACCTATAGGTATATATACAGTAATAAAACGCTTCACGAACTGTTTGCGAATTTTATTCTGAATTTTATCCGATTTCGCTAAACGGATTAAATAATATACTGCATCACAATATTCCATTAGGTATATATATTCGTATATAAATACATATACATACACATCGCGGTTATTCGGCTGTATAAAGCATGCCGGTTCATCGTTAACGCTTATTCCGCACGTGACGTAGTCGCAGGTATTTTAACACACACATACGGATATACTTATATACATATTATACAGGTATATATGTATAGGTATATATCTATCCATATATATATATATAGTACATATTCTTTGTTCGCTAACTCGATTGTTCGCAGATTTGTTCCACGTACTAATTGCATGCCTATGCGGAATTCCAATCTCTCGTATGTCCTACACGTGATCACGAACCCTGCTACTATACATACGTATATGTAAGAATAAATATGCAATACATTATGTATTATATGTATATACAGAAGTATACATGTATGCATATAAAAGTCAAGTGCATACGGCCGATCAATGAGAAAACTATCCAACACTATAATAACATAATTGTTACCTCAAAACTATACCCTTCAACGATTGTATTTAGTGTAGGGGTATATACGAACAGTACCTATAATATGTATAGGGTATTTATTCCTTTAATTTACGTATTCATTGCACATTCGAAAACGAGAGTATATCTCATTATCATCGTTGGAAGTATAATATAAGTTGCCTAACCCTTATTTAGAATAGAGTTTTTTTTTTTTTTTTTTTTTTTTTTTTTTTTTTTTCCGCGAAATAGACGATTGACCTCCGGTCCCCTTCTCCCAACGGAAGTTACGGGATGCGAGGTCAACCATCTCAGTAGGTAGGTAGAGCAGCTGTTGGTATACCTATACCTAGAAGATAGAAAATCTGAGCATAGTGCGAAGTTGCAAATTTTCATAAAAAATAACGATTTTTTGTTTCATTGATTTTTGTTTATTTATTTATTTATTTTCGTTGTGTTATATTATATACCTATATACTTGTACTCTCATATCCTATGGGAAAACCTGATCAAGTCGAGGAAGGGACGATCGTTGCTGTTCGGTCTTGTAAGGCATACCCTATATGTATACTGCTGCAGTACGTCCGCGTGCAGAGGACGGGTATATGTGCGGTGTATACCTGGGCTGTTGTAACTACCTACGTATAACGTATAGAGTCCGGTAAGCAAGCAACCAAGCAAGCTACGCAAGCCAAGTCGAGTCATATACCATGGCCAAGGAAGAGCGAGCAAGCACAACTCGGTAGAGACCCGGCCGCCGCGCTGGATCAGGGAACTAAAGAGGGCCCACTCGCGTGACTCAACGACAAACGAGTAACCGCGGACGTTGCGTTGTGGTGAAACGATATACCTACCTGTCCACAAACTGTATATAGGTATATACCTATATACTCGAGCGTATAACGTTTATATGTATTAAGATACGACGTCTGTGTTTGTGTGTAACCGTGTGACACAGGGTGGCGAGTTTGAAACAAGGAAAACCGACGAAAAATAAAAATAAAAAAAAAAAAACTTAATTATATTCGTCTTTGTTGTATAAAAATGCTAAATTCATATACTACTGTAAAGGATGTAAGAGAAAAGAAAAAAGAAAAAAAAACTGAATAAAGAAATTGGCAAATTTTCACATGAATAATAATCGATAAATATATACATACATATATGTATATAGGTATATACTTAAATTCATTTACTTGTAATATTGGTATAATTTGATTTTGTTATTTATGAACACCGTATGCACGTGTTTCTCGGTTATACGCGCGTAGGCCGCGAGTGTGGTGCAGGACTAAACGTAAGCCATATAGGCGGTCTACGTAGGGTACCTACTCCTACGTGAAGCGGCTATACGGTACGCCCCCGCCTTTATCCAGGACACAGTCTCGAAAGAAACCCGACTCGCAACTGTATCTGGAGAACAAGAGAGGTACAGAGCAGAGAGCAGAGAGCAGAGAGCACAGAGCACAGAGAGTAGCAAAAGAGAAAGATAGAAATAGAGAGTATAACCGAGAGAACTGAGGAGAGACCAGAAACCGGAGAGACGCGCGCGCGATCTCACGCAGTCCTTAGTCCGCAGTCGCGTGCAACACGCCGGTACCACAGACTCCGTTACCTCTGCGTTGGGTCGCCTCGACCCCGGCCATCAGATCGCCGTTCTACCTTTAAAGGCATTAGAACTGTTCGTATATTATATATATTGTATATTGTATATATTTAACCGACGATTATTACGGATTAAAAAACATATTACAAAATTATAGAAATTTTATTACATGTATAATAATAATAATAATAATAATAATAATAATAATAATAGTGGCGAATAAAATTGTGATGATGATAAAAATGAATAATTGAAATCTCCACCTTGTACATAGGTATATACTTTATACATGGTATATATATGAATAATTCGATAAATACCTATATATATCTGTGATTGGTAAATAAATATTTAAACAGTGTATATACCTTATGTGTTTGTATATAAATTGTGGACGGAAGATAACAGGAATATGTATATTTGCCTGTTCCTCGTCGTCACATCCTTTTCCTAATTCCTATCTCACAATATTGGGATCGTAGGTGATAATAACAATCGGATATACTCTATAGTCGAAGAATATTTAAAGTAACACGGCTTTAGAATCCACACACGGAGCTATATACATACGTATGTGTAATATGGTATAGAAACGTATTGTAATCGTATATAGTTTGAGAATCCGATATCTTCGATCGCGGAGCGGAGTGGAGCGGAGCGGAGCTGAGCTGAGCTGCTCGGTTCGGTTCCCCAGCATCGGTATAGAGAATAGAATAACAGATATAAGAACATACCCACCTATATCCACACTATAACGTTATATACAGAGTTTTGAAATCGAGTTTATAGGATACAGTGTCGGTTTATTATACGAGCTGCGAGTTCGGAGAAGTTCTTCTTTTATCTGCCATAGAATTGTTAGATGTTAAACAGCACGATCGGACTACATGTTGCTGGTGCAATAGCTGCACCGTGTATCGGTATATCGAGCGGTTCGATTGTGGAGAGATAAACGTGTACAGAAGTAGTAGAGTAATGAAACAAAAACGAAAAAAAAAAAAATAAAGAAAGAAGGAATAAAAATAGTTTTTGATTATTGTTGCAGAATACTGAAAGACGAGTTGAGAATATTGAGACGACGTGGAGCTAGGAACGCTTCGGGCGAAGAGGTGAGCCAAGGACGAAGTTGCGCTAGGTGCAAGGCGCCGCTCGGGAGGATTTACAACACCGGAGCATCGTGCCCTAGGTGTAGACATCGCGTATGCAGACAGTGCAGGGAATACAGAGGGTCTAACGGTACCGATTGGCTCTGTCTCGTCTGTCACAAAATCGCGTAAGCTATTCGTTTTCAACTTGATTCCGAATTCCAACGAACCACTTGTCAGTTGGACTCACACTCCGCGCATACGTTTACCCCAAAACCTTATAAAATAACGAAAAAAAAAAAAAAAAAGAAAAGAGTACGGTAATTAAAAACACGCATAACCGTTCATTTTCAAACACCTTTGCATAATCTACATATTATAATCTCGAAACACCTTACATATAGGTATATATATACTTATCACATAAATATATAACGTAATTGTTCTATATAGAAAAAAAAAGAAAATATATATACCTATGTAAACTTCGTTGCAATAATTATTTCCCATGGTCTTTCTTATATATGTATAGGTATATAAGTATATTATAGTATATAATTATCTGCAGGAAGTGGATGAAAGAGATCTCGTAAACGAGATATACATGTATACATATTATATATATAGTATTTATACGTATAGGTATATGCATTAGTTTTAAGTTTTTCCGGATGCTTAGATTAAATTACAATGAATATGTCTTTGACCTTAAGGGATTCAGATACATCAACATATTTATTTACTTATTTATCTATACGTATAGGTATATACATATTTACACATTCGATTTATTTATCTATTCATTTATTATTTTATAGCGAAATACAAGCCGTGTCCGGTGAATGGATGAACGATGCTTCGGGTGTGACTAAGCGTATAGGAAGAAGAAAATTTCTCGCTACACCAGCCGATATATTAAAACGCAGCATCAGACGTTCCTGGACCATAAACGGTGAGCCAAAATTTGCGATGAAAAAAAATTTATGAAGGCTGTTTAACTAATTTAGAGAAAAAAAAAGTACACACTCGCGATCTATCCCAAGCTCCTTGAGATCGAACAAAAAAAAACAAAACAAAAAATGGAATACGAATTACTAACGACTTTGCCTTTTATCGTTTCGCCACGGACAGAAGGCGGCAGCGACTAAATCAGTTGCAGTAATCGCACCTTCTTCTCACCTCTCTCACTCTCGGCTCTCTCTCCCTAGTTTCATATTCCGCAAATCTAGCCTCTCCCTGTTTATTGTCCGTTTAATATAAATAATATAGCTTTATGTATATGCCCACGCCTGACATCTTTACATACACAGCTACTAACAGTTTCTATTTTACACCTTTGAATAGGTCCTCCAGCAAGTTGGAGTGCGGAACGTGGTTCGCCGGAATTGAGGGCTTACCAGAGTTTGCCAAGGCACCAGGACTACTTCGATGTATCCCGTTCGGATCTGGTCATTCCCGACGAATCGAACAGAGGGGATGTGAAGACTAACGATGTTTTTTCACGCAAAGATACGACGAAATCTCTACAAGAGATAGAAAAGTTTGATATTAAAAAGGGGGAGTCGGATAATCGTGAAAAATCCGTCGAGATTGAGGTTGAAAATTTTCGCGAAGACAAGGGGGAGAAGGGGGATGATAAAAATGAGGAAAAATCTAAAGAAAATAACTCCGATAATGTTGCCAAGTTTCTAAAGTCCGAAACTCGGAACTGTTCGTCGCAAAATGAGGAACTGACTAGTACACCGAGAATATCGCAGATTAAACCACCCAGGATTCACTCTAAATTAAATTTTACCGAGGTGAAACAAACTCCGCCTAAATCCAGCGAGAGGAAATCTAATATTCCGATACTCAGACGGAGTTCTAAGGAATTTGAAGACATTCGAAGCCCTTTGGAGTCCGCGAAACGGTCGCTGATACCCCAAAGGTATTTAAAAGCTAAATTTTGACTTTTATCAGGCTGTTTTCAGGTCTAGACATTTTTTTATTTCGATTTTTGTTTCTCTTTTTTCAGGTACAGAGGGAGCACCGACGATTTGCGAAGAAGTCGCGAGGACATTACGGCCCCTAGTCAAATTCCGAAATTATTTTCACCGCGGGGTAAAGATGAGAGATTAAAGCGTCAGGATAGTAAAGACGAGATTCGTTGCGGTTTAAAGTTACCAAGTTCGAGAAAAGAGGAAAGGAAAGATTCCAGAGATGTTGTCAATCCCTCAAAGTCGACCGGTTCGGTTAACGGGCCTAAAAAGGACGATGATAATCGTGGGGAAATAAAATCCGGGATCAAAGTATTCAGAAGAGAAAACAGCAAGGAGGGAGTCTCCGAATCGTTTCCCAAAGACGTTACATCGTACAGAATCAACAGACCTGTACCTAAGGATGATAAAATAAACGACAGCAAATCGGAGGATCAAAATCTCGACGATGACACTGCGAGGAAATATTCTGGTTTGAAACAGACCAACTTAAACAAGAGAGAGACGGACGGAAAATATAATAACTCAGTTAAAAATGATATGAGATATAATTCTGGTAACGATTTCAACGAGGTTTCAATAAACGTTGATCAACGTGGAGAAATGCTGGAGAAAAGGGAGACTCCTAACTCCAAGGAAAGCGTTAAAAACGATAGAAAAATCGAAGGTCTTAAGTGGGAGAAAATTAAGAAACAAAACGAAAACGATAAGGAAAAGGAAACGGAAAAGGAAAAGGAAGAGGGTTCGGTAAACGAGATGGAAATGAAGGAAAGGAATTCTGAAAACCCTTCTGATGATGGAGATCAGGGAAATGAGGTGGATAACAAAGACGGTGGGATATTGGATACCGGAAATGATAATAATTGCCGGGAATCTAATACAACGGAGGAAAAGGAAGCTTCTGAAGTAGTCGACAGTAATTTGCAGAAAAAGACTCTCCAGGAGGATTATCAAGTGGTAAGTTAAATGATCTACGTGGACCTGGATTCTCTTACAGAATTCAAAACTTCTCCAAAATCAATTTACAAGATTTAAAACCTTTTCAGATAAAAAGGCGAAAATTTTCTAAAGAAGAATTCTCTAATCCTGACGACACCGATGATGTACCTAACAGACGAAGCTCCAGCGTAAGTTTCCTTTATCAAAAATTTCACCCACTCGATCCTGTACAAAAATAAACAATAAGAAAACTTTGACTGTAGATAATAAAAAAAAAAAAAAAATTTCAAAAATGTTCAAATTCTTAAACAAAAAAAAAAAACGAAAAGATTTCAGAAAATTTTGTTATATTTGTATAATCAGACTCTGAATGATAAAATTTTTCTTTCATTCGTAAAAACAAAACAAAAATTGTCATTTTTTGATTGAAATGATCATTTTTCGTGATTTTTTTTCAGCATTTGTCACCCGAGGCTAGTCCTTTGAGTACAAGATCGTCCAGGTACAGTCCTAGGGAAAGTGAGAGCGAGCCTACCCCTGCTTTGCCTAGAAAAACGGGAGAATCTAGCAGTGCCTCGCAGAGGGTACGAGACGCGATTACAAGAACACGTAGGGAGTCTAACAGCAGTACTAGATACGAGAGCAGCGGGAGTGAGAGCATAAGGTGAATATGGAGTATATATATATTTTTTTTTTTTGAATATTTTTAGATAACAATCAAGATGAAACTGATTACTTTTCTATTTTTTTATTTTCATCCCAATTTTGATCGGAAAAAAAAAAAAAAAAAAATAATGAATTTTGTACGATTTTGGAAATCAAATCGATCTGAGAACGTAAATTATTCCAGAATAACGACGGGATTTACAAAAAAAATCTGAAATTCACAAGAATTTTAGATTCGGATATAATGAACTCCAAAAAAAATTTGTCACATTTCGTCAAAGTTTCAATCTTGGAAACTTCTGCGATAAAAAAAAAAAATATAAAAAAATCAGGAGTTTTAATTTTCTCAGGAGGCTTTTCTAGTCTGAGGCTCTAAAAAATGAGTGATTTTTGCGATTTTTTTGTAGCAAAAACTATGAGACATATCGATTTCAAATTTACTTGATATATTTATGCCCCCTTAATACAGTAGCGTGTAAAAATCCTGATTTCACGTCTCGTTCCCTTTTTTCTTTGCTAATCTTCTTACACCCTTACACTTTGATCATTCGTTTTTCGAAGATTGAGTGGCCATCTAGAGACCCGGAGAGTCCGTTTCGGCGGTGGAAGTGGAATCGAAGAAGTCCAGAGAGACAGTGCGACAAGCGCTGGAGAAGACGAGCCCAGAAATTCTCCTCACAATTCAGGAAGCCAACGAGATTCTAGAACAACTCCAGGGGCTCTTCAGGGGCGAGCTGTACGCAGGAGACGCCAATTCGACACCCAGGGTGAGTTAGAGTCTACTTTTTTTTTTTGCATGCCATTTTTTTCTCTCATCTTTATCGCTTTTTGATTTTTGGTTCTTTTGTTTGTCGAAACCCAGCCTGCTTCGTTATCGGGGCTTATTTTTTCCTATATAGTTACGAAATCATAATTTTTGGGATTTTATTTTGTAAAAAAAATATGAAAAATGAGGAATTGGTGATCGTATGGGCCCTGAGGCAACTCAATTAGTTCACATTATAGTCTATAACATACACCTATAATGCATGTAGTTATTATACCGATACCTACGCGAAAAAAAAGGTGTCGTGTTAACAGGAAGTAACACGAGGTCATAGCACTCTATCATTCTTCAATATATTCCATGTTTTTTCATAGTATATTATGTACATATAATGTATGTATGTATATATCTATGTTGATGGATCTGTTATCATAATTGTTAGAGCGTTAAAGGTTCCAAGACAAAAGCTTATAGTCCCTCGGTAATTTGAGCAGGTATAAAAGGTCTCGTCGAAGAACCTATACGAAGAACGTGTATGTCTACTATCGGAGGTAGTTGGCCTTGATCTAGTTTCGGTCTTGATAAAAATATGAAAAAAAAATCGCCCCCTTCCCCACCCCCCAGAAAAAAAAATATAAAAAAAGAAAGGATGCGAAATTTACTCGTGCTTGTAACGATAATAAATTCATCGCACTGAAATATATTGTTGCCCTTCTTCTTCTAATTTTTTGAAATTAAAAAAAAAAAAATTCACTTCGTGCATTTTTGAGCTTTACGGAAAATTGCACTTTACTAGGTAACGTTGTACGTTTAATATGATATATGCCTATATACCTACAGTGATATAGCTGCGGTGAACGTGTCATGTCGGTGCGGCAGATTGCACCGTATTGAAATTTTATATAAGGCTGTAAACAAATGTATAGCTAAGAAGGCATCGGTTTTACCTTTCGTAGAAAATTTTAATGCAAAAAAAAAAAATCCATATTAATAATAATAATAATAATAATAATAATAATAACAATCTCGTCTTTTTTACACCGTGGTATTTAATTATTGCTTATTGAAATGCGAGTACGCACTATGCGTATATAATATGTATGTTCGTATACATACATGTATACATATAATTATATGAAGAGAAAACATCGTTATTTATAAAATTTCTAATTGTCTGTATCTATAAGGTAATTAATGCGTTTAAAAAAAAAGAAATAAAAAAAAAAATCTTTGCTTGAGACTCCCTATATACCTGATACCGCGTATTACCTATAATCTGTACGTATATCTATACATATAAATGAAGAATATAACAGTTATTCTCATGTTATTAAAATTCACGAAAAACTTGTTTTTTTGATCATTTTTTTTCTCGTTATTTATGTTTTGTTCTTTCTTGTTTAATTTAATACAGTACCTATATACCTTCCTACGTATGTAATACATACATATACATATATACACATCGTTAGCATAAGCTAGTTAAGCATTAATTTCCGAATGGTCAATTGTAGTATGAGTATTGAACGATGAATTGAGTATGTAGGTATACCTGCGTCTAAATCCTTTCTCTCTCTCTCTCTCTCTCTCTCTCTCTCTCTCTCTCTCTCTCTCTCTCTCTCTCTCTCTCTCCTCTCTCTCTCCTCTCTCTCTCTCTCTCTCTCTCTCTCTCTCTCTCTCTCTCTCTCTCTCTCTCTCTCTCTCTCTCTCTCTCTCTCTCTCTCTCTCTCTCTCTCTCTCTCTCTCTCTCTCTCTCTCTCTCTCTCTCTCTCTCTCTCTCTCTCTCTCTCTCTCTCTCTCTCTCTCTTTCTATCCCCTTTCTTACGGTATGCCTTTGCTTTGCGGTAACAACGGACCGTGAAGGCCAGAAGAACAACGAACGGCCAATAGAATACTCCGTGGCGGGTTATTCACGGTCGGGTTTTCAACGTCGGTCGTGATTGCGATTTTTAGAATGCAAAAAAAAAGAAAGAAAGAAAGAAAGAAAAAGAAAAAAGATTTTTTAGATAATTATCGACACCTAGGTGACATGTGTACATCAATCTCTTTTATACATAATATACCTTATATACAGACGCGAAAAAAAAAAAAATTATTCTGATTATGGGTATACATAGTTAATATGACCAATCAGCGACTAATCGAATTACAAATAACGATATATAGGACAGATAGTAATACTAACTATACACATCGTCGTCATCGATTTTCGAAACCTTTTTAGCCGACCCATCTAGTGCAGGTCCGGTATTGGTATTCCCGTCAGTATATACGACAGCTGTCCGAGGTAACGGAAGCATGGAAATATAACATAACCGGTCAATTTTTTCTATAAATAAAGTACAATTCACAGCATGTGCCTGTGTCCGTCTCCCTACCTACATCCCCCTCTCTTTCTCTCAGTGTCTAACGATCATTTTTAAACAAGTCCTACTTTTCGGTATAATAATTTATTAAACGATGAATTTCGAATTGAGTCTATATTCATAACCCGTATTTTTCTTCTTTCTTGCTTCGTTTATTATCCGGGTTAGCATATACGTTTAAAGTTGGTTTGTCTATAGTCGGGAAAAAAAATCCGCTCATAAGAACCTGCAACGATACATCACTTACCTATACACGTAAGCCAGTCTGTCTGTCAGTTGGTTAGTTAGTTAGTTAGTTAGTTAGTTAGTTAGTTAGTTAGTTAGTTAGTTAGTTAGCTAGTTAGTTACTTACTTACTTAGTTACTTGCTTACTAACTTACTTTGAAAGAAATAATAGTAATACCGAACACGAATGATCATGGAACCGCGAAGGCTGCTCGGTCTCTTCCTAACCGTTGGTCTGTTCGCGTATTTTCTTATATTCTACGTGGCTTTGGGTTGTCTTTTGTTCCTCCTTTGGATCAACAAGTACTAGTCTATACCTTATCGTGAATTATTCGACTCGCGTATTTGAATACGGTCACCAACCTACAGACGAAATTAATACGACTGACTTTGAGAAGAAGCCCACGCTTTTCGTTATTCGAGGATTAGGTATAGTTAAATGAAAGCGTCGTTCGACCGGGTCTAGATGAAGAATTGTTAGAACCGCTCGCGCGGTTATAATCGATTTAAAACCGCCTACTACCGATAGTCGAAGATTCAACTGACCCCAAGTTATGGTTCGGTAACGTAATGCCGAAAGGCGATAAGTACGGAACAAGAGAGAGAGAGGAGACTCGGAGCCTGTATAGTGGCCGGTTACTTATAAAACGCCCACGAATGGACAAGCCTTGCCTTGCCTCGCCTCGCCTTACCTCGCGGCTCTTATCGTGGCCATACCGGCTATTTCGCTACGTGTCTGAACTCACGGCTATCCATGTATACACGTGTATTCGTATGTATGTACCATCGGTAACTAACACACGATATAATGTTTAAAATTGTGGCGGGGACGACGAGAACTGTAGACGACGATATAACAACGTCCTGTCCTCTCCACGGTGTAGTGCGCTCACCTGCTAAACTCACAAATACAAGGGTAGAACCCGAGTCATGATACGGTCTGTGGAACCAACTTACACACTTACAACCTGCAGTGCAGCCGTCAGGCTGGTAGGCCGGGTGCCTACGGTTTCGGTGCGTGGTTTAGTACAGTCGGGATAAACCCAGCGCACTGACCGCTCTCCCGCAAGTTCATTGCTGACCATTTATTACTAAAACTTCTAACACAATATGTTCATGGTCCGGTGTTTGGTGTCTCCTTTTCACTTCGGTATGGTGCAATTTTCGGACTAAACGGTGGTGGATATACATTATCAGATAAGGCTATAAATAGAACAGTTTCTTCATGTCGTGACCGTTCGTCGTAAATATTATCAAACAAGGATCGCGGAGAAGAGGTCGTTCGCACGCGAGAGGTTGCAGTGCCGAGGATTTTCACCACCTCCAGTTAACAGGTCGCGGTGGATGTGGGACCGGGGGTCATCTCAGTCCGACGCAAGGGGGTCAGCAGGGTCAGGAACAACCGATCATAGATTACCGCCGATTAGTATTCATAAGTTCAGACTCGTCATCTGGTCGGGAAGAGGATGACGCTGATAGCAGTTCCGGGTCTTCGTCTCTGAACGGTGCACCGCGGTCTAGCCTTGCTCAGGGACTCGAAGACTGCGATTGGGACTATTTTGAAAGCGGGGGATCCGTACCGCCGTTGGCTCATCTTCAGGTTGGGCTCATTGGGACGCCCACGATTACATCGAACGCTTTGAACTCTGCTCAAGGGTCTTCGGCCACACAATCGACGCGTACTCATCCGGGAATATCGCTTTCTTCGCAAGACTGGAGCTGCTGTCCCGGCAGAGGATCTTCGGCTTGTCAGGTATAACAGTTTTCTTGAAAATTATACTCCTTCCTTCGGTTTATGGTCATTGGTGGACGGTCGACTACCTGAGCATCATAGATTATACGCTGAAGCCAAAAATCGTCTGAAATTCGGATTTTGGACATTCACGGAATTTTTATGGGACAATATATTTATGCTGCTAGTCGATGGATTATAGTTTTATGGTCAGAATTCGTACAATTTTCAAAATTCTTACGTTTTCGTCTAATTCCTGGTGAAAGTAACCCTCGTTGGCTCTCGGTCAAAAAAAAAAAAAAAATAATTAGGAATTTAAATCGAAACGGTATTCATATTATTTTCGAAGACTGAATTTATTTCTTCTCGCAATTATATCCGGAGTGGTAAAAAAAAAATCGGGAAACGGATGAGAAACTTGCAAATTTGTTGGGGAAAATTTGAAAAGAATTTTTATTTTTTTTTTCTTATAAGGTGTGCGTGAAATTATCATCGATGATTGAAAACGACGAAATTCTTCACCTGAATACGAAGAAAAAAAAATCATTCAATTCGCCAAAGCAACGCCAAACAAAAAAAAAGAAAAAAAATTCCCCCGTAGAGATTTTTGGCTTTCGCGTATATAATTGTACAGGAAATTCTTTCAAGTAGATCAACGACCCACGGTGTTATTTGAGCCGGTTTTTCGTGCTGCAGGCTTGCGGCGGGGCACGAGGAGCGAACGTATTTCCGGTTCCAGTACCGATTCCGGTACCAGTGCCTTACCCGGTCCCGGTACCAGCCTCGCTGTGGACTACAGGGCTGACAAATACGTCGATGATCAACTGCACATCGGCGGAATTAGGGGCACTCCAATTGTCCAGGGGTGGTGGTCCCTCCCCGCTCCATCCGGTCGCGGCTCAGTGGTTCGCCTGGCCTCCCAGATTCATCCACGACGTGAACGCAGCCCGTCCAAACGATCCTCAGGCTTACCTAGACCCGAGAACAAGAGACGCCGCTGCAGCCGCAACCTTCGCCTTTCACCAAGCCCGTGAATTAAGCCAAATAAATTTGCACGCCAGTGTGGTAGCCGCGGAATTGTCTGGAACGACGTCAGCGAGCACAGAAAAAACCGGGGAAATTATCAAATCGGATATCCAGGTACCTGAAACAAATGCCGAGCCGGATATCGAGGTGCCGAATATCTGCGATGACGAGGGTGCGACAACAGAGGAGCCTGACGAAGCGTCTTCTTCGGATAGCGAGGACGATTTGAAGAAGACCAAGCCACATACAAATTCGGGAAATTCAAATTCGTCCAATTCCCAAAGTAAGACAAGCAGCTCGAAAATGTACCGTCTTTCGCAGGTTAATTCGGGCAGTTCTTCCGGAAGATCTTCGGCGGATAGTAGCGACCTTGAAGACTCTGCTTCCCATCATTTCTCCAGAGTTTTCGTCGTCAACGACGATTCATCGACTAGCGATAACGACCCCGAAGACGTTGAGGACGTTGAGGATTCCGACTCGAATCGTGAAGTCGGTATCACACTCAGAAGAGTTACCGCTCTCCCCGAAGACGGACCCGTAGTTCTACGTCACGTCAGATTTCTCGACGAGGACAGAGGTCCTGTTGAGCCAAAGAAAAACTTGGACACCAGCGAATCTGAGGGCGATAATAACGATATGAAGAACTTCAAGACCGTTAGCAGCAAAGATGAACCCATCAGACTTCATTATCTGAAAAATTTCGACCCGGAAGCGAACGAAATCTACTTGGTGGACTCGAAAGACGACGACTCTGAACATCGGATTGAACTTAAATCAGTGAGGAGCATAGATCCCGACGTTATTGACCAGTCGGGAGAATCTAATATCGATAAATTCAATCCAGAGTCTGAAACCGCCGTGGAAACACCTGACCCTGATTCTCTGATGCCTGAAACCCCGACGGACAGTTGTACGATAGTTCCGGACTCGCTTGAGATAAACGATTCAATTTTGGCGGATAGATCATCGTCTGGATCGAGCTGTAGCGTGGAATCGGACGATGGTATTCCGACTACTGGCGACATCTGCGGTTTTGATTCACCTGAATTGAACAACATTGATAAGCCGTGTCTCCTAGTTACGCGAGAAGATAAGCGGCTCGGTTTGTTATCGGAAATTTACGACGATACTGTGCCAGCGACACCGACAGCTAACAGTTTCAGTGAAGTTTTAACACCGTGCAGTGTAATGTCATCAGGGAATATAAATAATTGCAATAACGTGCTCGATAATCAGTCTTTGAATTTGACCGGTAACAGTGAACAGAGTACGACGGGAAGCAGCGAAACTACAACCGGCAGTGAAGTGAGCAGCGACGAATTACACGAGTATGAAATAACCGCGTGGTCGTCGCCGAACGAACAAGAAGAGGAATACGGCGCGGAATACGCCGACGAAGCGGCGGCGTTCAGCGCCGTCAATGACGACCTTATTATCGCCCGTAATTTATTGATTAATGATAAAAAGCTGATAATATCCGAAAGCGATACGTCGGATACGGGACTTTACAACGAATATCGAGACGAAAATCCACCACAAAATCACGAAAATGTTTCCGGTTTTACATCCGATGGTTTTTCAACCGACGAAGGCGGGTCGAGTCGTCTGGACAGTGGCGTCGCGACGGGCGTCGAGGACACCAACGCCTCGGGAAGGACGGATGACGGGAGTACTGCATCCTTCGAGACGACGCCCGGGGAATCAATAGAGTTGGTCCATTCCCTGGCTGCAGGGCTGGTAGGCGATGTTGACGCAAATGATAATAAACGGTGTAGTGACGTAATAGGTGGCGTGGATAAAAATCATTCGCATAATATATCAATCGATAAATTATCGAGGGTATTGGCCGAAGATGGAGATGATACGAGCGATGAAAAATTGCGTGAAAAAGACGAGGAGCATGATAGTGGCGGTAAGACGAGATCATCGAAAGATAATAACGACAAAGATCACAGCGTGAATGATTTGATATCGATAAAGATCCACGAGATATTTAAGAGTGTTGAATCCCGTAACGTAAACGAGGAGAGAAATTTCTTTGGTGATATATTGTCCTGCACGTATGACGATAAGAAGGAATCCGGGGTAAAAATAAACGGCAATAATAACAAGAAACTAGACGGAGAAGAGAGCGGCGCTATAGTCGACAGAGGTGAGAGGACTGAATCGAAACAGGTGGAAGGGGGCATCGAGCAGGAGCTCGAGCGTGTTGGAATAACTACGACAGCGGAGGTTTCGTCAGTCGAGCGACGCCCGCCAGTTGTTAAGGATGGGTGTTACGCCACGGGTGCTGTTACTTCATCCCAAAAACCAAACACGGTCAAAAACAATACGCAAAATAACAACTTTAATGGGAACAGGTACAAAAGCCTCGTGATGATAACACAGGGCGCGTATCAGCCGGTGAACGTCGTCACCTCGGACACGACTACCCTGCTTCAACCCGACGAGAGTCCACCTCCGCCACGTGGACTGGCCGGATACTATCACCTCGCTCTTGAAACTGCCGCTGAACTTCCACACAGAAATGGTACTTCCGGTCCGCGGAGACCTCTGACAGTAAAACGCCCGACGCCCCAGCCTCGAATCGTCAATATTGAACCGGAAGTTGACAGTGGACTAAGTGTCGGTAGTGCTAGTGAAAGTGACGACGTTCAATCGGTGAAAAGTGCCTCCAAGGTTTCAGCTCCGGTTACGGTAACGCCAAGTTCTGATCAAATAGCATCTACGGTAGTTACTGATCAAAGTGTTTCTAGTTCCGGTGCCAATTGTGTCAGTGCGGATAAATGTTCGTCGAATGAATTGTCGCCGCGAGGTCGAGCTGTCGAGGCCGCATCGTCGTCGGGTGTTGTTGTTATTCTTGAGGAGGGACTTGCCGATGATGATTCATGGGTCGAGGAGGTCTCCCATGACGAGGATGAGCAAGGTGCTACAACGGCCACGGAAGAGAGCTCAGAGGATGAGACTAACAATCTGGGAGACAGAGAGGAAGAACTTCGAGGCTACCATAGGCAGGCAATCGACTTTACGCTTCATACGATAGTCGAAGAGTCCTGCGAAGAAAGTGAAGCCGAGCCTTCTAGTCTGGCGATTGGAAGCCCTAGAAAGCAGAGACCCCCCTCGGCCTCTGAGCTTGAGAAATATTTTTTCTTTGGCCTTGGTGAGGGAGCCGGAAACATTGGAGGATCAAGGGAGATCGACAGCCTGTCTGAAACCTCGTCGATATATTCTGAGGGGTTGGAATCGTTGGGACAAGACGAGCCGGGGCAAAATACGGAGAAAAATTCCCCCGACTATCTTTCATCGTCGTCTAGACTCGAGAAATACTTTCTTTCCGACTTTTTGGGCTTTGACAGAGATCGACGTGACTCGGACGGCTCGGTGGGTAGCGATTCTGAGGGTAGACCTAGCCCGGAACAACGAAGGAAGAGGCTAGTCCGAGCCCGGGGTACTGGGAGGTCTCACAGTTCATCCCTCGACAATCTTTTAGCCTTGACTCAAAGCTCGGCTAATTTGAGCTCCCAGAATTCCCTCCAGGATTTGAGCTTGAATCCAGATTCGCAGGAAACACAATCCGAAGGTTCTTCCACTGAGACTGACGGGGCTGATGATCAAATGCCGGCGTTTGGGACCGACGGACAATTCGATACCGTTAAACGCAAGAAAAAAAAACCTAGAAACCTTGGAACTCAGAGTCCACGGATACCTGACGATCGCAATAAAACACCTGAACCAGCCATGATCGAGGCTGACGGAGATCTTCTCGAGGCTGTAAATTCTGAGGATGATAGAGCCAAGACCCCGCAACCCGACACTGCGTTTTCAACATCCTCTCAATCGACTGAGAATAATCGCACCAAACAGGCTCTTCAGGCATCTGATTCCGCCCATCCCACTGGACGAAATAAACAACAACAATCCGAATCGAGTCGTGGAAACGGGGGTCAAGGGAACGAGGTGAACTTAGCTAGGAATAAACAGCATTCCAGAGATTCCGGGTTCATCGGAAGCTGCGACGACCTTTTGCAGCATCAAAGAGTGTCGAGTTCTAGCGATGGCCAGAATTCGAATGGTGGTCAGGATCTTGGGAAGAAGGACTCGCACCACGAACGTCGATCTACGAATGATACGAAGTACAAGGAAGGGAGTACGTCGTCTAAGGTTGAACAGCCGGTGTCACAGGTCACTCTGGCTCCTCCAAATGCTTCGTTATCGCGAAAAGATAGTTTCAACAATTGGTCCAGCGACGAAGAGACGAATTTAATGATGTCGAAGATGCGACAGTTCTTCAAAACCATGGTAGCTAACTCAAACAACGGTCAAAACTCAACGAACAATTCAAGTGCCGCATCTCCTGCCCCGAGTCCTCGACTACCCGGAAGTTCTCCTAGGTCCAGAATCGCGAATCAAAACCGCACGAAACCTCCTCAGCTAGTTTACTTCGAAAACGAACTAACGAGGCTGATGAAAACAGTTCCTGGTATCCGCGACGAACAGGTCAAAGAAATCGTCGAATACCTCAGCTCGGAAGACACTTGGTCGGACTCCTACGATAGTTCTGATTACACCAGTTCGGACCTGGAGTGTGCGGGTGGTCGAAGATCCGCGCTTCAGGAACAAATATCTCAAAGTTGTCAGCAGATAATCAGCAAATTCGACACGACGGGAACGACGGAGTCAACGCTCACCGGGAAAGAGCCAGTTCCATCGACGCAGCCCGCGCAGCCTCTCAGCTGCAGAGACACTGCATTCGTCTACCAAAAGCTGGTTCAAAGTTTTACAAAAATGACTGGTGACGGTGTGAGTTCTGACGCTAGCTCAACGCCGCACAGCAGTCCGCCTCTCATAGCAAAAGTCATGCATCACATAGGGAGCAGACTCGTTGCTCTTATGCACGAAGTCTCGGAGGGCGGTCCGGCTGTCCAGCCGTCTTCTTGGAGACGGTATCCTCACCACAGAACACCCTCCTCGGCGAGTACTACCGAGGACGATGACTCGACTTCTGATTCGGCGAATACTCCAGCGCAGCATCAACTCCCGAGATCTAAATCCCACGATCCGTTACTTTTGCTCAACGGACATCCGGCTGCTGGGTATCAGGAAGGCGAGGAACGAGAGGCCAGTGATAACGAGCGATTTTCTTGGCGAGGAAGCTTCGAGTCAGCTCTTATGCCCGCCGATTCAAGGACTAAACTTAGTCTCCTTGCTTGTTCGGGTGACGTTAGTGCCAGTGCTAGTGCTCTTGCTATGGCAGCGAAAAGACGGAGCGCTGGAGACCTGCTTTTTAATCCGAAAAGTTTGTCTCGTGAACAACTTGACAGAGTCAGAAGCTGCGGTTCTATCGGTGGCGGGTCTGGATCTATCGAAGACAAGATATGGAGCAACAGACGGAGGTCTTCCGTACCGGACGCGAACACCAGAGGAGAGTCGGGTAAGCACTGAATCGATTTCTTAAGTTTTTGGTTCACGTTGCTGTCCTTCGGAGCTGGACACGAAATCGCTTTTCGAAATAATCCATGTGTCTTCCCTGCGTAAGAGTATAAACTAAAAGTCGATCACACGGCGTTGATAGATCGCTGCGGCAAAAAGCTGTCGCTTCGTTGATTTATGTAAATCCGCGAAAACTCTCCACCACAACTCTCTTTTTTTTTTCTCTCTCTCTCTCTTTATCGTGAAAATAATTCGCACGCACGAACCTCCGCGGGTGTTTAATATCGTCAATTTATTCAGGGGCGTCAGCGGGCGACGATGACACGGAAGATGAACTTGAGTACACCGGTGATTCCCGGGCAACAACATTGCCACGGGGTTTACAAGCCGCGGCAACAGCTACTAACTCTTTACCAAGACTTCCGGCGGTTTCACCTACTTCCGGTCCTGTTACAATGCACAAAGCTCACAGCGTTCATCACTTTCTTCAACAACACAATAACGTTAAATCGGCTAGATATCGACCGCCTGGTTTTGCCAGGAATAATTTAACCGCTGGTGGTGCCGGTGGACCTAAAAGAGCCGTGAGCGCACCGGGACTACAACTTCCGGCGGGATCTAATCCTGTTAATAAACGAGAAACCGCGAGGAGCCGGCGGCAAGCAGTTTCTCTAACTCCGGGTAAGTTTGTCTGATAAAAATTCATTCACTTTTCAGTTTTCAAACTTGTCTAGAATTTATATAAGTATTACGCAACGTCTATGTCATTAAACATACCTATATTCCAAATAAGAAGCTACTGAGAAGATAGTCGACCAGGAAACGTCGTACCATAGTTTTACCATATCGGTTATACCTCTGGCGTCATTCTAACATATGCCGCGTTTACCTGTAGACGAACATAATTCACGTCTCTGCAATTCAATGTATATGTACGTTACGTGTCTGTAAAAAAAAAATTTTTTTTTTCTTTTTGTTTCTTTTTTTATTATGAAAAACTCGAGCCTCTCGCGTGCGTGTCTCTCACACGCATGTTGTCACACCGATTATAAAGAGAAGGGAGACGTCTATCTCTCTCTCGTGTGCACACGCGTTGACGCATTTACGGTATTAGGCGCACCTTGGAATTCTCTGTCCTTTAAAGTCAGCCGGGGATCGCAGCGTACCTACATGCGATCAACTAATAGTCCGATTAATAATTTTACGCAAGATTTTACCCCAGCAGTTTGATAATCATGTTCACAAATTCGATGAACAAGTACGGTATGGTAGTTTATCTAGGGCTACAATCGTCGACACTTTCGCTACCATTCCCTGTTTACACGGTTTCTAGCTAGTTTTTTTTTTATACTCTTTATACTCTGATATCTCGATCAGGGTGCGGCTTTACCGTATGAAGGAAGGTTACAGAGAAGGGCATTTCAGCCAGAAATTAGAGCCCCTTTTAAATCCTTGCACACGGATCGTGTGTTAGAAATGCGAAAATACAAAAAGAATAAAAAGAAAAAAAATTCTAGAGTTATGTGAAAAATGTGTATTTCCTCAGCAGCTGATGCTGATGATATTACGATACGATACGATACATCGCTCTCGCTTTAGTAACGAGAAAACATTTTTTTTTTTTTCCATTCAGATGGTTATTGTCTTACGCAGATAACGATGTGTAACTATAATAAGCTTCCAGAGGTATATATCTACACGTTATACTCGTATAGTCATGCTAATGCGTGTAATGTGTATAACTACAGGTATATACCTACATGTTTGTCGTGTCTCGGAGTGTAGAGTTTTGATGAGCAATATCTTTAGCGCTGTTTCAAGGCTCTTTTCGCGGTGCAGGTTAACGTATCGCATCACGCGCGTCTCCGTACACGAATAACAAACGGAAAAAAGAAAAAAATTATTCAAACAGAGTCGGTACTTTATGGGAAAAAAAATCAAGAATATTTTTGTCAAAGGTTTGCCTGCAGTACTCAGCGAAGACTTCAAATGTCTTTTTTTGCGGTTTTTCGGTATTTTGTTTTATTTTTTCGTTAACAGGAATTCAAACAGATCAGCTTAGGTATTGAACAGATAAAGAGAAATAATTCAGAAAAGGTTGAATTAACATGGTTTAGTAGTAATGTGCAGTGAGGTAACTATTTCGACACATCATACCTACGTCTTATAACGCTGCTGCGTAGACAGCTAGGTACTCTACCTGTAACGTATATGCAAACAAACGAAATTTCCACATTTTTAACAATAGTGAATTACACGTGAAACCGACTATATCAAACTCAAGTCATTGTAAAATGAACTAAATAGAATACAAAGACAATGAAAACAGGATGCGCAGAATCTAATTAATGACTGAAAACAATGAATGAAAAATGAAAAAAAAAATTATCCAGTCAAAAAATTTTTGTCTAATTCTTGCGAGAAAAATCTTACCGCGTTTTGTACCAGAGGAAAAAAATAAAAATAAAATAATTTGATCTGTGATTTTACGTCGTGAAACTACTCTGCGGTGGTGCCTGGGCTGCATTGTTGGCTTAAAAAACAGACATCATGAATTTTATCGTAGTTGGTGTAGCGAAGCGGGGCGAATACCGCGCGCGTGTAATATTATGAAAGTAGCGAATGACGACGATGCGAAGTACCCTGAGCTATAGTAATATACGGAGTTTAAAACCAAGCTGGCCACCTGTAGCGGCGACGTTGCCAAGTCTCTTTACCTTCATACCTGTATGACGTACTGGCAGAAGTTTATACTGTTATACCCACGAGCTGCGATTAGATCGGACTACGCTTTCCCTGAAATCCCGGTAAAAGCACGCGCAGATATTTTGCGTTTAATTTTTTTTCTTTTTTTCTTTTTTTTTTTTTGGATTTCGATTTTGATCTCGCGATACGATTATACCTATACGTATATACCTACAGCTGATTATAAAATTTTATTCGGAAATTGCTCTACCTGCTTTAGGATCGGATCCAGCACCGTTTTCAGCGTGAAAGTTGCTCGGTAGGAAGCTGTGTTTGGTATAGCAGTTTGCAACGCTGACAAAAAGGCATAAGTTAGACGGTTAACTGAGTCTTTTACATTCCTATCTCGAAAGTTTTTCCCAACTATTTTCATCGTCCATGATACGCCGATTATCGTACATACGGTTGTAATGCCCCCGTTTAGTTTTGCATCCGCGATTGATGATCGTGTCTATGAATAACGGGGATGGAAAAAAAAATAACACGAAAATCTGTATACATATACGTGTATGCAAATAATTAGCGAATAGAAACCGCATGCTCTGTCGTATTAATGCAGTCTAGTCGATTACGTCCGATTATAGCCTTTGACTCTTTCGAATAAATATTTTTCGCCAACTTTCAGGCCCGACTTTATCTCCCGTGTCGCCCGAGGCATGGAGATATTATTTTATCGCGATACTACTGACCCCGATTGTCTTTGTAGGTATAATATCGAGGCTGGCTGCCTTATACCCCTCAGCTTTCTAGAAAAGATTTCCGATCGGACCGATTCTTGCGTGGATCGTCGCGTAATCGGTATCTAGACAACCTCGAACTTTTCTGTATCCGGGTTTTAAAGTGTTTTATTGTAAAATATATATATTATGTATATTGCGTAAAGAATTCGACTCGCGATTATAAATCGACCGATTTATACAGTCATCGGTTTAAAATCCCGATTCGACATAATAAACTTACCGATTACGACACCTTTTACAAATGTTTCTATCAGCTAGAACAACTATTCACAGTCGCGTGGGCGGACTGGATATTCTGCACCCGCAGTACGCGGCCCTGACTCGAGAATAGCCTCGTATGTTGAACATCTCTGGACGAGGGTGGACATGCGGGTGTATATTGCGATCCTTTGGATTATAATATAGCAATGAACGCCTGGAATTGTGAATACTGAATGAAATGGGATTTGACGTACCAGATTAAAAATTGCGGATTTTGATATTACAGTCTCGGTTTAAAAGACTTCAAATCGAAAACCGCCGGGAGTTGAAAAATTCTGAAAGCTCAAGATCCGAAAGGCCAAAAATCCGGAACTTGAAATTTTAAAGTTTCGGAGTCTTGAACTTTCGGAGTTTTGGACTTTCCGAGTTTTCAGCTCTCCGCGTTCCGATCTTTCTCGATTTTAACATTCCGAATTTCAACGTTTCTGAAAGTCCGAAATCGTCGCAACTGAATTAGCAACAAAAAACGTTGAGATCCTTAGAAATGATCGACGATGATTTTCCGATCGGAACCAAACCTTGTACCTCCGTTCAGAACTTCAACCTGGGTCCATATACTTCACTGCACCATCTCCAATGCCGGTCCTGTACCATATATTTACTTCCGGAGCAATTAAACGCGAGATTAAATTAAATTAATCGTATCGTTTTCGCCTTGTTGAAAGAGAAGCGGAAATGGGCCCTGGGTCTTATCGGTTATACTCGCGTTCCGGTGTGTGTAGATTGTGTAATGTATACGTTAATGTGTAGAGCTCACACAGACGGCTCGCATCTTACCGTGTCCAGAATTTTTACGATGGTATGAGTGGGTAAAGCTGAGCTTGGAATTGATAAGAGAATAAAATGGCAAGAAAAAAACCTTTCTGGTTGCTATAAGCAAGTCGTGGTAAGTTCTTTGGACGCGTATTCGAGGTAGTGAGCTAAAAAAAGAGTAACCATAATTGCAGCAGGAGGTTTCCCCGATATACGTGTACGTATATAGACTGACACGTCATTAATTACACTTATTATTATTATTATTATTATAGTATATATAGTTTTGCGCGCGGACGTTGTTCGGTCGAACAATATTGCGGCTGACTAAGGATCTTGGGAAATCCTGCGGTTTTTATAGCATATACAAGTGTGAGATATAACCGACAGGAACACGCGAGTTCTGGAATTCAGATTTCAGTCCGCGTCTGGCAACAGTTCGAGACGCAAGGTCCTCGGGGATCGTAACGTCGCATTAAGATTCCGTTCAGATACCTCTTTCGTTTTTATCTTTTAAATTTTTATCTTCCATGACAAATGGGCGGTATGGCTGGTAAAGTGAGATATTCAAGTTTTGAGACTCGGCAGTCGACTCCAGTAGCTTCATCCGAAAACATCAAGAGTTCTAAGTGCAGTTTTGACCGTTGTTGGAAATGTTGTTGTTGCGAAAGTTCGGGATCCACCGACAGTCTCGATGTCGATACCGCGGTCACTCTGGTCCGTCAGGAATGGGCCAAAAATAGAAACGGTCCGGTAGAATACACGGACGCAGATGCAGCGGCTGGCAGGGCCCCGAAACCTTTGATAAGGACGAATATACCGATGAAAATTGAAGCCGAGGAGATTAGCGGCGGAATTTTACCGAGAGGAAAAAATATCGACGGAAAAAATAGCGAGAGAAATTCTACCGGCGGTGATACATCTTCGAATATCTTCTCCGATGAGGAAACGTCCTTTACCGTTACCCCGAGACAAACTAGACTAAAATCATCGTCGTCTAATAGTCGGCCGGTCTCTCTGGAAGAAACTTTTCAAAAGTTGTCTGGATTTCGTAGAAAGACGCCAGTCGTTTTAGGGGAGAACGGAATTGGCTCTCCTACCTCAAACGAATCGGGGAACAAAAATATCAGTGCTAATTCAACGGGTGCCGAGAGTAGTGACGAGGTTCAATCGCCAAAACGGACAAAGAACGTTATCAGATTCAGAGTGCCGGACATTAATGTCACAGCTCATGGTAATTAAAAATCGTCTAGTCGTTAACTGCAGCAGTAATATGCTTATCGCTGTTTCTATCGCCCAATTATCGTATCAAGAGACTCGGTAGAGTCTCGCGCCACCGTTTACCGCGTACCATTGCTACTAGATGTTACTCAATTACATAGCTGCAATTTTTATATAATTCTCCGAATCAAGGAATTGTAAGTCATCGATTATTAGGCGGCTAATCGATTTCAAATGAAGTTACAATCATCTGCACCTACGCAGTGCTACGAGCGCTATAATTTTGGACTTTTCATGGCACAGGTCGATTCTGTGAATGCTTTGATTATCTGAAATGAAACGATATAGGATATCCACGAAGATATATTATAATATAGCTACAGAGAATAACGGAAAACTTGCGGTGCGGTTGGATTTTGAGAACCGTGCTAAATCTAGCTAATTATTTTATTCTCATTATCGTAAGGTTTTCTTCTTCTTCTCTTATCCTTTGCTATTTTTAATCGTCTTGGAAATAGCGGAGACAGTCATTTACCGAGAATTGACGATGTTGACGATCCGGATTTTGTCGGAAAAAAATTGCCATAGGGTTTTTACGAAGTTTCGCAGATAAGCGCTGAATTGAAATCGTTTTTTTATTTTCATTCTTTCATTTTCGTCTTCTTTTTCGATCGCTTTTGATATTTTTTTTTTTTGGTCCATTGCTTGCACAGTGAATCCTGATCACAGCTGAAAAAAAATTTGTATTCTCAAAGCTTTAAATAAATATCGGCTCAGTTTTTACAAATTTTCAAAGGCCTGCAGCTTCGAAACTGCAACGTATTTTTATTTTTAATATAATTATTGCAGCTTTGCGTCATAATATATGTATATACTTTGTTTTACAACTAATCCAATTATATTGTACATACATATATGTATACTCTGCGGAAAGAAATTGACCGCAAATACGGCTGTTATTATACCGCGATTAAACGAGTATGCAACTCCAATCTCTTGGCTTCAATGTTCCACGTTATACGTCGTATCACGACGTATGGAATATCGCTTTTAAACAAACACGTGACATTATAAAACGATCTGTTTTCAATCAATTCAGATGACGGCAGCAGTCTTTCAGAGGCTTGCAGTACGCCCATTATTGGGGGAGTCAGAGGCGGCAGTTTATCCAATGACGAAGAGATGGACCGAAGTCTTCATCAGAGTCTCTTGGTCAATAGAGCGTCTTCGTCCAGTCTTGGGGTAAACCGTGAATTCTATACTAAATAAAAAATCGTCCTCAAATTAATTTGATTAAAAAATATACTTTTCCTACAGGCGAGGTCCGACTCCATGGCTTCGGTTTATAGCGGAGCCGGTGAAGGACGATGGTGCGGTTCCGTAGCCGTTAGAGGCGAGGTTGAATTCGCTCTGGAGTATAACTACAAGCAGAAAACCTTCGAGGTACGAGTCACTCAGTGCAGAGATCTCGCGCCTGTTGATGCCAAGAGGAATCGTTCAGACCCGTGAGTGTGCAGATGATACGTTAATTAATTAGTTAAATAAAAATTTGGTCGAATCTTGCGAACAGAGTTATTTTTTTTCTTACACTTGCATCTCATCTTTATTCGATACTCGGTTTTCAGATACGTCAAGGTATATCTTTTGCCTGATAAATCGAAGGGCGGTAAGAGGAAGACTAAGGTAAAGAAGCACACGCTGAATCCTGTATTTGACGAAACGCTTAAGGTGAGTAAAAATTGAATTGCGATATTTTAGGATTAGATATCGGTGGAGTTTTTATTTATTCAGTTTTAATTTTTTTGAAAATCGTGATTCATCGTTACTTTCGATTTACAGTTCCACATGAGTCTTAACGGACTCGAAACTCGTACGTTGTGGCTAACGGTATGGCACTCCGATATGTTTGGACGTAACGATTTTCTAGGCGAGGTACGAATGGCTTTGGAAAATAAAATATTCGACGATATTACACCGAGGTGGTATCCGCTTCAGGAAAGAGTGAGTATTCCGGAAAACGGCAATAAATAATAAATAAATAAATAACAACAACAGAAATTTACTGATTTTTCTAAAATTTGTCCTTTTCTCTTTTCTCCTGGATTTCTTCTCGCTTCAAGTCTGAGCCCTTCGACGACCCGATAACATGCAAAGGAGAGGTAATCGTCGGGCTTAAATTCGTCCCTCCAGATCCAACTCAACAAAGCGAACGGCTTAATGATCGAAGTGGTACTGGCGAGAAAATTGGATCTAAGACACGAAAATCGTGGAGTAAAGGGGCCCTTCACGTGCTCGTTAAAGAAGCACGGAATCTACAGACTCGAGCCAAACACGGCGGCACATGCGATCCCTTCTGCAAAAGGTTTGATAATTTGAAGAATGACAAAAAAGACGAGAAAAGAAGCTGTTTTTCTTTTTCTTTTTTTTTTTTTTTCCTTTTTTATATCGACTGATATCTAAATTCGGACGTCACAGATATGACGTTTTGTGTTTTTCTAATTTCTAAACGATAAGGAAACGCGTATAGCGAATAATTTCATATCGATTTATATCGTGTGTTTCTTAAGTATTGGGCGAGATAACGGACTTGTATATAATAATAATACGACTATAATGACTAATGGCACTAAATTATAAATGAATCATTACATTGCAGCTATCTACTACCGGATAAGGGTCGATCTGGAAAACAGAAGACCGGGGTGGTCAGAAAGTGTACCGGTGGTTCTCCCGTCTGGGGTCACACCTTTGTATACAAGGATGTCAGTCTTCAGGAGCTTGCAGAAAGAGGGCTTGAACTTACCGTATGGGATCACGACAGAATAGCCAGTAATGAATTCCTGGGTGGCGTGCGGTTTAATTTAGGAACTGGTAATTATATACGAATCAAATTCGTCTCGTTTCTCATTCCAGATTTTTGTTTATTCAACATTTTTTGGATAAAAATTTTTTTCATCTCATCCAAAAAATTATATTCAAATTTTTCGTTAAAATTCGCAACTTTTTTTTTTTATCTCTGATATGATCTTGTCTCTTAGATGAGCCGTTTCAGAATGAAAAGTGTTTGAAATTGTTGAAATTTCTTTAAAAAGTATGGTTTCTTTATAATTCATCATTTTGAATTCTGTAGATATGACGGTATCAGTCTGTAAGTAAGCTTGCTCTTTTCACAGTCGCTACTTTTCTTCCCGTTAAAAGAAGATAAAAACATTGATCACATGACGGTATTGAAATAAACAAAAAGATTCGTTATCCAAGTTCCTAACGCCCTGCAACTAGTTATGGATCGATTCAGGTCCCTTACTCCATTATTTATGTACAAATTACCTATAATATACACATATATAGTTATGTACAAGATACTGGAGTCGAGGGTCGATATTTTGGCTACCTGTTGGACTGAGACAAAAATATATGAATGAATAGAGCTTCGAAGGGTCTAGTTATTTCGTAGTTTTATTATAGCCAGTCATGCGAGGGGTTCAGTTAATTTTCTTGATATTTTCCTATTGCAGATAATTATCTAGGTATAATCTAATTATTAAATTCTAATATGTATAGGTATATACATATAATTATGAGAGATTTTAATTTCATTTATTTATGAAATCATTTTCAAGGTAAACACTACGGAAAAAGTGTCGAATGGATGGACGCAACTGGTCGTGAATTATCCCTGTGGCAAAACATGTTGGAGAGGCCTAATTTCTGGGTTGAAGGTGCCGTAACACTGAGACCTAATCTTCACAATCATCCTAGGAACAATACCACGTAGAAGATATGCTATTGCGAAGCCACTAATACGCCTGGCTGAAAATTAATTTGTAAATTTTAAGAAAGACTAATAACCGGGCGCATCACTGCCACTAAAAATCAGTTTTTTTAGATTATCTACATACATATACCTATGCTGTAGGATTAAAACGTCCTACTTACTCAGTATATACTCCCTACCATATACAAATGAAAAAGGAAAAAGAAAATAATAATTTAGACATATTATTACATTTATAATAGTATAATATCTTCGTCCAGAGGCAATATGCTGAATAATACCACGTATATGCATATTATTAATAAGTATACACTATATAGATACATGTGATACTTTCGTACATAGGTATATACTTATATAGAAATATTACGTTGATATTTTAAATGTATACGATAATTAATTAATCGCGTATTAGTAATCAATATTCCAATTATACTTACTTAATACGCGTATCAATATACGAATAAAATAATATACAGGCCCGACCGATAACGAATATTAATATAATATATAATCGAGGCCTGCCATTCCATAACGTTATAAGTGCTATTTTGAAAAGTTTTGAGAAATCGACTTAAACTATAGTTAAGAATGGCATTTGGATCATATTTCAGCAAAATAAACGAATTTCGCAAAGAATTGACACTTACAACGTTATGGAATGGCAGGCCTCAATTATGACAGAAATGTGCCTATGCGATTGCCTAGCTAAACATGCAGGTCACATCGTAATTATATACATATTTCATATACATTCACTTCAGTTCATTTAATTAATATACAAAATACCACATAACAGAACATTCTTTTCGATTTTTTTTTTGTCTTTTTAGTCTGTTTTTTTTTCTCGGGAGAAGTGCAGTGATGAGATATTTCTTTCTTCCTTTCTTTTTTCTCTCTTTATAAATAATATCGAAGGTTTTTTTCTCCCGGTGAGAAAAATCTGCTTCTTTTAATTGTATTATTATTATTATTATTATTAATATAATATACATTGTGTAGATAGATTTCTATAATTTCTATAATTTTTCCCCCAAATTGCAATGATTATATTATTATTATTATTATTATTATTATAATTATATGTTATAGTAATATAATTTTGTGTAGAAATTGTTGTTCAAGATGTGTAACGGTGCATTTAACATGTTAAATACACTAGATTGCCGAAATAATTGTTTCTTATATGATAAATAATCTATTAGTATACATTATAGTAGGTATATAGTTGGAATGTATTAGATAATATAATTAAATAATATTACTTAAGTTTGATACCTACAATATAACAAATATATCTTCGAAAGACAAATGAATCACAAGGCTGAGCTAATAATTCGTACTTAATACGTTAAGTCAAGTCTTCGTCGTTAATTATATTAACTATAGCATACATATAGGTATATATAGTATATATTTACATCCTTATATATATACATATTATATATTTAATAAACGTATTACGTGATCCCTGCGATAGTATATAAATGAATTAATAACGGTATATATATTTAATATTGTAATAATGATAGTTGTCAATTAACGATATATCTTGCGGTTTTCATAACGTTAGTTATAATGAACCAATCGGTTATCAATTGATACAGGGTGGTCGCAATTATGAGATGAGAAGAAACGTTTTCTTTTTTCTTTTTTTCTTTGCTTTTACTACTTGTTTCTTTTTTTTATTCTCCAAAATCGTAGAACGTCTCACATTGTGGTACGAATTTGATTTATATACAAACTTAATAACGAAGTGAACTTATACATAGATATACATATTATACTATACAAATATAATTATACATGATCAACGGTCCGTATACTTACTATAATAATTATTATGTTTACATACATACGCATATATACTATAATTACTATACCATATATACATATATGACTCATTGAAAAGTTAGTTAGTCTTATACTAACTCATATCCAATAATTATTGAGAAAAACATGGAATTGATGTTCTATTTATATTCTATATACATACATATACGCGAATGTAATTATATATACATGATAAAATAAAACTTTTATATCATTTAAAAAATTAATCTTCATATTGAACAATTATCACAAACTCGTGCAGTTATACTATACGCACGAATAACTATAAACATACATTTATTATTACGATGATAAAAATGATGTCATTTCAGAGGATCTTTTTTCTTATTGTGCATAAAGGAAAGGAAAGTTTTACAAACTAATAATTATAAAAAAAGAAACTAACTGTAGAGTAGTCCTTTTTTTTTCAAAGAAAAAGGGACATCAAAACGCGGAAAATTGTTGGTCGACTGGTCCTAGATTTTGAAGCTAAGAAAGACTGGAAATTATTTTTTATGCTATGTATTTTGGTGAAATAATTGAATATGGTGGATATTTTTTTGGATATGAATATTTTATTTTTATTATTATTATTGTTTAAAAAATACATCAGTAAATTCGTCGAAATTCATAATTGTAAATAAAAATCAGTCGTCGTTTAAAAAAATATGTGCGGGAGATCAAAAATCCGATAATAAAATATAGATTTCATTCAGAGATCGTTGTTGCTGATGAAACGGTTCCCTTCAGAATTTTTACCCGAGTATCGGTATCTGCACTTCCCATAGGCGCCTGAAAAAAAGCAAAAGAAAAACAAAGGAAAAACAAAAAAAATATTAACATTTCCATAAATATATTCATATTAGGTATACTTTTAAGTTCCGAAGGTCCTCGGATGGATTTCGGCAGCGGTGTATAGTCTGGATCCGCTTTTACGCGCGCAATAAAAGCCGAGCTTGATTGTTGGTGTTTTTTTTCAACAGCAGCCGCGAACTCTTCCGAAGTCAATGAAGATACGTTTGGTAAATTGACCTTGACTGTTCTCATTAATCTACCCCGCTCTTGGGCCTCCTGACGTTCCCGCGCTGTTATTGAACGGGAATCAAGAAAACGAAGAGATGACGGTAGCACGTGGACCGCGTAACGACGGTACCGTTCGTAATCGGCCTCGTCCGTAGCTGTTGGGTCCGTCAGCTGATCCGGGCATCCAGGATTCCCCAATAAACTTACGTATTTTAAAGTCGGACAGGAGTTCGCGATGCGGTCTAAAGCGCTCTCGATGTCAGTTAGCTGCGAAGGCAGATAATTTTGTTTGAGTCAATTAATTTTTTTTATTTTTCAATTCATTTCGGTACATTATTTTTGTTATCATAATGCGTATATGTATATTCTCGTTTACGGTAAACCTTGTTGTTGTTTAGACTCAAAGTGGTCAAATCTTTCAGTTGCGGTAAAGTATTTAAATCTCGAAGACAGTTGTTATCTAAGATAAGTTCTTCTAGGTGGGAAAAATCCTTCAAAGCTGTTACAGATACTAGATTGTTGTAGGATAAATCCAGACCCAGGCAATCTGATCCCACCAAACCGATTAGACCGCTTGGTATTCTCTCGGCACGTTGTCCTGTGTACCAGGCCTGAGATTGAATGCCGAAAAAAAATAAATAAAACGAAAACAAGCATTACTTGAGTTTACAATTTGCGAGTAAATTCTTTCTTCTTTCTTGTTTTTTTTTTTTAACACAAGGTAGAACCCTCGTGTGCTGTTATACATATGTCTACTCGATAATGTACTTTACCCGATTGCATTGAATAGTTAAAGCTGTTCGGTTGAAATCTTGTTCACTGTTCATCGCCATTTTGTTACAAACAACAAGTATTATAAGGTCAGATTAAAAAGCAAAGTACAAAGTGCGACGTAAGTAAGTCGTGTGTATGTATCCTACGTCTTGTAGAGCTTTGTAGTAAATCTGATATTTGCTGTATTCTTAAATTGCAACGTTAAGAAGAGTGGCTCGTTGGTCTAGGGGTATGATTCTCGCTTAGGGTGCGAGAGGTCCCGGGTTCAAATCCCGGACGAGCCCATTTATTTTAATGCATACTATGCATCAATTAATCGTCAAACAGTCGTTGTCCCCGTTCATTCATTGATTTTTGCGACACGGTGCGTTCTCTAACAACGTTTTTCCCAACTACCTAGAAGCACACACATCCATAACAAATATACATACGCAAATGCATACAGAGGCAAGAGATACGCGATGGTATGTAGATGTAGCTAGTCGACGATGACGACGATTTAAGTTTAGTAAATCTTTGCGCGTACCCATCTAGTCATGTTTTTGTTATCATAGTCCAATATGGCCGCGGTGACACATTCGCTGGGCTGTCAAATTGGCTTGGGATACGCCTAAATCTTACTGTTTTTTTATTTCTTAAATAATCTCAACGTGTTTTATTATCATTAGTCAATTACAATGTATCCTGTAACCCTCGTATCCTAGCTTCAAAACAGCAAAAAAGAAATATAAAAAAACCACCAACACTGCTCTGGTTTATCCGAGGTAAGTCAATACCCCCGTTAAAACTGAAAAACTACATACAAATAACACGTATGTATACGATATTTTTTATAGAGGCTATGTATATACACCAACGATGAAAGTATCTCTAGTCTATCTGTGGCCTATTTTTTTTTTAACTTTAGGCACGTAACTGGTACGTTTACGTATTTGGTACGTACAGTTTGCCACCTTTCTTTCATCAGATATCAATAAAAATCGTTCCAAATGAAACTGATACATCATTCGCGAGTACTTCATCGAAGTATCACAACCACCGCCTTGTTTCTGAACAAAACCCTTTGAAAGCTCGAAAAAAAGCAAACAAAAAAAAATCAAAAAAAAAAAAAAAAAAAAATTTTTTTTTTTTTTTTTTTCATTTTAATTAACATTTTTTTACGGTTATCTTATTCACTGTGTTTATCCTCGTAACAGTGAGACTATACTCATGGGTATGGAGGCTATCGTCGAATTTAACTATGAGGCACAGGAGTCTGACGAACTATCAATCCGCAAGGGTGATCTCATAAAAGATATAAGGGTTATGCCCGGCGGATGGTGGGAAGGAACATTAAGAGACAAGCGAGGAATGTTTCCCGACAATTTCGTCAAGGTAAACAAAACAGAAGGAAATAGAAAAGCTTGAAAATTTTTAAACATTTATTAAACAATATTATCCATCTAACATACCTCTGCTTCTATTTAAGGTCTTAGAATCAGCAGCGGGTGTAGAAATGGCATCGTCAGTCAAAAGCGAGGACATAGTATTGCGGAACGGAGGTTCAGGTCAGGGTAGAAGATGGTGTAAGGTCCAGTTCAGCTACGATCCGTGCAACGAAGATGAACTTGCATTAACACCGCAAGATTCATTGGAATTTTTGGGAGAAGTTGAGGAAGGATGGTGGCGAGGTCGTCTTAGAGGAAGAATTGGCGTTTTTCCATCAAACTTTGTCTCTCCTCCGACTTACGAAGAACACGATAAAGACAAACATAAGAGAGAACTATGCAGAGTTTTGTATCAATATGAAGCTCTTAATGAGGACGAATTAAGTCTTGTAGAAGGGGAAGTTCTAACCATTTTATCCAAGGACGCACCTGACAAAGTATATATTCGTTTAATTGTGACTAATTTTTACGAATATTTTCCATTTTTACTAATCTAACATCTTTTCTCGCCAAGGGCTGGTGGAAGGGAGAGTTACGAGGCCGTGTTGGCCTATTCCCAGATAATTTTGTCGAAATCTTGGGTCCCAAAGGAGAACAACACGATCAACACGATCAGCCATCATTATACCCATCTCTTAAATCTGTTACCAGACATTCCGTGACTACTAAAAGAACTGAAAAGGCTCACGCCAGGCGAAGTCTCGATACTCACAACGTTGCTCAATCAGGTGGTTATAAATAAAACACAACATAATATGGTGCTTTCACTTATTTGTTAATTATTTAACAACTGTATTTCAGACGGAACTCGAAAGTCATCCATTTCCACATCCTCATCTTCATCCTCGACCTCTGGATTGGCTGGAATGGGGGGAGGAAGTGGAGACAAAAAGTCCAACGGTAGTCAGTTGCTTATGACAAGTTTAAAGCGGCTTGTTGGCGGCGGAGGGAACAGTAATGGAAACAGCAGCAATGGCAGTGGTGGTAGCAGCAACACTGTCGGGATTGACGATGAACTTGACGGTGTGCAAAGAGGGGAAGGAGCACCGCTTTCTCACCCTACAGCATCCCGCGCGAGATTACCTAGACGGCGATTACCATCCTCTCAACATTTACGTCATCATAATGCTGTTAATAATAATACCACAACAACATCACACACGGTGCGAAAATTATCAAGAGTTTATCTTTGGTCTGAATGAAACATATGAAATTGCTGGAATTGGTTATTCATCATTGTTTGAGCGATCTAATGGCCTGTTTCCTGCCCGAGTTTGTCTTATCTTTTTTTTGTTAATTGTACTCTGTATAAAGACCTGTGAGCAATGTTTAATTTTTGATAAGAGATAGGAAGATATCTTGTTTGAAGTTTGCGTAAAGTTTGTAGTACAGGTACTTCATTTACAGAGAAAAAAAAAATGTCTGTATTATCATTCATTTCTGTTGTATATAGGAGTCCAATTTGGCTAATGGAAGTGCTGTTACGCCTTTGGAACGTTTACGCGAAGATGACGGAGATGTAGAGAGTAGAACTGCGAAAGGCAGACGTATGGCGCCTTGGGTAATTCATGATTGTTATATTATTCAGCTATTTTTAGTCTAATTTCAACATAGAAATGTGGGTTTTCAATTTATCTACTGTTTACAGGTCGAGGAACTGAAACTAAATCAGTTAGAGAGGAGGAAGACTAGCCCAATTGATAAACCCGATAAACCCGAGACTAAAAAACCTAGAAGTATTGACGTTAGGTTTGTTTCTATCACACTATTAAATTGCTTAATTCAATGTGCAATAAAAGTTCTATTTTGGTATTTCATTCGTAATATTTATAGCAGAGCAACAACCATTGGAGAACTGAACATAAAAACTGAAATCGACGGAGATCAGCCACGAAAAATCGAGGAAAGCGGTCGAGGCTTAAAAGAAGAAAGAGGTTCGATGGAAACGGTGGATCAGCCTCCTCCGTTCGTTCCCTACCCCATGTACTGCCAGCTGCTGGAAAGGGTGAGTATTTCATTTATGATAATGAGAATAACTTCAACATCGAATAACAAATTGATATCTATTTATGGATAGATAATAAAGTTAGATTAAAATGATGAACACTTAAAACAATGTTGATTATTTCTAAAAAAAATAAAAAAGGTCGCGATGCTCGAAGAGAAGCAAACTATACTACAGCAGACAATTGACCAACTAACCGAGCAGCTCGTACCACTACTTCAAGCTAACGTATCAACGACCAACAAATTATAATTGTTATTAATTTTAACCACTATTATTGTTCAATATTGACTAATCATTCCCCTTTTACACTTGTTATAATCTGCTATGATTTTATATTATAATTAATATTATTATTTATTCACATTCATATACATATGCATATATGTATGTGGTAATAGTTATTGAAATCATTACTGTCATGCTGCAACTCGTGTAGTAGAAAGCTGGAGAAATTCGTCCAGCTATTTTTTAACATTCCGCTCTCCTAGGCCTATTTGTACTTACCGGCATGAGTTGGGTTCTGATTTCGCTTAATAAGTGAAGCAAAATTTGAGCCCATTTTCTCGGTAGTAGACTGTCGTCTTATTTTTTATTTTTTTGTTTAATTCATAATACCTTTTAATTATTGATGCATTTAATTATTGAGAAGGTTTTAATTAATTAAATTAAATTCGATTTATTGTTTTCGTTCTTGACTGATGAATACATGCATGCCGGACGAACGATATATCGTCTAGTACATGCATAGGTATATATTTGTATTTAAGTACTTAAGTCACCGATCAATTAATCGATTGCGGATTTTCTTCCATTAATTAGGGTAATTAATGAATTTCTGCGCATAAAAAAAAAAAAAAAAAAAATTTCTACAAATTATTATTATACGGTGATGATGATAATCATTTTATATATGTATAGTAATCCTCGTTAACATTTGCTAAAGAAATTACTTGAAAACAAAAATAACAAAAAAAAAAATCGAATAAACGAAAAAAAAAAAACAAGAAGGATAGAGAAAAAGTGTTAATCGAAACGATACATTACGAGTAATAATTGTATCTAATTTAAGGTAATTTAAATTTAAGACGAAAACGTACACTATATTCAATTTAGGTTTAATGTGGCATCTTATAGATATGATCTTTCATAGTCAACGAATGGTTGTACATCAAATTTATTTTTTATTAAGTTTTAAACTGACCCGCATCCGTCGCTTCTATTGTGAAAAACAAAAATCCGACTTAAACGAAACAACTATCTCAAAATACTTGGACATTCCTGTCTTTTAAATACAAGAACGGTGCTAATAACTAATAGGTACTAACTAATAGAACTAAAAAAAAAGAAAAAAAGAGGGTTGTGCGAATTGTATTTTATTGTATTTTATTTTATTTTTTTCATCATGAAATCAAATTGTATCAAAGAGCCAAACATCTTATACAATTTTTATTTTTCGAATTTAAATCGACTGATTTTTCAACTATTATCGAATTATTTCATTTTTATTTTTTCATCAATGCTATGATAGTGGAGCAAATTTATTCGATACATAATTTTTGAAAAAAAAATGATTCTTGAATATAAAAATTTTACATTTTAATACATGATGAAACGATTCAGCATTACTTTCTGCGAATTTTGTAACATCTTGCAAGAAAAGACAATTAATTGAATACAAGTTTTAGAGGTATTAGTGATCCTTTGATGATGATAATTTTATATGTATGTACAACGTGTAGATGAATCAAGTATTAGAAAAAATAGTTTCGATTAAAAGTAAATTTTCAGCATTTATAAAAAGTATTAAGATATGATGATTAAAAAAAAATAGAGAGATTTTAAATGTTTTTTTTTTTTAATTCAATTATTTTTATTATTATTATTATTATTATTGCCTCGACGTGTCCATTTATGTAATTAACTATAAGAAAAATAATTTAAACTGATATTCATACATATACAGTATAATAAATATCTGTTTATTGTGGAGATAAAGAAACGAGAAAAAATAAATGAATATAATAAAAGTGAATTAAGTCTTGTAAGTAAATAGAATAAAATGACAAAAATATGAATTAATGAAAACCTTAGGTAAATATGTAAATAGAAATTAATTACATTTATATATATACACATATATTATATATTATATTATATTATACTTGTGCTTTGCGTTGCCAACAAGTGGAAACAACGATACAAGCTAAATGATTCTTGTGTTATCAATCATGAATCATCATGCCTTGTGGTGGATGTAAATACCTAATTCGAGTAAACGTATTACTACTATCATTCGTCTGATAAATATTATATTTTATCATTTCTTATCCAAACTTCCTGACCTACTAATCTAAATTTCTGAAAATCAATAAATTAATCTGATAAAGGTAGGTATAGTAGGAAATCGTGTGTCAAACGTGCGAACGCCTAAATTCAAGCAACTGAACATACGATTCCGCTCTCTATAAATCGAAGCGATGCCGCGGCGAACACAGCGCTACTTGCGCTCAAGGTTCAGAAATTGAGAATTCCTACTTGGCCTCTTTGTTGCGATCACCTCGTTCGTATAATAATTAATATTGTCTCATAAACAATAACAGTAAATATATGACATTGGAATGTGAAGAAAGACAATAACGCATATTATATACAGCCAAAAATAACTAGTCGATAAATCACCGTACGTGTGAAACGTGCTGTTTGAAAGTAAACGATTACAAACTAACCTAAAAATCAAACTGACGTTGAAATAAAAAGTAAATAAATAAAGCGAAAATAAAATGTCGTTTATCTAGTCTAACCGCACCGCGGTGTATTGAAATATCGAAAGTAAATATACATAGGCGATTTATTATGTCCGGTAAAGGTAAACAAAGCTCTAAAAAGGCTTTAATAAAGGTACGCGAGGGCGGTAAATCCGGACATTTATCATCATTGAATTCTGACACTAGTTCGGAGAGTACAGAAACCGCGGTTTCATTACCAGTACTGAAAACAGTAGATAATGGCAAACATTTGCCCCGATACTGCAGTATTCTTCAACGTTCATCCGATGAAGGAGTGGGAATGGAAGACTTAGACACGCTTCAATTAGAACTGGAAACACTTTTGTCATCCGTGGTGGTCAGATGTCGTCTGCTACAAGATGAAATAACAAATTTATCATCAGCCGAAGAACGTAGAGATAAAAAATCTAAAAGTGTAAAAGGCCTCTCTACTTTGGACAAAAAAATAAGAGACGACAAATCAAAGCTAAAGGACTTTAGCTCCAAGGCACAGTCTCCTCTGCCAGCCAAACTCTTTAAGCAAAAAATATCCGCCGGATTAGCTACACAAATAGTTCCAAATCCTCACGAGATAAACAGAATTGAAGGAAACAAATCCGACCTTCCTAAGCTACTTTTACCCAAAAATGATACCCCCAATAAATTTTGGGCATCTGTTGATCCTTATTGCACTGACATTATGCCAGAGGATTTGAAACTTCTGGAAGAATTGGTAGCTACACATAGCGATCATAGCGAGTTTAGAAAAATTCCACCTCTAGGACGTCATTACAGTTTGCTTTGGGCACACAACGACCTGTTGCAGGAAGAAGACGCGGCTAATCCAACCAGAGATAAGAAGAAGAATCGGTCCGATGTATCGCTGCTTGTTTCCAAGGGGGATAAGAAGGGAAACAGTATAGCAGGCCCTCTGACTCAAAGATTAGTTTCTGCTTTGTTGGAGGAGAATGTTTACGTCGCTAATAACAATATGGATAATAAATTATTCAGAGACGGAGATCCTCCTGTTTTGAGGGATCTTTCTATACAAAATTCAATGAATCTTGAGTTAAGAATGCACAAGGAATTGGTAGAGCAAGGTATACTTGAGGCTGATGTACCCAAGAAAAATCAAGACGATGAAATACTTGGTGAAATAAAAAGGTGTCAACAAGAATTGGCCGCTTTGTCTAATCACAATGTTACACAGTTGAAGAGATTATTGAATTTGGCTCAAGAGGAGAGTAAGCGGCAAGCTTTGAAGAGAAAAATAAGCGTAGCAGATAACGACGTGGTTGAACATTATAAAAAATTGATATTAGCTAAACAGAGAAAAGTATGTTTAACTAAGAAGGAACAGGACAAAGCTTGGAGCTGTTTGAGAGAGAGAGAAACTCTACTGGAACATCTTAACATGCTTTCTTCTAACGGTGAATCCGTTATTAACGCTAGAAACACTAATACGTAATTTTATATGCTGCGTGTGAATGTTACTGTATGATAGGGAATTAATTTTAGTCAATTATATGTATGCACTATGTTTAATTCATCTGCAACTGTAATACGGTATTTGTTTATCGTATCCTTAACTTCGATACTACGCGAATAAAGAGTATAACAATTATTTTATAAATTATGAAGCTCTCTGTTTCCTCTGTGTACGTTAAATCCTGTTAATGATTAAAATTTTAAAGGTAGTAGAATTTCGTTAAGAGATGGATAATCAATGTCATAGGCTGATGAGCGGTTGCATTATAAAACGAATTTACTTAGTGAGATATGTATTAATAATAATAATAACAATGATAATAATAATAAATTTTTTTGGAGAAATAATAAGATTGGAAAGATGTATTAACATATAATCTATATTTTAATATATTAATTTGAAATACATATTAGAGAATTTTATTTTATTAATCGATTTTTTTTTTTTTATATATTAGTATAGAGGAATGTTTAAAACTGAATAGACAGTGTAAAAAATTTAAAGAATTAGTAATAATAGAAAAATATAGTATATGACTATGTAGTATAATAATAATGATAATATAAACATGAAACAGATCATCATTTAACAATAATAATAAATTATTAATTTCAAAAAAAGAATAAATTTAAAAATAAATATATGATCCAAAATCAAGTATTGAATTGAGTGGAAATGGTAACAAGACAGTAAAAATAATTAAGGTATTTTAAATATCTTTTTTTTTTCTTTTACTTTTCGAGCGAGTAATATTTATTCTGCACGCATACTATTACCATTTATGTATCAATATCGTTACTTAACTCACAATCAGGGAGATAACACGTACAGGGTGATTCAGAAAAATGTTACCCGCAATTAGACGATCAGAGGAAGAAGTATTATTATTACCTAGTATTATTTGTTTTCTGCTTTTACTTAAACAGAAAAAATTAGATATTCAAATAGATTTTGATAACAGTTTATGTTTTAAGAGTCTTGAATTTTCTTTTTCTTTTTTTTATAGACATTTAAAAATTCACATTCTCCTTCATTTTATAGTCACAGTAATTACGTATAGGATAAATTATTTTATACGATCAGTAACATTTTTTGAGCCAACCCGTATTTTTTTTTCTTTTTTTTTTTTTTTACAGAACACAATAATAATACGTTGTGCCTCGATTTTTAACAGTCTAGTAAATTTTAATTATTTACTTTAAGATTAGTTATGGTTTGTCTTTTTGGTTTGGGCCCCTTGCAACCGTTAACAGTCAGAAGATATTTATTTAAATTTTAGATTTGGTACGTTTGCTTTCTACGCGTTCTATAGAAGATAGTAGTTTTACTCTGATTAGTTATTTGTTCGAAAAGATTTCAGATCATTATCAGAAAGATGTATATTATACGCTCTTTGAGAGTTTAGTTATTATTTGACTGCCTTTTAAATTGTAATATATTATACCTCGGAGGGGCCTAAGTCGAATAGAGAAACTTTACCATCATTTAAGAACTCTCACGTATTCATATCTAACTCATTTGGCTCATACATACTTTTATTTTTTATTTTTAATTTTTTAATTTTTTCACGTCGTCAAGATCCTACCTTAATGAACGTTAATGTAAATGAGAATATGTATAACAGAGTGAATCAGCTTAAACTCGCTACTTTGGAATGGTACAGTTTCCTTTACAGATATATTAAATTTTCGAAATTGAATCTAGTCTTTTTCTTCATATAATCAACATAATAAATCAATACTTAAATACGAATTCACAATAACAAAATAATATCTCGATAAATCTATCTATACACGTTTGATTAAAGTGAGTTATGATAATAGCGATAATAATAATGATAATAATCAAAATAACAAATAAATATTCATGGATAAAATACTTGATCCATAATTTGAACTGCTGTCTTTTTTGTATTTTTTTTTTTTTTTTTTGTTTTGTTTTGTTTTATTCGAAAATTTTATACTTGGTATATTTCGAATTACAATCTAGCTAATTGTAATAAAATACCGTTCCGTCAGAAATTTTTCTATGATTTTTGTATTTTTTTGTATTTTTTTTTTTTGGTTTTTTTTATATCTTTTTTGTAAATACCCTTGCTTTTTTCTTCTTTTTTTTTTTTACAAAGAATGATATTTTAGTTCGGAAAACGAGTGGTGGTAGGTACACATTGTTTTGTAATCTACATACCTGAACACTTCTTAATATTAAAAAATCTGCTATGTCTTTCATTAAAAATTTGAAAATAATATAAACATTCGACAGCATTTGTGTGTTGTAAATACTAAAGGCTTATTATGTATACCTCTTTGCTATTATGTATAACATTTATTTTTTTTTGTGTTGTATTGTTTTGGCTAAGCTTTGGCACTGATCGCGATTCAACGCAATTTATTATGATAGAAATTCGTTGGTAATAACAAAGCTGTCGTGTCGATGGTAATATAAGTGTATGTTCGGTAATAAGAAACTTTTTAATTTTACAGTACTGTCTTTGAATTTAATTATTTTATAAAATATTTAGCGCATCATTTGGGCAGAAACATTTGAATATTATTGTTAAGAGTTACTCTTTATCCACAAAGCCGAATTAATGCTTCAATTAACTAACTAGTTTTATGAATAATTTGTGAAAACTAGAACAATATTATTAATTTTTTTTTTTTGTTTTTTGTTTTTTTTTTTCCACCATCTACCAATTATGTATTTTTTTTTCTTCTTCTTTAACAGATGAATATCGTTATATCTAATCTTAAAAACTTTAGTCAGTATTAGGTAACGATGATCGTTCGTTTAATTTCACCATGCGCTGCAAACATACGCACGTGTGTTAGATAGAGTTGATTTGTTAATTAATAATTAGGTACTCTAAAATATGACACTGCGAGAATGAAAATATCAAAATTGCTGATTCTAAAATTAAATATTCAGTAATGATATAGCTAGTTTATTTTATTTATTATTAATTACTCTCAATTATGGATATACGTTTGGCACTCGCTCATTACGCTGCTGTCTTGTACGTAGAGTTTTTTCTTTCTTTTTTTTTTGGTGTTTGTTTTTTTTTTTTTTCTTTTTTGTTCCTTTATCTCTTTAAAATCTACGATGATGAAAAACAGATGAGTTTCTCTCTTTATTTCTAATCGTCATCCGAAGACTCTGAAGAGCTTTCAGGCATTGAGCTAAACCAATTTTCACGAGCTCCAGTGCTCCTGGAATATTAAAATGTTCAATTATTCTCATCTAGATAATTTATCATCGTTAGAAGCTCTGCTAATGTTCTTTCAATATAACAAACAATATTAATAAATATACAATTAATTTTAACTCACCTTGTACGCTGACGAGTACTGGTGGGCAGTGTCAAGGAAGTCCGATAATACTGGGGTGTAGTGCCTAACGGCGTTTCCTCCGGTCTACGATGCAATGTCATAGTCTCGTGTGGAGAGGTAACTAACTCATCTTGGTTGTCCAAGTAATAACGCGAGCCATTTGCGCTTTTGCAATTTTCACATTCACTGCGATAGTCATCTGCGTCGTCATGCAGGGTCGGCAGAGCTTGCATGCTGCAAGCACATGCAACAGATTCGATGCTTCCATCTTGGTTCACTTCACTAGCTGAAGCAATCTTAGGCTGAAAATCAATTACAATGTTAAAATAATTCTCCCACAATTATCAAGCCTGTAGAAAACGACGAAGACAATCACCATCTAAGATTATCTCACCTTGGAGTCACACTTTGTTGTGTTAGTAGCTGGCTGGGGAGGCCCTGCTTCGTCTTGGGGAGGGACAGATGGTGGTCCGAAAAGTACGTCGTCATAAAACGCATCTGACCTAATTGAATTATCATTACTGGTTGTGGTGGGTGGAGCAGACTGGGGAGTATTCTGAGGAGATATATTTCTAGGTGGAGTATCGAATAGTGGAGCAACAGCCTGATGCGTTGTGAATTCTCTTCTCAATCTGAGGCTACCACTGGTAGCCAAAGTTCTAGGAATAGTACGATGAGTGGATGTACCAGAGCTAGGCAAGGTAGAAGATATCGTAAATGCGCCACCCTGTCGCGGCAGAGTAGTGTGATGATGATAAGCCTTTGGAATAGTAGAATGTGAGCTTGGTAGAGGCAATACATTACTCGGAGTAACGACGCTATGAGTTGGATTAGCAATAATACCAGGCGGTGGAAGATTTTCGTAAGTATTAGGACCGATATTGAAGCTCGTTATGGAGCTGCCGGCGTAAGGTCCGGTAGTGACAGATTCGTTTTGTGAATTAACTTGAATGTGGGAATTTGAATGATTATTAGGACTGCTAATCGGTCTATTTATCGAAGACATCATAGGCGAAGTAGAAGCGCCGTGACTATTCGACAAATTCGGAGTAGTCACAGATAAACCAATCTGGCTATTAGCTACCGTAGCAACAGATGGATGAGTCGTATGATTTACTGACAAATAGGCGCCTGGAAAATTGAGCGGAGATAAAGCGTGAGGACTAGAAGATAGCAGAGCTTGCTCCGCCCTTGCAGCAGCTACCGCTTCTTCATAAGGAGGCGGAGCTTCTCCACGCGGGAAATAATTCCCGGGTGGTTTCCACAGCGGATAACCACCTCCGCATGACATATCGTCTGCTGTTCCTCCGTGAGATAATCCACCTCTTTCTAAGTACCCCATACTCCCAAGGCTTCTTTGTTCATCGGTTAATTGTCGGCTCTGTCTCCCTGCCACACAGACTATCATATTTGATTATTTATGGTAAAGTATGAACTTATTTTCTTCATTTAAGAATACGTAAGACATGATTATAAGTTGATAAAGTTTAAAGACAAAACTAATCATAGTTATTTGATTGATCTCTTTGTTATTTACCTCGAATTTTACGCTGTCTCAGTCGATGTATCAAAAAGAATATAAGAGACAGAGAAAGTATCGCAGTTACGCAACTTGCGACAAGACGAAGTCCCATGTCGCTACTAGCACTACCGTCTACCATGTTTCCTCCGCTACCTCCGTTCCCATCTCCGCCACCGACGGACAAAGTATCGTCCATGCAGATAAACTCGCAGCAAGTTGTACCCACACGGAAAGATTTGCAGTCCTTTAAAACGAGATATTTAGTATAAGTATTTTTGTCAATGTTTCATTCTGTTTTGTCTGTTTTTAAAAATACATAAAAGCTATTGTATTCACCTGTGGCTGCGAACAGAGAACGGCTTTGCACCATTTTGGATTGCCATTGTCACAGACACAGAGTGTACATGCATCTGGACCTGGACTATAGTGAAACCCTGTCTCAAAGGAACGACCCTGTAGGTCTCTGCAAGAACCACTTCCTTCGGCTTGACCTAAAAAGGAATATATATTTAGTTGAGAGAAGAGGTGAGACAGAGATGGGCTTCTTAAAGATTACATTATTTTAATATGTGCGGAAAATTTCGCGATCAGGATTAATCGTATTCTTAAATATTAATATAGAATGAAACAAAAACTGTAGACAGGGATTTTATTCCACTGAAAAAAAAATGGCATATGTAGTTTTCAAATGTTATGTACTTTAATAAATGTATCGTATTGTTTGATGCGGAAATAATGATTACGCTATTATTTAGAACTGAAATTTTTCCGTATTAGTGATTTAAGAGAACGAAGGCGGTGGAAAGGGGGGTACGGCATAGCCGCTTCGTACCAGTAAGATGCAGATTTAGCGTGAGCACCGCATAGCTGAGGACTCCGCTGTATCTCATTCTGCGTTTCGTTATCTCATTATATACCGTCCACCGCGACAACAATGCTGATTTATTCGAAGTTTGTTCAACACATATTAAATGTTATTTAAATCACAGTCACCAGCTGATAGACGTCAAATCAACTTGACAGCACCCACATTTCCATATATTCCTGGTCCAATCCCATCCCCAACAAGTACTACAAACTCCTGAAATGATCGATTAGTAAACAGAAAAGCTATCTTGGAGATACGAGTGGCTCCACCTGTACGATTTGGGCGGAGGACAGAGATGGCGAGAGAAGAGAAAGAGAGGAGAGAACAGTCAGATTTTTCGGTTTGGGTCTTGCGCGGAGATAAGCAAACCGCAGACCATTAAGGAGAAGAAGAAGAAGAAGCAAACCGCAGACCATTAAGGAGAAGAAGAAGAAGAAGCAAACCGCAGACCTATATAAAGTTGGCCCTCGACTTTATCATTTTTCAATTTTTTATATACCAAACAATTTGCTCTTGATTGCTCCACTAATTTCGTTACTTGCTCCAGGCTAGTTTTTGAGAAAAAAGGAATTTTCTATGGCAAAATAGCAGACATATTCAAATCTGTGTTGTAATCAAACGGGCGGAGATACGACGTTCTACAGAGGACTAAAAAATTGCTCCACTATGGTTCTTAATTGCTCCTTAGTTTTCATTAAATAGAATAATGAATGCGACTGAGATGACTATAACCCCATTTCAGTGGGCGCCGATTTTGAATTCAACTTCGTGGAGAAAAAAAAATGGTTATCGAGGGCTGACTGAGATAATCATTAAACAATTTCTCCTCGTCAGTTTTGAATCGCTCTCTCTTACTCTTAATTTAATGGGCAATTAGTTTCCATGATTATCTGTATCCCAAAAACTAAAGTTCCGCGACTGGGACTGGGTGAGTTTGGAAACGTCGCTTTTTACAACCAAAAATTTCAGCACACCTCCTCGGGTCAGATGTTCTCCTGATACCAGGAGCAATTTTTCGACTTAAAATTTCAGAAATTCTTTATTTTGTAAGCGAATGAGACATGCATAGAGAAAGAGCGAGAGACACATTTATACGAATGAATGCTTGCTTAGACTCAGGGGGTTTTCCCGCCAAAAATTTCAGCACACCTCTTCGGGTCAGATGTTCTCCTGATACCAGGAGCAATTTTTCGACTTAAAATCTTAGAAATTCCTTATTTTGTAAGCGAATGAGGCATGCAGCGAGAGAGATAGAGATAGAGATAGAGCGATATTTATTCGGCCTTGGAGCACAGCTCCCTGAGGCCGCAGGCTTCATACAGAATCATAACAAGTAAAGGGAAAAAATAAAATTAAATTAATAAATAAAGAGAGAGAGAGAGCGAGAGTCACAACGAAATGCATGCTTGCTTAGACATAGACTCAGGGGGTTTTCCCGCCAAAAATTTCAGCACACCTCCTAGGGTCAGATGTTCTCCTGATACCAGGAGCAATTTTTCGACTTAAAATTTTAGGAATTTCTTATTTTGTAAGCGAGTGAGACATGCAGAGAGAGAGAGAGCGAGAGACACATCAAAATGCATGCTTGCTTAGACATACACTCAGGGGGTTTTCCCGCCAAAAATTTCAGCACACCTCCTCGGGTCAGATGTTCTCCTGATACCAGGAGCAATTTTTCGACTTAAAATTTTAGGAATTTCTTATTTTGTAAGCGAGTGAGACATGCAGAGAGAGAGAGAGCGAGAGACACATCTAAATGCATGCTTGCTTAGACATAGACTCAGGGGGTTTTCCCGCCAAAAATTCCAGCACACCTCCTAGGGTCAGATGTTCTCCTGATACCAGGAGCAATTTTTCGACCTAAAATTTTAGGAATTTCTTATTTTGTAAGCGAGTGAGACATGCAGAGAGAGAGAGAGAGAGAGAGAGCGAGAGACACATCAAAATGCATGCTTGCTTAGACATACACTCAGGGGGTTTTCCCGCCAAAAATTTCAGCACACCTCCTCGGGTCAGATGTTCTCCTGATACCAGGAGCAATTTTTCGACTTAAAATTTTAGGAATTTCTTATTTTGTAAGCGAGTGAGACATGCAGAGAGAGAGAGAGCGAGAGACACATCTAAATGCATGCTTGCTTAGACATACACTCAGGGGGTTTTCCCGCCAAAAATTTCAGCACACCTCCTCGGGTCAGATGTTCTCCTGATACCAGGAGCAATTTTTCGACTTAAAATTTTAGAAATTCCTTATTTTGTAAGCGAATGAGACATGCACAGAGAGAGAGCGAGAGACACATCTAAATGCATGCTTGCTTAGACATACACTCAGGGGGTTTTCCCGCCAAAAATTTCAGCACACCTCCTCGGGTCAGATGTTCTCCTGATACCAGGAGCAATTTTTCGACTTAAAATTTTAGGAATTTCTTATTTTGTAAGCGAGTGAGACATGCAGAGAGAGAGAGAGCGAGAGACACATCAAAATGCATGCTTGCTTAGACATACACTCAGGGGGTTTTCCCGCCAAAAATTTCAGCACACCTCCTCGGGTCAGATGTTCTCCTGATACCAGGAGCAATTTTTCGACTTAAAATTTTAGAAATTCCTTATTTTGTAAGCGAATGAGACATGCACAGAGAGAGAGCGAGAGACACATCTAAATGCATGCTTGCTTAGACATACACTCAGGGGGTTTTCCCGCCAAAAATTTCAGCACACCTCCTCGGGTCAGATGTTCTCCTGATACCAGGAGCAATTTTTCGACTTAAAATTTTAGGAATTTCTTATTTTGTAAGCGAGTGAGACATGCAGAGAGAGAGAGAGCGAGAGACACATCTAAATGCATGCTTGCTTAGACATACACTCAGGGGGTTTTCCCGCCAAAAATTTCAGCACACCTCCTCGGGTCAGATGTTCTCCTGATACCAGGAGCAATTTTTCGACTTAAAATTTTAGGAATTTCTTATTTTGTAAGCGAGTGAGATATGCAGAGAGAGAGAGAGCGAGAGACACATCTAAATGCATGCTTGCTTAGACATACACTCAGGGGGTTTTCCCGCCAAAAATTTCAGCACACCTCCTCGGGTCAGATGTTCTCCTGATACCAGGAGCAATTTTTCGACTTAAAATTTTAGGAATTTCTTATTTTGTAAGCGAGTGAGACATGCAGAGAGAGAGAGAGCGAGAGACACATCTAAATGCATGCTTGCTTAGACATACACTCAGGGGGTTTTCCCGCCAAAAATTTCAGCACACCTCCTCGGGTCAGATGTTCTCCTGATACCAGGAGCAATTTTTCGACTTAAAATTTTAGGAATTTCTTATTTTGTAAGCGAGTGAGATATGCAGAGAGAGAGAGAGCGAGAGACACATCTAAATGCATGCTTGCTTAGACATACACTCAGGGGGTTTTCCCGCCAAAAATTTCAGCACACCTCCTCGGGTCAGATGTTCTCCTGATACCAGGAGCAATTTTTCGACTTAAAATTTTAGAAATTCCTTATTTTGTAAGCGAATGAGACATGCACAGAGAGAGAGCGAGAGACACATCTAAATGCATGCTTGCTTAGACATACACTCAGGGCGTTTTCCCGCCAAAAATTTCAGCACACCTCCTCGGGTCAGATGTTCTCCTGATACCAGGAGCAATTTTTCGACTCAAAATTTCAGAAATTCCTTATTTTGTAAGCGAATGAGACATGCAGAGAGAGAGAGAGAGAGAGCGAGAGTCACAACGAAATGCATGCTTGCTTAGACATAGACTCAGGGGGTTTTCCCGCCAAAAATTCCAGCACACCTCCTCGGGTCAGATGTTCTCCTGATACT
>OX451210.1:3288013-3310805 GCA_949628255.1 Macrophya alboannulata | reverse complement strand
AATATCTAAATCATATTTATATTACGTACTACAATAATATACTACCTAATGCAACTATTCTAAAAATGTATACCTATATGAAACATCATCACCGTATACATAATATGCACTTGAATAAAGATTATAATAATTATTATTATTATACTATATAAAATATCAAAATTCAAATTTGAATATTTTTTGTAATTTGTGTTTGTTTAGGTTAGTCTTAAGTGCATCTCTGCAGAATACAGTCTTATATTGTATAGTTACTATGTGACCTGGTTTCAATAAAACAATACATTAACAAATAAATATCTGTTCGGAGTATCCATATTGAATTTGATAAGCGCAAACCCCATACGATCTGTTCGACGCCACGAGGGCCACTGACCCCGCGAGAGCAGGTGTCGCTCGAGGTTTCGCTACTCAAGTTCAAGGTCGTTGTTTTCCCCGCCTATGAGGTCTGAAATGGTATCGAACTACTTTTTCTGGCAGATACCGGTCTTACCGGCAAAAGTTGACGGATTACTTACGCCGCGAAAATCGGTACGCCTTATTACATGTGGCCACAGATCAGAATTAACAAGAACATCAGGCGGGTTGCATATAATAAGGCGTTCAAATCAAAAAAATTGTTTGTATGTTTTACTTAGCCAATGTGTGTGTTGCCAAGAATATTCACGTTGATTTAAAAGAAAAATGTGATGCATGAGTGTCAATTCTTGACACTCTTGAGGGTCAAAATCTTATTCGCTAAACTGAAATTTATGGAATAGGGATATAGAAAGTAGCCTCACTGTTTTTAAATTAATAATCATATTCAGTGCTATTTATTCATAATTATTATACATGAAATGGAATCGCTAAGAAAACACAGAATCATTATGTCTTCTCTAAACGTATCAACATAAAACCTCGATTACGTACTAACTAAAAAATAACATCAACGCAAACTCATTAACTTATTATTAATCGAAAATAAGGTACAATGAGATTTTGCAATCATATAATTCATAAAGTTTTGGGTATTTGATAAGTCGTCACGATAATTTGTAGAAATCCATAATTAATATGCATTCATACATTCATTTGGTTCTCGCAAATTAATGATATTTTCAACTTATTTTTCCTTCAGGATTTTGAATGATTATTTTTTTTAAATCCTTTATTTCTCACCAGTTATAAATAAATTCTTTGCAAAACCAGTTGCTCAAATCAACTTTGTACCAAAAAGACTGCGTACGATTGAATACATGTAGTAAAGAATTGTTTTTTTTTTTTTTCTAATTACAATATCAGCTCAAGAATGGATATTATTAGCAAATAGATCAGAAAAAAAAATATAATTTCCAGACAAGGATTTGTTTTTCATATAACAAGCAAGATTTCATTGTGCAATCTTTGATATTAAATCGAAAAAAAGAAAGAAAAAAAAAACAATTTTTTCTTTCGAACAACACTTGGAATCTAAATTTACCAACTATTATTAAAATTTCAAGTTTCTTCATCAGTTTGGTAAGTTAACTAAACTTGACTGAAGATTCTGTTTTAAGGCTGCTCAATTTTACAACAATAGCTTTATTTATGTTATCCCTAGTGTGACGAACTTAAGTCAGGCTTCAGTCTCTTACTTTTAGAAACTGATTCATTGCACTTCTTAAATTATTACTCAATCACAGAATGATACAGACGCTTAGTATTACGAAAATAAACAAGAATCCCATTTTATGTTTCATTGGCAAATATCTAATCGAAAAAATTTTTAGTTAAACAATTTTCTATTCGTTATATACAGTTTTGTAGCTTGAATTCTGGCTTTCTGTATCCATTCTGGGACGATTCTTATAAATCTGACTTAAGAATAAGTAAAGTAATATTTACATTCAAACACCTTGCGCTCTCTTGTCAGTGTCTCAAAACTCGAATAACAAGCTCAACGAATCTTAAGCTACATGAAAATCAACTCTAATCTGCTGAATAAATTTAAAGACATTAATTTGAATTGAGACAAGACAATGGAAGAGAATTTTCGTTAATATTTTGGTAACTTTTTGCTCTGCTCTGCTCTGCAATGACAAAATCCTACCATTATAATAATATATATTTTCAACAAAGACAGATCATCGCATATAATGTTACTTAGAAATTGAAAAATAGATCTTTAATTATCCCATAGCATGAGACATACCATGCTCATTAATTTTACAGCTATCTTATTTCGCACTTTCTGTATAACTAGAATTATATTATGATAATAACATCTAAATTAAAAGATATATGTTAGTATAGACAACAGAGTCTTGTGCGCTGGAGTTTATCAGCTTTATCAGTCTCTAACAATAAGAGCTCTCTCTCTCCGAGGTTTCTTTTTTCTTTATCAATAATAAGAATAAACTGAATAGATGACTCTTTGAAATGTACATTTTTTTGATAAAATGAATATTATACGAATTCCAAAGAAAAAGCTTGGAGGAAGATATAGTCTCATCACGAGCGCCGCCGATCTTATATATGCGTACAACGCAATTCTAGCTTTACCCATACGTCTTTTATTAGACGTTAATGGAATATTTTATACCCCTATCGACTCACCTCAATAATAATTGCAGGTGCCATATTGTCGTTATTGTGATGTTGACCTCCCGCACTTGTTGCCGGGAGCGAAATTGTTCGAATAGTGTTCGTGCTACTCGACGTTGTTATATGCTGAGCAATCATTGTGTTTGTATTCGCCCTACTGAGGAACAATTTATTATTTAAATAACGACGAATAATTCGAAGATTACAGTCTTAATTGAATTCATGAAACAAATTCAACAAAAGAAATTAAAGAAACAAAAAAAGAAAACTCAAACGTTTATAATATGCAAAAAGGGATCATCTAAGCAAGGTCATTTACGAACCTTCTCTTTTTTACCTGGCCAGAATGAAAACGACCTCCTTCTCCCCGAATTCTATTCATCGCATGCCTGTGACGTGACTCGTGTAGATATTTCTGTAAATAATATACGAAAACGGATGAATTTCACAGCTTCAACTCCTCTCAAATTGAATTTTCATTATCTAATAGGCTCAAAGCTTACTGGTCTTTCTTTAGGTATCTTTCCCTCCGCTTCAAGCTTGGCGCGAGCTTGACGCCGTTTCAAAATACGCCTATACTGCTTAGCATTGACGTACAATGGCTCCTCTTCAAGAAATTCTGCATTCGGTAATGCGACTCTCTGGAACTGAGTTTGACCACTGTTCCCCGGTACCATCTGTAAAGAGATGGAAAAAAAAAGCAGAGTTTAAAGCCTGTTCTGAGTCAATTAATTTTTAACAGGATATAAAATCCTTTTACTTGATGAAAAAAAAAAAAAAATGAGATCTAAAAATCTACAGGGACTAATAAGCATGTAACTAAAAATTTAAGAAACAAGCTTTGTGAACTTAATGTTGCTCAGTTATCACTACAAGTCTGTATCATAATAAATACACAAACTATGTAAGTGAAAAGAGACATCCTCTGACAGTAATCACCATGACAATGTTTCCTGCCTGTGAAGCTGTTGCGTTAGGACTAGCCAGCGGTTGTACAGGTCCAGTATTAGCCGTTGATGTAGTAGTCTGAGTAGTGGTACCAGCAATTTGCATCAAATTACCATTGATGTTAATAACTGTAATAGAAAAAAACAAAATAAAATAATGCGAAAAAATTTCATCAAACAAATACTTTACTCTCCAAATCTCGTCATTTGATAACAACTTACCTGTAGGCTGAGCCTGTTGAACTTGTCCCTCTAACTGAACAGGCTGATAGATATAAGTCTGTCCATCAGGCGTCTGGATTATCTGAGGTGTTTGCGGCTGTTGGATAACTATTTGTTGACCTGCTCCAGCAAGACTTGAAACAGGAACAACTTGTATTTGTCCATTTGGTGCAGCTACTTGTATAGTCTGTGGTAACATCATAGCTTGCCCGCCTTGACCCATCTGTACAACTTGAACGGCTCCTCCGGTACCGACCATAACCGTCTGGCCTTCGCCGAGTTGCTCCATTTTTGTTTGTCACTAATTAACAAGAAGGTTTATTTTATATTTGATTTTTATATTTTTTTTTCCTTAATTAGGTTATGTTAGGAACATGTCAAGTTAGGTCAGGTCAAGTTATGGTCGTGATTGCGTAATGAATGAATAAACGAACGTAGTATATTTCAGGTTAGAATAATACTGACACATAGAAAAGTGGGTTAATCGCCAGCTTTGTCGAAAAATAGTAGGTCTAATATTAAAAATATATATAATATAATGCGATTAACGGTGTATAGCGGGAGTGTGTGAATAATTAATGATTAAAATAATTTGTTTCTCAGTAAATATGTGAGTGCATGTAAAATTGAGTTGTATAATACGGGGGGCATTGAAGGGTGATATGAATAGGTGATGATGATAATATTAAAATCGCCATTACCATTGCCACGAGATATTATTCGTAGTGGCAAACATGGCCGTAGCCTTCTCAACTGGCGTAGGTAAACGATAAGGTGATGAAATAGCCTCGATCTGATGATTAAAACTATTAAACCCACCGAGGTTCCATTACTGAAAGTGATCACCGTAGATGTTTGATAATTTGTGGACTTACATTGGATATTTTCGTCGGCACTTTCCCAATGATTGGTCGGCAAATTGAGGACCAATGGTCGGCGATATAGAGGCGAACGGTAGCCTGTATTGGTGCGACTGTGAGGGGAACTGCCAGTCCGGGGCGAAGCGGCGGTCGATGCCCCTTCGATACCCGCCAATGGCGCCCGCCCTTCCTACAACCGCGATACGGTTCGCTCCCCTCCAAATTTACCCCGTTAGATTCGCTTTCGGTTTACCGCCTTATTTCAAAATCTAATTTACGACCCATTTTTCTTTGTTTTCTAATAAAAGTTTACATGAAATATATAACACCTTGTTGTTTATTTTCTTGTAATCTCCGTTCACCGTTTACAATATAATTAAAAGAAAGAAAAAAAAATGCTATTTTTCATTAGTTAGGTATGGGTATATGTTAATTATAATTATCAGAATCAAAGTTTAGCAATATTTTCATTCCTCAAACTTATACGTATAAAATATTTTTAACAAATTCTCTCACACCTCGTTTAATACAATAGTTTTATTCTCATTCTTCATTCTTTGGTAACAATTATTATTATCGTTAATATTATTAATGATATAAACCGCGATAGATAAGATAAATAATTTCTTTATTACGCTTATTTATTAACATTTTATTTATTTTCTTCTCATTCGCGATATTTATATCGTTTCATTTAATTCCCAGGCGATGAATGATGGATTCTTGAAATATGTGCTTTCAATCTCCATCTAACATGGAACAATTTTCCACACTCCTTGCATTCAAATCTTCGCTCTTCAATTGCTGCATGTTTTCTCAAATGACGTCTAAGATTGAGCTTGTTGCTGGAACAGAATGACAAATTTCAATGTAATAAACACGTTTTATCTACAAATTAAATACTTATTAAGAAATACGTTGCGTTATACAGTTTGGAGCAACAATACCTCATGATTTTACCGCACAGTTCGCAAACGTAGTTTCCTTTTTCGTGTCGCACCGTATGGTCCCATCTGGCTGTGATGCTTCTGCAGTAAATCGAATGCCGATAGTTAATTTTATTTATTTGTTTATTTTTTTATAAAAAAGATGGATTATAATTTTACCTGAAGGCTTTCCCACAATGTTGACAAACGTAGGGTTTATCGCCTGTATGTATTCGTTCATGATCTAGTAAAGAATAATAGGAAGTAAGCTGTTTCCCGCAATATCCGCAAACGAAATAATCACCATTTGAATTAGTCTTGTTTCCATCTCGTTTAACACTTTTAGAATTACTCTTTGGATTTAAAGTATCGCCGTGAATATCCTTCAGATGTTCTCTCAGAGATTGGCTATTTGTAAAAGTCTTTTGGCAGTGACGACAAGTCTGTTCAAAATGTTTAGCACGATGTCTGATCTGTGAGGATTAATTAAATCCTTGATTCAATGATTTTTTTTTCAACTCAAGAAGAATCTTGCATTTAGATATGTACAATATTCATACCATGTTTGCATTCCGATTAAACATATGACCGCAAACATCGCATTGATAAGGTTTAACTCCATCGTGAATTGACTGATGAATTGTTAGTTTGCATTTATCCATAAATGATCGGTTGCATAAGTAGCATCGATACTTATGCCAACACGCTGGGTCATGGACCTGGAAATGAAAGACATAAAGTTTATCGATGAATGATGAATTTCATTCAGATATCGCATTCAAAATCTCATGTTATTCATTATTCCTCACGTTTCTATGCTTCTGACAAAGCGCTTTGTCAACAAACTTCTTTGGACAGGTTACGCACTTGTAAACAGTTACAGACGGGTCATCCAGCATTTGTTTTGTGTGTTTCTGAAAGAAAATTCTTCTTAGTGAACATTTTTTTTTTTATATATAAATGCTTATTTTGTTCATTTACAAACTAAATCTCACCCTCAAATGGATTACAAGTTGTTGTCTTATCAGAAATACTTTCTTACAATATTTACAACCATGTACAGTATTCCGTTTCCTCAACTTATTCCTTCTTATTTGATTATGAACTACTCTAACATGTGCATGATAGTCGAAAATGGATGGGCATCGTTTACAGCATAGAGAACATTTGATACATCTAGGTAAATGGATGGTATGATGTTTACGAAACTCTTTAGCATCGTCGAAAGAAATTTCACACTTTGTGCAGTTCAAGTCTGTTAAGTTTGCCGTAGTTTCTTTACATGCCGAACCTTCATTATCCGGAAATTGATCCAAGTCCAAGTCGACGTCAGTGTCTTCTTCTTTTTCAATCTTTACAGGTATTCTAGGATTAACTTCTTGAACAGAATCAGAACTCACACAGTTTTTACAAGTAATAATTTGACCAGAATGATTCAAAGTCTTGTGTGCAAGAAGTTCTTGTGAAGTTTCAAAACTGTGATCACATAATCCGCAGCTCCATTTAAGAAGATGCATAGTTTCTATGTGTGTATCAAATACGCTCATGTCTTTGAAGAAATCATCGCATAGATCGCATCTGATTGGACCATTTATTCTAAAGACTGGTTCTTCTTTAGTTGCTGATTCATTCTCGTTTGATCCTTCAGACGGTTTAGACCCTTGGAAGGCATTAGTTTTCGACAATTCTGATCGGAGAAAAGAATCCGCCTCAAGAGACCCGATTATCAGTTTATAGCTGATGTTTAAATGGTATGAACATTGTTGGCAAATTTGTAAAGGCAAATTATCGGTCTGTAGAACCTGTAATGATAGAGAAAATTTGATGAGACAATCAGGATACAATATATTCTTTTCGTTTTTAAAACAAAGTGGAAGCAACAGACGTGATTGAATGGTTTCTAGTTATTTAACACTTACTGTTATGGGCAAACATCTACTTATTTTCTCCGCCAAATCGGATTCCCCAAATATTGGAATATAATTTTTACTATTTCTGTTGGTGCAAAGTCTGCAGCAAGTAGAATCTGACTCCAGCTCAGTAATTTGGAATTTTTGATCCTGACTATCGGACAATTTCCAGCTTCTCTGAAGACTAGAGATTTTGTACCCTGTAGAAAAAAGGGGAAACTATTTATCATTCAATGCTGCATAGTACAAAAAAATTCCCGTGGCTCAAGAGTCACCATTACCCTCTGCTTCCTCTTCAAGATTCTCGCTTTTTCCTTCCTCCCAATTATCGCATCCGAGTACTTTACTTTCTGAACTAAAGCTCGATAATCTTCTCATCTTTTTACACAAAACTCTTCCAGATTCAGATTCAGCTATGATTTCTTCTACTAAAATTGGATCTTCCCAAATTACATTTTTCAACGTTGGCTTGGTGATAAAATTCAAACAGTTTTCTCCAGTTTCGGACTTAATATCCGAATCTATGCGCAACAGATTGCCATTTTCTTCTATTTCAATGCTTCTGCATTCAGGATTCTAAACAGAAAGGAACTGGCTAAGACAACAGACTAAACTGCGCGAATTCCATTTTCCAAGACTTCCTTTATCTCATTTTATTAAATTTCAAAGCCTCGTTAATACCTGAAAACATTTTTCAGAGGGCTGTGAAGCTTCTGATTTATCATTCTTCGCTGGATCGCTGAATTGAGGCTTTCGCCCCTTCCTCTTAAGTCTTTGCTTAGAGTTTTGAAACAAGGTAGGAACTGCGTTGCATTTTAATTTTCGAGTACCGTCCTGCCTCGTCTTTTCCCATTGATCATTGTCGAAATGAACCTAACAATGAATGGTAAATGATTTTTGAAAGATAACTCAAAATGCGAAGAATTTTCATTACTTCGGTTTGTTTGATTTTGTTTTAGAATAAATTTCGGCGTAAGCCTCACCTCGCATAAACGACTATTATTATTGGGCTGCCAACCGTCTCTTTTCATCTGAGTTGCCCAGAGAGCTCTTCTCTCCGGATCTCGAGGAAAACTTTTCATAAAAAATCCCCTATCGCCTCTGTTCGAACAACCGACTGCTGCGCAACCAGACATATCTAACCTCAAACCCCTCTTTGAATTGATCTAATATAAAGGTTTCGTAAGATCAGAGACAAATAATCAGCCTGAAAATCGTCTGGTATTTTAACCAAATAACATTTTGTCTTTACCTTTAGTCAAACAAACGATTATTACATTACATATTAATAGAAAATGTATAGACTGCTATAACCTCTTGTCGTTGTCGTTGTCTATATTATGGATTTAAAAACAGATCAATAGATACTGTGAAAAAAAAAATTATTTAACGAATTATCTCTGAAAATTATCAGAATATTTGGATATAATATCGTGAATCATGTATTACTACGTTGTCAATTGACAGATCGCAGAATGATAAATGCGTTATGGCGACTAGCTCGCATGAAAACATTGACCATCGGAGCAGAAGTGTGGACCACTGTTTGGCACACGTGGTTCGAAACTGGCGATACATCGATGTGCATTGGATTGCGTGTACACAGGCGTTCAGAATTTGAAATCATATGAATGAGAAAAGGATGAATTTAATAAAAAAAAATGTATGAATGGGACAGAGATGAATGGACGATGGAGATTATAAGAGGTTATTTACTGCCGAATGTTCCGTTGATTTATTCAGTCCTGGGTATTGGACAGAGACTATGTTACATCAACACAACACGAATTCATATACAATACATGTATATGAATATTCGTTAGATATATTTAAATATACACATTATAATTGATATAATAATCATGTGTTCATATTATACTCATCGTATATGTAATAGATTAATTTCAATAATTAATTAGTTTATTAATTAATTATACATAATTCAAATATATTGTTCATTCCCATTAACCAATGTGACAAAAGGCAACATTTATTTTGTAGTAGGTAGTTAGGTATCGTATATTATATACTTATTATATTATTATCAATGTAATCATATTTTAGTAACAATAGTAATTTTTTTTTATGTTTTTTTTTTGTTATACATGTATACCTATACCTATAGATAATTATAATACATTATATTAGGAAACAGACATAGTTGGTATAGGTATGTGAATGAATAAATAATCGGACATAATATATTCGTCTCTTTATTTTTTCATTTTCCTTCAGACTCGTAAAATGACCATTTTCAACCCATATCTAAAGATCTATCGCTATCTAAACATCAGCAATTTTTGAAAATTGAAAATAATAAACTGTCAAATCTTTTACCGAATTTCAATCTTATCGATTGCTATACCGAAAAATCTGATAAAATACTTCCCGTATTGAATTGTTGAACGCGATAATCGATGGTCACTATTATAGTCATAAATATAGTTACGAGTCCCTTAAATTTTTTTTTTTTTGATAAAGTACGAAAATTTTATGCATAAAAGCTGTTAGATACTATGTGATAGCCTCATTCTAGACGGTACACCTATAGTTACGAGGACGTTATATAATTACCGTCCAATTAGAGCCAAGATTTGTTTTACCAATTTACATCAAACGATTAGAGCATATGATACACGAATCTACCCTCCTGACTAACTAACTCTAATTAATTATAGAAAAGGTTCGAGCCATGGATACAATAAAAGATTTGCTGATTATATTCAGGTACATTTTGCACGGATTTTTTTTTCTCTATGCTTTTTGTTTCGTTCTTTTTAATATTTTTTTTTTTTTCTAAGAATTTTTTTCTCCAACATTGAGCTTTGATGAAAGAAATTGAAGAAGTTATAAACAGAGATTGTGAAACGTACGTTAATTCTGTACCCTCCCCCATCCACCAACAATTTTTTTCAATTACTGATTATACTGACAGTATCGCGATTGTTCAATTATAAAAAATAAATAAAAATAAACAATCTTTTTGTTTTCGTAGAATACATTTTATTAGATCCAAGGAATAAACCGTATTAAAATAATGAAAAGTTTGGCAAGTGCTCACAACGACTTGGTCCGACGTGTTATATTAATTAATATACGATACATTAAATATTGAAAATAGGCAGGAGCACAACAGTAATATTTATTATAGTATCCTAAATTGACTAAAATTATAATCATTTACGCAATCCTAAATTTCTATATCCTAAAACTGTATGTTACGTGTGATTATATGTATTTGTGTATGCATGTATGTGTTTCCGTACGTGTATTATATATTAATTCGTACTAAACTTTTTTTTTCAACTATTTTTTTTTTCTTTTTCTTTCTCTGCTTTTGGATAAATTTTACAATATTCATGTATTATTAATATTTACAAGTTGTGCCGCTATAATAAATACATACCTCATTAATATATATATATATATTATTTATTTTACCCTGGTTTTATCAATATTATAATATAACAATATTAATATATATAGGTATTTTATAATATATAATCGAACTGCTAAGTTGCTATTATATAAATTATTTAATATAAATACGATATATAATATAGTGTAGGTTGATTATTCAGTCGCATTATTTGTTTTTTTTTTCTCTTTATTTTATGTTATTTTATTATTATTATTATTATTATTATTAATATTATTATTATTTTACGCCATCTGAGCCTATGTTTCAACGTTTCAAGATAAAGTGGATTCAACTATAGATGCCTAGATAATTATAATATGTAAACCTTTGCAGTTTTTATTTCGTTATACTTTACAGTATGTCTACCTAATAATAAATTGAATATGCCAATATACAAAGAACGACTATACCTTTATTCCTCACCTACGAAGAAGTTAACCGAAATTCATTTTTCTTTATTACACTATTGCATTTCTTTTTCCCATAATTTGTTGAAGGAGAGAATAAGAAAAAATCATATCACGTTACAATTCAATGTTTTAGTTTCATGTTCATTTTGAAAATAAAAGTTAAAAACCTGCGGCTATTCTGTATTTGTCCAGTTTTTGGTCAGGCAATACCTATACTATAATAATATACTTTTTTTTTGTTTGTTAATCAAATTTTCGCAAAGTATATTATGTATTTTAATAATCAATCGATATAGTAGTAGTATTAGCGGTATATATGCTGTTCTTTGAGTTATATTAATTTTTACTTTTCGATTTTCACATTTTTTTTTTTTTTTAATTTTTGTATTATTTTTGTATTCACCTATAATGAATCTGTGTTTGTACAGTTCGAATAATTAACACTAATTGCGTCTTGTTAGTGTTTATAGATCCTATTAATCTCTCGATACCTATACCCCATTTCACAGTCATAATATTGAGCATTTAAAAAACGAAAAAATGGAAAATGAACAAGAAAAAAAGACCGCATAACTACGCGATGCTATAAGTCCAGTATAAAGTAATCGAGTTTTATACTTTCCAGTTTCTCCAGAGGAGTTCAAATTGAATTAATGTATTTCCACGTCCAGAAACTGCGACTATAAGCATATAATTACGCTTGAAATTGGCAAGAATATCAATTTACAGCCAATATGTTATATAAATTATTATCATATTAATTTGATATGTTTGTTTGAGAATAAGTAATTAAATGAAGCATTCCAATTGCAGGATTGTAATTTTATATAGCATACACATAGGTATACCTTAAGCTGTGAAACTATAGCATCGATATGGTTATTATAGTCAAATAAAATTAGAGTAAAATGAAGAAAAAAAATATATATATATGTATATATATATTGTATTTATAGTGGTTTGAAGAATAAATTTGAAATTAATGTTACAAAAAAGTATTAATACTCGATGAGAAATTTCACGACAGACATTTGTACCGTCGTATTATTACAGGGGCTTCAATATTGCAACTAGATCATGAATTTAAAACTAAAAACCCAATATATAGCTTTCGTCAGGAAAAAATTGTTATCTAAGTGTTTTCGTATCTTTTTTTTTTTTTTGTTCTTTTCAAAACTCTTTATCCGATCTTTACGATTTTAAAACTCAACAAAATTAACACCACACGAATATACGTATATTATCTCTACATAAAAAAGTCTAGCGCAATTTGAATTGAATTGAGGATTTTAAAAAATATTATTTTTCATCTATTTTGGGGAAATCGTTTCAATTTGGTTACCAAATTGAATTTTCCGAATTGCGTATATCAATTACGTTTTGTAACTAAACCGTTCGTTAAATCGTTTAAATATATATGTAATTTTCAATTCTAATATAAATGCTGAGTTTTATGACTGAATAATAATCCCGAATATAGGTACAACATAACGATACGATACGATACGATACTGCGTTATAAATATAATTATTAAACACGCAATATTATATTAGTATACCCATTTAGTTAGTCAGTTAGTTAGTTAAATACCATTATTATAATTAATGATTACATATTATGGCAAACTATGTACATCAAAGACGGATTGTGGTATTAATAATTAATACATATACCTATATGTATAGTATTATATGAAAGGCAAAATTCTACTGAACGACATATGTATGTATGTATATGTATGTATGTACGTTACATATATTACAGATTTGCAATACATTATACCTATGGTATATTAATACTGCTATTAAATTCGATTTACATGTACAATAATATAATATATTTATGAGTATATACCTATATACACACAGTCGTTGAACCAAAGTCGTTCTTTAAATTAATATTAATATTCTGAATAATAAACTGCAGTTGTATAATGTATGTATGTACGCGGCAATTAATGTTGTTAAATATAATAATAATAATAATAATAACAATTATTATCATTATTAATATGCATTATATTATTTTGATCATAAATTTAATTTTCGTGGTAAAATCTTTGTTATTTTTGATTCTATACGATATTGTATAATAAATATATATACAATTTGTTATATGATTCGCTGAGATTCTCCTTCAATTATAAATAAGACAGGATTTTAAAATATTGTGATCAGGAAAATTCAGATGTAAAATCAGTGATTAGAATATCATTCAATAATTTCCCATGCAGATGTTAAGTTATGTATGGTAAATTCAATTTCTGTATATTGCAAATGCATGATACGTTATAAAAGTGTTTGAATATTAATCCTTCGTTGTCACACTTCTGAAAAGTTACCGCGGTGTGAAAACCATCCGTCTGCAGTTAGGACCAAAAAATTATGGAACATACTTCGAACATTGTCAAATACGTAGCAACAGCTGTTATATGAGAAATAAAATGCTAACATGTCCGAAAAAAATCACCATCGTAGGGCAAGTAACGATAGATATGTGATTCCAAAGTTGGGTGCCGAGTCAATTTGACTCAGGGTGACAACGAAGGTTTAAATGAAGAAGAAAGAGGGTGGATGTTAGTTTAATAGCGTGTCTGCATGGGAATAAGCATAATTATATAAGAGGAATAATAACGAGGTTCGTCATAAACTGGAGGAAGATTATAATTAATAATAAATACATTGATTTTTACTGTTCAAATGCCCGAGTCAAGACGAGTCCCGCGCATCTCAGTTTATTATTTTCTATAATGTATTTTTTTTTTTTGTTTTCTGATTTTTTGTTTTTATTTTTTTTTTATCATCTTCAAATATATATATCGGGTGCTTCGAAAATATCACACTTCTCGAAGCTAGATTGATTACCTTAAGCATTAGTCTTTAGTATTTGATTATACTACAATAATATACATAAAACCGTGATTCGTTTTACCAATTATCAGTTTTTATATCGAGCTATGTATTTGCTTCGTAGACCGGATATTGAAATAAAAATAGCCGAAGTAAAATGCTTCTTATGTTCAGTTTTCGCTTCGTTTATATACCTTATACTAAAAAATTTTTCAACTCCTATTAAGCATATTGGATAATAAAAACTGATCATTGGCTAACACATTAATAATTACAATACACTAAATTTAATCAGCCCATGTGATAAAATATGTTTAATTGTATAATTATTTATTTATTTATTTATTTATTTTGTTAATTATTTCCCAAATATCCATTCAATAAAATTATCACCTTGCAGAAATAGGTGATAGTGGCTATTTATAATTCACAAATTGAAAACGCTAGTTAATAGTATATGAGACCGAGAAATATAGGAACACATAAAGTTGTATATTCAATGTTAAAGAATAAATGTTTAAAGAATAACTTTACGGCTTCTATTGTATAATGTGTATTGATTTTTAAATGAATGAGGTTCGATTTTCTTTTTTTTTTTTTTTTGCAGCCTAAGAGATTATAATAATATAAGCTGCTGAAATTATTTGGAATTTTACTATAGTATTAATATGTAGCAAATGTTTTTTATTTTATTTTATTTTATTTTTTTTTATTTTTTTTTTTTACTCGATAAGAGTAAAGATTATTAATTTTTTTTCTTTCTTCAATATTACATTATTTGATCAAACTATTTTTGACGTCAAACTAAATTCTACATATATTTGTACTCTGGGTCAACTTCAGAAATAATTTGATGTTATATATTCGACGCTTAGATATCTGCGTTTACAATTTATCACGGCGTTAATACTTTAGGGCAGGCTGATTACAGAGTTTTAAATAATATTTTGTTTTTCTTGTCGTTTGTTTCTGTTTTTTGTTTTCATTTTTTTTTTTCTTATTTTTTGTTTTCCATTCATCGTCTAGTAATTAAATTTCTATTACAGTTTTTTTTTTTTTTGTTTTTCATTTTTTGAACCCTAGTACATAATATACATATTTATAATATACATATACCATAATGTGTATTAATGAACAGCAAAAAAAAAAACAAATCAAAATGAAAATACAAATAAAACTCCCAGTCAATCACTATAATAGAATTATGTCATCCATAGAAACGAAATTGATTAAAAACTTACAATAAAGTATACAATTGTAATAATTAAATTGATAATAAGGCAATGCTATGTGAACTTTCCACCAACAAACTATAGGTATCATTATTCTTGACTTCAACAAAATTGAATTCTTTAAATAAATGAATTATTTCTTATCACCAGATTAGCCCCGCTATAGTATTTTGTTTATTTTTACTTATTAGTTTCAATTATTTATTCATTTATTTATTATTATGTTATTTTTGTTTTAAGAACTTTTCTTCTTTAATGAAGAATCATAGGCGCTGAACAAAGAAACGTGCTGTAAAATTATGATCAATCGTTTAAAGAAAAGCAAAAAAAAAAAAGGAAAAGAAAAAAAAGTCGTTGCGTATAATAATATATTAACACAAGTTAAATTACGAATTATTGCACAAATATTTTTTTTTCAGCGCCTATTTTATTAATATAAATTATAATATATATTTTTCTTTATAGAAATGAATAAAGAGAGAAAAGACTAAACGAGACGAAAAAAAAAAATGAAAAAAAAGTAACCAATGCATATTACATATACACACAGAAGTTAATGTTTTATGGATTAAAAAATACACAAATTATAATAATATATTGTTGGTAATAATTAAATATATGTATAGTTATAATACAGTTAGATTATTGATATACATAGGTATATGTATACCGTGTTTAATGGTAATAGGTTTGTTTTCTTATTAATTGTATAAAACACCAGTCGATTATTAAAGTTCTATGAATGATTGAATTTACTCAATCATCAATATATGTATATATGTATATACATACCTATATATAATATACATATATATTTCATTCAATTTACTAAATTGGGTAATTGTGCAACGAGAATGAAATTTCCCAGTTACAACAACGTATTTTTTTAAATATGCTGTGCTGCGGTGATTATACAGTAAAAAGCTAAGGTACACTCTGTATTAATTTAAAAAGTCTAGATGAAAAGCGTAAAAGCGTGTAAAAATATTTTAAATTAGGTAGGTGGTTGCGATCAAAGCCGTTTATTGAGCGGTTTGAGTTTGTAATTGGCTGATTAATAGAACGCATGACAATATTTAACTCTTGAGAATTATTAATTAAACCTGGTTTTGCATCTAATTATTACAGTCAAATTCGTTTATATTTTTATTTTTATTTATTTATTTTTTATAAATTGAAGTATGAATAATCTGGCTAAAGATAATGAAAACTGATGATTGAACCCGATGAGAAATATAGATTAGATTCCAAACAAAAAAAAAAAAATAAAATAAATAAATCAAAAGTTTTGAAACATTAAATATTCCCTTATTTTTGAATTAATTATTTCAATAAAAACCCCAAATATTATTTATACCACCGTACGTCAACAGGTAAATTTTTTCCACACTATGTACGACCTTATACCTATACCCCTATAGTCGTAAATGTTTTTTTTTTTTTCACTTTTCGCTTTTTTTCTTCTTTAACGTACAAGAATAATATACATCTTTAACGTACAAGAATAATATACAGATATATAATGGTATGATATTTATATAATACGTTGTCATTAATAATATATTTAAACGTAATTGTTACTAGTTATGTGGTAGCATTAGTGAACATTAAGAACATTGAAAAACAGTCAGATAGTTAATCATCTATCCTAGTGTCCTGCGTCTATATTCTACTCTCCGTATCATACATAAAATTAAATAATAATTTAGTTATTCGTAATTTTATTTACGTATAACAACATAGGCATATGTTTATATCATTAATTTTTTATTATTTTTTTTTTCTTTTCTTTTATTTCACTCATCTGTTCGTTAATCTGTTAATAAATAATAAATAAATAAATTTATTAGATTTTACAGACAAGTGATGATATTATTGCGGTATTATACAGTGGCTGATTGTAGTGCATAATTTTCAGACTCTTTATTTATTATTTTTTTTCATTATCTATGGTTCTAAGGTATATTCATTTAGAGTTTTTTGTCGATTAGATTATTTAAAAAGTGCTTCTCTTCCTATTTCTTTTCTTTTTTTCTATCGTTCTTTCCCACTTTCTTTCTCAAAGCTTTATTTTACATACAATAATCAAGGCTAACAATTACCTATATCTGTTTGATCATGGTATTTGTAGTTGTAAGTCGTCAATAACGAGAAAGCTAAGCTTTTTCTTAATACATCAAAACTTTATCTATCCTCGTGTAAAAAGTTTATATTATTTTTTTTTTTCCTTCACTAACATTAATCAATTTGTGTATCAAAAGATCAGCAAACAGATATATATTTTAATAATAATATTTATATTCATATCATTATTATTATTTTGGATGACGGAGAGCAGCTAGCCCTAAGCCAACATCTAAGAATTCACAACTATCACCTTATTAACTCCAAAAATATGTTTATCTCTTGCTAAATTTACATATAATATTATAATAATGTTATTATCATTTATTTTTATATTAAACTATCCATACATTGTGATGAATATTGAACCCTATTTATTATAATATAATTTATTGTTAGTCATATTTTTTGTCACAATAACCAGCTATCCACCCAAGACTCTAAAACACTAGCCAATATATTCTTTGTCCGATTAGAAAATTTTTTTTTTTTACTTTTTACTTTTTATTATTATTATTATTATTATTATTATTATTATTATTATTATTATTATCGGGACATTTAGAAACTCGATATTTAATACCTTGCAATATATTAACGTTTTAGTTTATTCAAAAACACGTCGTAAAATGCAAATATATATACATATATATATATATATATATATATATATATATATATATATATATATATATATATATATATATATATATATATATATATATATATATATATATATATATATATATATATATATATATATATATATATATATATATATATATATATATATATATATATATATATATATATATATATATATATATATATATATATATATATATATATATATATATATATATATATATATATATATATATATATATATATATATATATACATATATATACATATATACATATATATACATATATATACATATATACACACACACACACACACACACACACACACACACACACACACACACACACACACACACACACACACACACACACACACACACACACACACACACACACACACACACACACACACACACACACACACACACACACACACACACACATATATATATATATATATTGTGAAACCTTCAAGTGATACTATAATTTAGAATTAAATTATTTATATTTAATATGCGTAAGTTTTTTCCTTTTTCCTTTCTTTTTCCTTTTTTAATGAATTATTATTATTATTATTATTATATTTACTTGTTATTCGACAGTAATTTCTAATTAGAACACCCGAGGATTGATCAAAACTTTGGAATTTTATATATATACATATGTATATATTTATATACAGTATATACGTATACATATATAGATATATATATATATATTTACTAAAAAAATTTCGGCGTGATTTTTAATTAACAAGGCTAAGGTATTATATTGTTGAACTTAGAAGTACTCGTATCAGCTAACGCAAAGGATTTTGATACGTACGTCTATCAGTATCAGATCTACTTATTAATATTTTTACTTTTTTCTTTTCTCTTCTTTTCTTTTATAATATTTTTTCCTTTATATTCCACCGATGTTATTACAGGCACTAAACACCTAGCTAACGAATACCAAAAAATTAGAAAAAAAAAAAAAAACCTTATTTTAGGAATCCCTATTTACAAATTGAGAACAATTTATTATTTCGTGAACTGACAAAGTGTTAAGGATCAAAGAATATTTCGTCCGTCTGTATGTCTGTCTGTCGTTGCCTATAATCCTTTTCCTCGTCACTTGTTATATTAATAAAATATCACAACTAGAACCATCGATATAGTTTTTACGTTATTATGTTACTTCATAAACCGTTATTATAGTTAAATGATAATTAAATATAGGTATATTGTTAATAGTTTAATTAAATAACATTGACTGCTATTGATAATTCTATAACACAAATCCACTTTTACTGATTATTATTTTAACTCGGTAACAGCCGGTTTTCTTTAAGAAATTTTCATTACTATCAGACTAAAGTGGATTTCGCTTGATAAAGAAAAAAAAAAAATAAATAAAAATGTGATCCGTAATTATCTAAGAGTACCATTAACTGAACTATTGCGAACCGTAATAAACCCAAAGTAAGCAACGATGTTTGAGAGAAGATATGATTTTTGTATAATAACGAATATACGTAGAGAATATTGAGTCTAAAGATATGATTTAACGACTTAAGTTGACAAAACGTATTTATGTAGTTATGTATGTATGTTATTTATGAAAATTACGCAATGTAACAAACGCTATAAGGATATACGTGGAAGCATAAAGTATGTTGACGACACGCAACACTTACGTTAATAATTGTAATTCTTTTAAATATCTTGGTATCAATGAATTATTATTATTCATATATATGTATGTATATTATATTTTTTTCTCCGTTTTTTGTTTTTTCCTTTCCTTTCGTTTATAATCCCTCCAACTTCAATGGTTATTCTTAATATAGTACTAATAACGTTTTATGTATGTATGTATGATTATTTCGTATTTGTAAACAGGCACATCGACTTGGTTAAATATTTATATGTATATGTATGTATGTGTATATTATAATATTGTTATTTATATTCACAGTCAGGGCAAATATATGTATACATTATACAAATATACATATACCTTATATAGATCTATATATGTATACATAGGTGTATATGTATATATACATATGTATATATGTACTTACGACACACTAAATATTTATTGCATTTTAAAAAATAATTCAATATTACAAACGAGCAACTGTTCTAGAGAATTTTTAATATAAAATTGCATTAATTATCATTTATGTTAATTTTTACAGTTGAATCATGATTCAGAGTTTAAATATACATAGTTGCAAAGTGTATTATGTATAACTACTTTGAAAATATGAAAATTTGAAAAATTTTTGCCTGGGGAGTTTGATATTCTCGAACAATGTCTCGTTTGATAATGAATTGTTTAATAAAAATACACGAATTCCTAAATCCCTGACAAATTATTAACTAATACCGAGGCATTATCATGTATTATCGTGTAGGATTTTTCTTTTTTTTGTAACGCATAATTATATGTATATATACTATATATACAGGGTTAGACAGTTCAAACTCCGAGGACAGGAGGAGTTTGGTTGATGAATTAAGCCTTGCCAGCTCGATGAAAAATCATCTCACAGATATTGACAAGAGACAAAAGTTGTACTAGATTTCATAAGCTAAATAATGCTGTTTGAAAATTTAACCCACGTATACGGGGTATCGAGCTGCAGGGTCTAATTCATCAATCAAGCTCCTCCCATTCTCGGAGTTTGAACTGACCAACCCTGTATATATCTATGTGTTGTGGTATTCTATATACTATTTTTATATTTAATTTATTTCTTCCTAAATCTATGTTATTCCGAACTTTGATCAATGCACTCGAATTCTGTTTCCGTATTCCATATTATGCAAACGATTGAATTTTTTCATCTAAAACTGTCATTCCGTTAAAAAAAAAAAAATATATATTTTATATATATATGTATATATTTAAATACAAATAGCGCTTAAATAAATGGCGTAATAAAATAGCCGTTGCGCGGATAACGTGGCAAAAAAAAAAAGAAAAAAAAAAAAGAGACTTCAATTATATATATTTATATTGTATATATGTATATATATAATTATATATATACAAATTAGTTAAGTGCTGATAGCACGACGTGTGATAATTACAATATCTATACAAATTATTACAGGTAAACGAAGAAAAAAAAAAAAAAATTAATTAATAATAATAAAATAATGTAACATGATGTTGATATTAGACAATGTCGTTAAAACCTATCGCCATTAAAATATATACAAATACAATTCTATATAATAGGGGACTTGATGTATAGTCGTACGAGAAAAGAAAATAAAGTTTCAACGATTGAAGCTCGACGATGAGCAAATGAATGAAAAAAAAAAAAGAAATGAATTTTTTTCAATAATAGGAATGCCGTGATATAGATAGATCAGTTACTAGTACTTTTACAATACAGAATTGCCCTGGGTCCAATTACAGATTCACTAATTATTATCGTCCAAGAAATAATTATAGTTTTAAGTTACTGTACTCGATGCATAGGAGCTTACTAATAAAAAAAAAAAGAAATAAAAAAATAAACATTTTTATCGAAAGAAAATGCATTCCGAAGTAACCCGAAGGTTTTGTGGAGGTACACGTTTATCTCCACCTTCGCAAGATATATATATATATATATGTATAGATTTTTTTCTCGAAATAATATAAGTGATTGTAATTAATAGTATTAATAGTTAACGATAATAATGATTACGTAATTTAATGTAATGTAATGTACCGTATCCATACATTTAGTAAATACCCCTGTTATTAGAATATACCTTTTTAGCCTAATCACTAAATTGATGTGATTGATCGATAATTGTTAAGAATAAGCCGCGTATTGGCTAAACGTTGAGAAAAAAAAACTGCTTTTCATTACTGTTATTATTTTTTTCTCTTTCTTTTTTTAGTAACACTTGATTATAATAATTATAACGGTGCATAAACACACAATTTAATCCCGTAATAACGGGACAATTTACGTGTAAGCGAAGTATATCAAATAATCATTCAATTGATTATTTAATTAATAATTCATTCATTAATACAATGCAAAGTAAAGCCGCGCAAAAAACACACAAATTTGTCACGACCAATAATAAATTGTGACCTTGTGTAAACTGTTTTTTTTTTTTTTCTTTTTCTTTTCCATTTAATTTTTTTTTTCTTTATTTCAATCGCTAAATTCGCTCTAGCCTCATTTGCTTTTTTTGCTATTATAACTCTTTCGTCTCGATTAGCTATAGTTTTATTATTATTTTTTGTTCTCTTTTTATCGTCAATTCACATTCAATTTATCATTTCTCTTCAAACAATCCGATACAAATCTTCAAACATTTAAGTTTTGACTATTACGTAGATAACTAACTCAGTTAATATATAGGTCTATAATTCTTTCTTAATACTAGACTATCTTGCTGCACTAGACAATATTTACAACAAAAAGAAAAAAAAATGTATATATATATATATATATATATATATATATATATATATATATATATATATATATATATATATATATATATATATATATATATATATATATATATATATATATATATATATATATATATATATATATATATATATATATATATATATATATATATATATATATATATACAGAGCGATTGTCGGGAAAGTGGGCGCCTGAAGTCAGGCAATGCTGTTTTTCTCTAAACTAGCAACATTATTGGTT